>OX422218.1:68798371-69238371 GCA_949130495.1 Sambucus nigra | reverse complement strand
TCTCATCGTTGAATCCTCGGAGGAGTTTGACAACTACAAATATCAGCGAGCAATTTCACCTTTAAGACTTTGTGTTAAACACAAACTTCGATCGATAAGTTTTTCTTCCAATTTTATCTATTTCGTATTTAGGTTATTTCGTTCATTCTGCATATAATATTTCCAACAAATAGATCCGTCATGGTTGACGATGGATTTGTTTAGATTTGGAGTTGGATTTGTATTTGGGTCTTAAATTTGTTTGGATTTGGATTTGAAAGAGGATAAATGTTTTGGTTAAGTTTGGATTTGTACATTTTTCATCTTTATGCATTTTTTTGTTTTTTAAATTTTTATTAGAAATGTTTTTTTTAATCATTTTTATATCTTTCTCCTTTTCTAACTTTTATTAGAAATTTTTCTTTTTATTAGAAATCTAATTCTTTATTCAAAATTTTTGACAAATACTTTTTTTGTTTTTAATATTTTTTCAGTCTTATTAATTTTCTGTCTTGTTAATTTTTTGTATCTTTTTTGCTTTTTATTAGGAATTTGGTTGGAAATAATTTTATATTGTTGAAAATCATATTTTATTTTATGAAAATATTTTATTATAATTGAAAATTATTTTTATATGCTGAAAATTATTTTATATTACTGAAAATCATTTTTATTACTGAAAATCAATTTTTATTTGCTGAAAATCATTTCTTGTATGCTGAAAACAATTTTATATTGCTTAAATCATTTTTTTATTGCTGAAATAATTTTTATTTACAGGAAATGAATTATTATTAGTATTTTTAATGTTATTTTGGTATTTTAGTGTATTTTCTAATAAATATTAGTATTTTAAATATATTTTTCTGAATTACTTTTTTAGAATTTTGCATGGTAGAAATCATATTTTATATGCTGACAAATATTTATTTATTGCTGGAAATAATTTCTTTTTGTGGGAAATATTTTTATGTAATAATTTTTTTGAATTTTGCAGCTTTTAAATATTTTTGGGGTATTTTTCAAAAAATTTAAATATATGTTCGTATTTTCCAAATGTTTTAAAATTTTACAAAAAAATTTCCAATATTTTAAAAATATTTGTGGTATTTTCTTAATTTTTAAATATTTTTATTGTTATTTAAAGATTTTTTTCAAAAATAAATAGGTTTGGATAAAAATGTTCTTATCATGTAACAGGCTCATAACTAATGTTTTTTGTAAAAAAGTTAACCGAGTTAGACGACAGGATGTCAATTGTAACCGTTTTTAAAGTGCGGGGAAAAAATTAAAAAAATGAAAATAAATGATGATAAGGTGTTAAGGAAATCAAAGTTCAAGAAATTTAACTGTAATTATATTATAATTGAAAAGTCGAGGGGTTTGACCGTTACCCTTCGTGTATTGTTTGTCTTCGGTTGTGGCAACACATTTTTGAGAAGAAGGAAAGAGGAAAGGTAGGAGTGGATCAAATCAAAGTGATGAATGTGACATATGAATACAGCCAATGGATGAGACCAAAGAATTTTAATATATTTTTAACAAGGTTCAAAAAATAAAGCACCGGCAAAACACGTGCACGCCAATTAAATTAGTGTATCGACGACTCCAATTGTGATACAGTTTAAGATGAACAAATATATTAGGACCCACGTAACTACAAATAGTCAGCAAGTTGGTTGAAGAAAAGTGAACCAATTTTAGCTCTTTTATGCGTATAGAGCTTGAATTTCATTTCAATGCATGGGCAAATAATTCACGTTCCATTTGAGTTATTCAACTTTTCTAGAAATTAAACAAATGAAAAGATCTTAATAATTGTATTTGGAAAAAAAATACCATATTAATAAAGAGCAACTCACAAACTTTTGTAAGAATATAAATTAAAGAAAATCAATTATAACACTACGATATACATGGTTCGATAATTTATTTACATTCATGAAGTGTTGTAATTTTTATTAACATTAAAGAGAGAGTTCAAAGAAGAAGACACGTATCACTGTCAAGTAGGAATAATTATCGGTCGAATTGATCTGTATTTGACGTATACAAATATCATATCAAAATTTTTCGATACGTTTGGTTTCAGTAGTTTCTTTTTTTCAAAAACCTTTAAAATACCAAACTGTTCGCCATTTCGATTTTTTCAGTATTTCGATAAATATTGCTTTTGATAATTTCGGTATTTTTCATTTCGGTTTTCTTAGATTTTTCTCATTTTTCATTTCTTATTGATTATTTTCAGGTATTTTCAATTCCCAAATGCAATATATATATAAACTAACTCATAAACTAAACATATGTTATTCGTTGTACACTTAAAATATCTAATAATCTAGCTGTAGATCAAGATTTCTCACATAAGAACTGAAAAGAGTTTGATTGGGAGACAAAAAAATGAATAATCAAGTATTTTTAACTTTAAATTTTTTTATACTTTCTAAAAATAAAAACACCACCCAATTTTGATATTAACTTTTGTGACAAATGAGTTCAACTAATGATATGAATTTAAAAATCTAATACAAAGTTTGTATTATTGGCCTTGTAAATTGGTATTTTGGATGGTAGTTTCAGTATTTGATTTCGGCAAATCATTTTTTAAATGTGTAAAACAAAACCAACCATCAAGTTTTCGATAATTTCAATTTTGGTAAATTCTGTTTACGGTAATGGAAAATAATAAACCTTAACCTTCATTTTTCGGACCAAAACTGTATGGTATAGTAAAAAACTATACCGTAATCATCATTACTGCTAAGTCCTTAACCTCCTTCTTATGAGACCTAAGGGTGAGAAGGTCACCCTTTATTCCTTAAAATTAAAATTGCTAGAGATGAATGGTGTAATACCTGGTCCCAAGATTTTATTCTTTTTCGTGTAAATTGTAACCATGTGAAATTATTGGGATTGAATTATTAACATATGGACTTTTATCCATGTATCCAATTGCTTTGGTGGCCTTAATGTAACTTGTTGGAAGTTATTGGGAAAAATTAGAGAACTCTAGGTGGTTCGAATGACTTCAAGGTCATTCGAATGAGATCCTCATCTCGTTCGAACGAGGTCACAATGGTTTAAACGAGAAGTCCATTTCATTCGATGTAGATATCAAACGTCGATCGAATGAAACCTAACTTCATAGACCGACAACCTCGTTAGAAGGTCGTTTGAAGAACTGTTGGAACAAGAGTCCAGTCTCGTTCAAATGAGATCTCTTTCTCGTTTGAACGATCTGGCAGAAATTGATAAAAGATGTTTGCCCTTATACGCTGTCATGTTTTTAAGCCTTTATTTGGCAATGTGTCAACTTCTGGTGGCTTGGATGAGCATACACGTTTTTTATGTGTTTGGGGAAAGTTTTTAAATGGGTTTTATTTGGTTTATAAAAAGAGAGGGTGAGGGTGTTTTCCCTCACCATTTTCAGCAATTCTCTCTCTCTCTCTCTCTCTCTCTCTCTCTCTCTCTCTCTCTCTCTAAGTTCCCTACACCCATCTTCTCCCTCTCCAACCATTTTTCCTCCATAACCAAACCTTGCCACCACCTCTAAACCATAAGTTACACCATTTTCAAGCACATTCCACCATTCTCAAGCTTGGGTCAAGGAAGAAAGTGGTGGAGCGAAACTTGTAGAGAAGATTTTTGGAGTCATTGAAAAAGCTTTGAAGTCTTGGAGCTTAGGAGTTTTAGGAGATTTCAAGTCATCCCTTTTGTGTTTCTCCACTTTCAATCCAAGGTAAACTTTTCCTCTTCCAAGTTTTCAAGGTTTTATACCTATGGAACTTATGTAGGATGAATGCTAGATGGATTTTAATGCCTAAAATGTAGTTATTTAATAAAATACTATAGTCTTGCGAAAATGGAGGTTTCTTGACAAAGAAAACCCCTAAAATGGATATTTTTTTAAAAAAAATATGGCATTTTACCTTGAAAATGATAGAAAGCACGTGAATTAGATAAACAAAGCATGTTAATTAAATAAACTCATGATTTATAATTGTCTAAGTGCATTTTGAGGTATTTATAGGCTTGAAATCCTCTTTCACATATGTAGAATCATGTAGTAAGATACAAGAAGGTATCTTAGACTTGTTCAAATATGTTAAAATGAATTTTATAATGAAGAGAATAAATGTAGAAAAAAATCCTAATTTGTATCAAATATTGTTAGAATGAATGAAAATATATAATACTTGGGATCACATGTAATAATAAGGCAAAGTTATGGATATTTTTGTTAAAAATGGTCTTGAATGAGTAATTATATTTTATGTGGCAAAACATAAAATGATGACATGATTTTTGACATAAAATCATGAAAGGATGTTTTGAAAGAGAAAAGGTTAAGTTATAGTGCCAAAATAAAAATTAAATATGTTTTTCACAAAAATTATGATAAAAGGGTAAATTGATTATTTTGACAAAAATGAGGGTCCTAGTAGTTGGACTACCTCTTAGACCTTATCGGTCGAATTTTTAGTGAAAACGGATAAAGTGAGTAAATTTATAAATGACAAATTGATGAAATGAATTAATGACTTAAATTGTAGAATGAGAAAAATGGTAAAAGGGTGGAATAATGTAGACAATAGATAAAATATTAACACACATTAAATTGGACTCGGATGACACCCAAAAAATTAAAGAGGTCCCTGAACCATGGGGTGAAAGATCGAAAATCACTGGCCAAAGTATATGGTAGCATAGCCGGCGGTGTGGAACCCATTAAAGCGTGAGGTAATTGGACGATTCTAAAGTAAAATGAAATGTTAATGGTTGTACTTGTGAATGTATAAGTAAGACAACCTAATGAAATATGATAAATAAGACTAAAGGATAAAATATGATTAATTAGTTTCTAAACCCGGTAAAGGGTGATGAAAATGGTTAAGTATGAGTATGAGTATGAGCTCTTTGCTCTGGTACATTGCATAGTAGTTGCATGATTACTAGATAAATTGATAAACGTTTTCGAAATTGATTAAAATACACGATATATGCATAGTATTTTTGTAGAAAACTTAAATCTTAGTATTACCCACTTTGCTAAGAGTTCACTCACCCCTGCCTTTTATGATAAAACTCCCACCCCCACCCCAGGTAGATCGAGTAGGAACACCAGAAAGGACGGTAGTAAGTCCCCAAAGGGCAACCCGTGCCGATAGATGCTATGTAATTGATTTATAACATTGAAAATTCCATATTTCAAACATTCGGCTGTTTAAACTTTTATTTGGGCCTATGGCCACGGTCTGCAATAATACAGGGTGAATGTGGTTTATTTTCTATTTATTTAGAATTGTGGACCAAATTGAATTTTTATAAATAAACCTTGTAAATTGACTAATTACTTAAAGTGATCACTTCTTTTATCAAATTAAAACCGACAAATTTAGTTCGTAATTAATGAAGCAAATTAAAAGAATTTCTTGAATACGGTAAATGGATTTCCCCCTCCCCTTTAACTCCTTGACTTGGTATTAGTGATCCAACGGTGACCCAAATCCGAGTCGGGACATTACAAATGCTGACGAGCAATCCCCCCCCCCCCCCCCCCCCAAAACCTTGCAAAACCCCATTTAGAATGGGGAGTCTCCTTGTAAGATAAAGGAGAAGGAGACCTTCATCTTTCGCGTCTCGAAAAAGTTGATGATGTATAGGGACTTGACTTTCAACTAGTCACAATGGCGGATCCATGATTTTTATTCGTAGGAGGCAAATATAAAATAAATTAAAAATAGTAAAAAAGCTATAAAAACTGGAGCATAAAAAGAGTCATAATATGTAAAAACTCCGATTTTTTCACGTAAAGGCTGGCCAGACACGGTACACCGAAGACGAGGCTTATCGATCAATTAATACCATTGTCAGCACAAACGTAAAATAAATTCTATATTAAAGGCCCATAATTGGATTTTAAATCAACATTTTCATAATCATTATATAAATCCAAACCAACATAAAGTGCATGATAAGTGTGACATAAAAAATGAGTATCACAACCCAACATAATGTAAATAAATAATTCTCGAGCTTATGCCCACACAAATGTTTCAAATGAATAAAAGAACATAAGCTAGAGAGAGATCGCAAAGCTAGTACAACAACAGTCCCGCTATCCATGTCTAGAAGTAACCTGGGAGGGGGGAGGGAGGGAGGGACATTTAAATTTGGGAGCCCGAGGTGTGCAAGAGTTAACTTAATTAATTTAAGATGCAATAATACAGTTGATGCACAATAAATAATCCCCTTCGTTACTCGCATTCGTTTAACACCTCACCCCTCATCTAAGTATGATATTATTCGCATCCCAAAAAGTCCCAAATAATAATAATAATAATAATAATAATAATAATAATAATAATAATAATAATAATAATAATAATAATAATAATAATAATAATATGACAATGTGTCAAATTTATAATAATGGATTTTTCGATAAATAAATGATTGAGTGTACCGACTACATTTAATTACCAATACCCGCAATATCCCAGTCTATTAAGTTTCACATAAATGGCATAAGCATCTATTATGCATTAAAGAATCACAGTTGTAATTTATGTCCACATTCTAAGACATTTCAATTTATCTCATATAAAGTTCAAAAAATTACATATATATCCTTCATATATTTGACACACAAGGGCATCTACCATTCGTGTCTAATTCCTACTCTATCGGCAAGTCTGGAGGAATCTCTTATCCTAAGCGGACATCATAAAACACACAGAAGTTGGGGGAGGTCCCTACGCAGGATACCTGTTCACGGCCCATACCCAGAAGTGACACAAGCTGCGTCAGCGCCAACACCTACCTCCTCGTAGATGGAGCCTCCACGTAGTACCTATATGACCTACACAACATCAATCCCACCTGTGCCGATATGTGGTACCCGGTCCGAACGCACAAACCCCCTAGCCGATAGGACAGTCCACGAACATTGGTATGTCTACACAAATACATATAAGTACATATTATTATCTCATATAATATGTATAGGTAATTACTCTCTAATTACCATAGAGAGCCCACATAAAGACCACAATATTTTTATTTATTAATAATTTACCATCTAGTGAATTATTAATTCCATTCCATAGAATAATTTCTTAGCTATATAGTTTAATGTAATTTTTCCAAATTAAATGTGGCATATTCGTATTTTTAATAAATTCTCCGTTAACTCATACACGGTCCCATTAATTTGCATGGCCTCCTAATTAACATCTCTCAAACGACATCTGGGGTCGTTCGCTCTCTAACACTAGTAGCACTGACCCAAGAATACCAAGTCTATATCCTGACCTGTGATTTAATTAATCTCTCATTAATTATTTTGTTACTAAAGTAGTATTACCCAACTACAATACCCAGACTCACTCATTCGGTCCGTAACTTCATCTCTTAGAATATGTTACACAAAGTCCCACTATCAAGTTTAACACCCCTCATAAATTTTAATATTTGATAACTTGTTATATATCTCTATAGTAAATTAAATCAGCTACTCGATGCCTAACTCCCGTAGCACTCCGCCTAAAAATATCCGAGTCATAGCCCTGACTCTTAATTCTATAAGTATTAAGTTACATTCATATTTTTATTCAATACACTAAGCACATCTCAATCCAGACCATATCCTAATTTCATTCGGAATTTCCACGAATCCGTTCATATATTTTCGAGTGTTGTTAATTATAAACACTCTAAATACATACCCCGAATTCATTCCCATCCAATTCTAAGGTAAAAATAATGTTATTTAATATTTTTTCGAGTCCTACAATCATCTACGGACATCTCTAAGTAACCCAGATTTGATTTCTCACAAAGGATTTCGACTTCAGACACCCTTCCGTAATAAATTCATAACTAATTAAAAAAAATAGAAAAATACGAAACTGGTGGTCACACGTTCGTAACGAAAAGTTCTATCTCCATGTCCAAAACCATGGTCGTTTGAACGATATACTAATCTCATTTTAATGACTTTCAGTGTTGTTCGAACGACCTTCTTCATTTTCCAGCCCTTAGTCCTTCTCCTGCTGTTTTCACCATTAACAAACCTCAGCCTTCTTATTTTCTTAATAGTACGCAACCAGAGTATTTACAACGCTTATTATTCATCCAAAACGTGTTATAATCATCCCTTTTCATTCAAACATCACTGATTTACTTTAACATCCATCATTTAATGATTTTGGTTCATATACGGTTTGTTAAATCCTCTTCCTGGATTTAGCTATATATTTCGCAAATCAACAATCCTAACCTCTATATCTCGAATCTAAACCTGATTCAAATAAGTATTGACAAACACCCATCACCAATTTCATATTTAATTGACCCAATCTACTCAATTTATCAAAACCCTAAGATATCTACCATAAATTTCAAGATTTTGATACCTAAATTTCTAGGACTAATTCTACATTAAATTTAGTCCTCTATATGCATAGATTATTTATTCATTATCAAATTGTTCACATCAAACCTAAATCCCTGAAATTTAAGGGTCATTATGATGCATCAAGAAAATACATTGGAAACTTAAATTAAGCAAGATAATTCTTGCCTTAAAGATTTGTGGAGGAAATCCCCTTGAATTCCCTTTGATTCCTTGCCCTTTTCCCCTCTTTTGGTCCTTATCCTTTCTTTTCCCATTAACAGTGATTTTTAGTTTTTTTGAAATGGTAGTGGGGGAGTGATTTACCCCCACTTAAATACTAATTAAGGATAATTCCGAGTTGGGCTTAAAACCCAACTTTTAGAACCCGAAACGAACCCGAATCTATAACCTAACTAGTCCACAACCTATATACTATTGATCCCGAATTATTTTTAAAAATATAAAATATCTAAACGAATCTTTACGGCTTCCCAAAATGCGTCCCAATTATTTCTGTTTCACTTAGACATTTTTATAATATTCCAATGACACGCGCCCGTAAATTTATTTGTGTGTTATTTATTTTTCACTACAAGCCCATTATGTCCAATTGAGTTTTATATTTATGTACTCATGAGTAATTGTTTATTTAAATCACAAATTTTACTCGTTTAATTTAAACCCTCCCAATTTAAATTATTCTTAAAATAAATCCAAAATTGTTAAATTTATTTACGTTGCAATATTTTATTCTGAAATTACGAGGTGTTACATAATATTAGGATTGTGAAAGTTTTATATGAAATGTTTCATACATAACCAAAAATCAAATATACATAATAGTCCCTTTCACAACTTCAATTTCTAAAAATATTAGAGGATATCTTCCTTATCAATATTGTTGACAATGTCTTGTTCAATGTACGTCACCAAATAATTATTCATAAATTCATCTCCCATTCAGTTATATAGTGAACTCTTGATGATCTTCATGGAAGAAAATGCTATTTCGACAGTTGCTGATGCAACGTGTAAGATTAAAGAAAACTTTACAAGAAAATACAATATTGGGAACAATTCACGCTTCTTAGTTTGAACCTTTTTTAGCAAGCCCACCAATCCCCGTTACTTCACAAAAGGCTTTATCAGTGGGCAAATCATCTATAAATTTTTGTAGTTGATCTTCAAGTTCCATGAGTGTTGATACCAAAATTAATATGCTGATGTGGGCGAATAATACGAAGACACTTGTCAATCTACGTGGCACAATAACAACGAGGAAGTTCATTTCCCCGACCAACTCATGTTCCCTACGAGCAACGAGGACACACCGAGGAACTTTAGCATTCCGAGGTACTCTAGCGCTCCGAGGAACTCCTGAGCAACGAGCAACTAAGGCGGTCCGAGCTGCATCTCGGCCGTAGCATTAATTGCCAGATAATCAACAGTTCAACTATTCATTGAATGTTTATCACCTTGACACACACGTTACATTAAATGTATTACCCTTTCATATGTATATCATTTAATGTATCGACCCTTTCATGTACAGCCTCAAGGCTATAAATACATTGTATCACCCTCATCCAGGGGAGGGGAATTTCTTGATAGAACTTGTAATCGAGAATTCCCAAACACTCAGCAATAACATAACAGTGGACGTAGGCCATTCTTATAAGGCTGAACCACTTTAAAAATCTTTGTCTCATTTTATTTATCTGTGATTGAATAATTAGAGCGATCTAATTTTTTACATCAACAGATTGGCGCCGTCTGTGGGAAATCGACTTGTTATTATCGTTTTTCACCACAAATCATTCATCATCAATGGCGGATAACCCAGAATCTAGCAATCGAAACGCTGGAAATGCTGGAAATCCTCCTAATCCCTCTGCACCTCCAGATCTGGCCGTGATCATGACAAATCTGGCTCAAGGACAAACCGCCATGCAAGATACGATGCGGCAACTCATACAAACCCTTCATGGCGGTGCACCTGCACGTTCGGGACAACAAAGTGGTCAGAGGCAAACTTATTTACTTTCTTCACGATCCAGGTGTATTGAGTCACGCCGTAATGAGGAATCTGATGATTTCTCTTATCAGCCTGGGCGAACTTCGTCAATAAGGGCTACAGATACTGATCAGCATATCACTCTCTCTCCAGAAAGACCCAGTGCTTTAGAAAGACTGAGTAGGATGTCTCCTTTCAGTCGATTAGGCCCTAGGAGGAATAGGAGTCCACCTAAGATCATGTCGAGGAGTTTTCGACAACCATCAGATCTAAGAGAAGGATCAGCACAATCACGACCGACTGCTCGTCAAGATAGATCTTAAGAAGCTACCTCAGAACGATCAATTGCTCGAACCAATAGGCCTGAGGAAGGAAATGAAGCGTGGAAAGGATCTCTCCAACGATTGGAGGACAAATTGGGAGAAATGGCCAAAGCAAAGAATCCCCTACAACGAACTTTTGTTCGAGGAACACCTTTTGTACAGGCCATTGTGAATTTTCCTACACCGTCAAAGTTCAAAGCACCTGTAGTGACCCCCAAATATGATGGAAAGACAGATCCTGTTCTCCACATAGAGCAATATCAAGCTGCTGCCGACATCTATGTCGTTCCCGACGAGATGAGATGCAGAGCGTTCTCAGGAACTCTTACTGGAGCTGCCCAGATATGGTACAATAATCTTCCTAGGGGTAAGATTTCAACTTTCTTTCAGTTGTCCGAATTGTTTATTGGAAATTTCTGTTTTGGAGCAAAGCCAGTAAAACGAGTAGCACACTTGTTAAGTGTTAGACAAAAATCTGGTGAGAGTACTAGAGATTACATAACTCGTTTCAATAACGAGAAGCTGGAAGTCATAGATTACGAAGAAAAGACAGCAATCACTGCCTTGATGAGTGGGTTGTTGCCTAATAAATTGTATTACACCTTGGCGAAAGATCCACCTAAAACTATGTCAGATTTGATGGCAAAAGCGGCCAAAATCATGAACGCCGAGGAAGCTATGGCTGCAAAGAAGAATATGGATAAAGACACCAAGGTGGACGTCGACAAGTCTAAGAATAAAGAGCATAAGGGAAATGGTGGTGACAAGCGTTCCAGAAATAATAAATCATCATGGGAAGTCCTGAAGAGATACGACAATTATACTCCTTTGAAAATGGGTATTCATCATGTCTTGGAAGAAATCAAGAACAACGAGGAGGTAAAATGGCCAAAGAAACTGAGGTCAGACCCTGATTCGAGGAGTAAGGATAAATATTGCGAGTTTCATAAAGATCATGGTCACATGACCAAAAATTGCATAGCTCTTCAGAACGAGATTGAAACACTCATCCGAAGAGGAAAGCTAGCGAAATATGTTGATCAGGGAGGTGAAAGAAAAAATAATGGCCGGACTAGAGAGAGGTCTAGATCTCCTCATCGAGCAGAAGAGAAAAAGAAGAGGGACCACGAAGATGATCCAGATGATGACCCCGACCTTCCCAAGAAGCTAAGGCAGCCAGAACCAGAGGTATTTTCCATACGTTTTGGATCAATTGATTGTAATGTTATTACAGGAGGAGATGCAGGAGGAGGAGACCTTACTGCAGAAAGAAAAGCTTACCTTGGAGAGGCTCAAGGTTGTTCATATATTCAGCGAATAAATATGGCCGAGGACGATCGTCCGAGGAAGGTAAACAAAGAGAATCTGGTCATTGGCTTTTCAAAAAATGACCTGGCAGGTGTTCTTTATCCTCACGACGATCCTCTGGTAATCAAAATGAGGATGAAGGAAGTAGTGATTTCAAGGGTGTTGGTAGACAATGGAAGTTCGGCAGATATCATGTACTATTCATGCTTTGATAGCTTGAATCTAAAATTATCTCAGTTGGAACCTTATCACAGACCCCTCCTGGGTTTTGCTGGCGAGAAAGTTTTTCCACTTGGGACGATCAAGTTGGATATATTCATTGGAACTTGGCCTGCTTGTCGAACATAGAGAATACGCTTCTTTGTGATGGATAAGAATGTGCAGTCAGCCTACAACATCATCATGGGAAGAGTTGGTTTGAAGAAGTTCGAAGCAATTCCATCTACAGTGCATCAATGCTTAAAATTCCCAACAAACTTTGGAGTAGGAGTTGTGAAAGGTGATCAAAAAGTAGCTCGGGAATGCTATTATTCGTCTGCCGAGCAAGAAGAACTTGAAGAGTCAAGGAAAAAGACTATTACTTACCAAGTGGAGGAAGGTACAGAAATTGAAATACTGGATCCACGAGATGAATCCCAACTTGTAAAAGGACAAGTGGTGGAATCTACAGAAAATGTTATTCTGGACGACGAACATCCTGAACGAATAACCCAGATAGGTTCATCGTTGGATGAGTCAATAAAACAGGAGTTGATAATTTTCTTAAGAAACAGGAAGAATACTTTCGCATGGAGTCATGAAGACATGCCAGGAATAGATCCAAACTTCTTATTTCATGAGCTCAATGTGAATAAGGAGATCAAGCCTGTGAAGCAGAGAAGAAGAGTGTTTAGTCCCGAGAAGAATCAGGCCATACAAGAAGAGGTCGAGAAGCTCCAAAAAGCCTAATTAATTGAAGATGTGAAATATCCAGACTGGTTGGCAAATGTGGTGATGGTAAAGAAGAAGAACAATAAATGGAGAATGTGTGTTGATTTCACTGATCTCAACAAGGCATGCCCAAAAGATCATTTTCCATTGCCCAGAATTGACCAACTAGTGGATGCTACCTCGGGACATGAGCTGCTCAGCTTCATGGATGCGTATTCTGGCTACAACCAGATCAAAATGAAACCTGAAGACAGGGAAAGTACTTCTTTTATTACCCCAAGGGGAACTTATTGTTATAATGTTATGCCTTTTGGTTTGAAAAATGCAGGTGCAACATATCAGCGGCTGATGAACAAGGTTTTTGCCGAACAAATCAGTTGCAACATGGAAGTCTATGTCGACGATATGCTGACAAAAAGCAAGAGAGCTGCTGATCATCTAGTCGACTTAGGCCAGACCTTTGATCAACTAGATAAATACCAAATGAAGCTCAACCCGACGAAATGCACCTTTGGAGTACGAGAAGGAATGTTCCTCGGATACATCGTCAACCAACGAGGTATTGAAGCAAATCCAGATAAGATCAAAGCTGTTTTAGGGCTGCGATCCCCAACGACGAAGAAAGAAGTGCAGAGTCTTACAGGACGAGTTACAGCACTCAACAGATTTGTATCCCGAGCAACTGATAGGTGCCTTCCATTCTTCAAAACACTCCGAAAAACTTTCGAGTGGAACGATGAATGCGAAAAAGCCTTTCAAAACTTGAATAAATATCTGGGAACATCTCCATTGTTGTCCAGGCCAATAACAGGAGAGAAGTTGTACTTGTATCTGGCAGTATCAGAGAATGCAGTTAGTTCAGCATTGATCAGATTGGAGAATGGAGTCCGGAAACCAATCTATTACACAAGTAAAGCTTTCCGAGGTGCGGAAATCAGGTACCCAAAGCTGGAGAAATTGGCATTGGCATTAATTGAAGCAAGTAGAAGAATGAGGCCATATTTCTAGGCCCATACCATCGTCGTTTATACTGACATGCCACTGAGGCAAGCCCTTCATAAGCCAGAAAAGTCAGGAAGACTGATGTACTGGGCAATAGAGCTCGGTGAATATGATATTGTGTATGAACCCAGATCATCATTGAAAGGGCAGGCTGTAGCAGATTTTATAGCAGAGTTTACATATCCTGATACCCCCGAGGAACAAAAATTGCTCGCTGACCAACCTGTGGATGTTACAGGATCAACAGACATAAGTCCAGACCAACTCCGGTTGGTAAAAGGGCTTGTGGATGTAGAAGGATCATCAACTTCAAACTCAGACCAGCTCCGGTTGGTAAAAGAGCGAGAAGAGATGATCGACGAGGAGCGAAAAGTGTCAGGGGAGGATGAAAAGAAGCAACAAATATTTCACCGAGGAACTCTATCAGATAAGGAATTTGAAGACGGGTTACCCATATGGAGATTATATGTAGATGGCTCATCTTGCACAGCAGGTTCTGGGGCAGGAATTGTTTTGAATACTCCAGACGAGATTGACATGGAATATGCTTTGCGATTCCAATTCAAAGCCTCTAATAATGAGGCTGAGTATGTGGCCATGATAGCAGGTCTTAATTTATCAAAGATTATGGAAGCGCAACAAGTGATGGTATTCAGTGATTCTCAATTGATTGTGAATCAGATGATGGGAACATATGCGGTTAAAGGAGAACTAATGGTCAAGTATCATGCAAAGGTGATGGAATTGTTGGCAGAATTTGATGCCATTCAGTTGATCAGAATACCCAGAATAGAAAATGCACAAGCAGACGCACTGGCCCGACTAGCATCAGCTACTCGTACCGAGCTACGAAGAACAATACCAATTGAAGTACTGGAAAGTCGAAGCATAGATGAAAACCTGACGATGAATGTTATTACCCTTGATTTAGGACCATCTTGGATGGATCCCATCAGGGAATATATTGAAGAAGGAGAATTACCAGAGGACAAGCTCGCGGCAAAGAAATTGAAGTTTAAAGCTGCTCGGTATGTACTAACTAATGGTGTTTTGTATAGACGAGGAATTATGGCAGGTTTGCAGAGATGTGTGCATCCATCCGAAGTGAAAGAATTGATTGAAGAGATCCATGAAGGGTCTTGTGGAGCTCATGTAGCAGGTCGAGCTCTTTTGCAAAGGGTAATGACTCAAGGATACTACTGGCCGACGATGAGGGCTGATTGTATAGCCTATGCTAAGAAATGTGATAAGTGCCAACGTTTTTCCTCCATCCGACGAACTCCACAAGCATTGTTGACACCAATAACTTCCCCTTGGCCATTTTCTATGTGGGGAATTGATTTGGTTGGACCACTGCCGACCACCCGAGGAAGATTCAAGTACCTCGTCGTTGTAGTGGACTATTTTACTAAGTGGGTAGAAGCTGAGCCGCTTATCGATATGACGTACGAGAAGGTATACCAGTTTGTTTGGAAGAATATCATCTGTCGATATGGTCTCCCTCATGCCTTCATCACAGATCATGGAACACAATTTGACAACGAGGAGTTTGCTGCCTATTGTCAACAATCAAACATCCTGAAGACCCATTCAGCACCAGGTCATCCTCAAAGCAATGGGCAGACCGAGGTGACAAACAGAACACTACTAAATGGTTTGAAGAAGAGGCTAAGTGAAGCTAAAGCTAATTGGATTAATGAGCTACAATCAGTATTGTGCGCTTACCGAACAACTCCCCGAGCAGCGACTGGAGAATCACCATATATGCTGGCGTTTGGAAGTGAGGCTGTAATACCTGCCGAGTTGGGTCCCCCAACACACAGAGTGCTAAATTTCAATTCCCCAGTCAGTGACTTGATGAGAAGATTAGATTTGGATATGCTTGAGGAGGTCAAAGAGGAGGCAGCCATTAGGAATGCTTCTTATCAACAACGAACAGCTCTTTTCTACAACAAAAGGGTGAAGAAATGCGACTTAAAATAAGGGGATTATGTGCTAAAGAAGGTCATTTAGAAGCACAACAAGCTTGAAGCCAACTGGCATGGACCTTACCGAGTTACAGAAGTTGTACGGCCAGGAACTTACCGAATAGCAACTCTAGAAGGAGAGGAATTCAAGAATGCTTGGAATGCTGAACACCTTCGCAAGTATTATCAATGATGTAAAATGTACAACAGTTCCATCAATATGAATAAAACGATGATGTTTTCACCATTTTTCTCCCCTTTGTTTGAAAGTTTTTCTGGGAATACTAGTGTTGAACACTACACTGCTCGACAGCAAAAAGAAAACGATAGTTCAGACCCACGACCAACTCCGATTGGTAAAAGGGCAAGAACAAACGATAGTTCGAAAGAACCCGATATACTCCTTTAGTTAGGAGGCGTACACTTGCGTGATCAACTTCGGTTGGTAAAAGAGCTTGTGGACAGATAGTTCGAAAGAACCAGATAGTTCGAAAGAACCAAAAAATATACTCCTTTGGTTAGGAGGCGTACACTAGCGTGACCAACTACGGTTGGTAAGATAACTAGTGGACAGATAGTTGGAAAGAACCAGATAGTTCGAAAGAACCAAAAAATATACTCCTTTGGTTAGGAGGCGTACACTAGCGTGACCAACTACGGTTGGTAAGATAACTAGTGGACAGATAGTTCGAAAGAACCAGATAGTTCGAAAGAACCGGATAGTTCGAACCCATGACCAACTCCGGTTGGTAAAAGGGCAAGAACAACATTCTTAAAAATGCCAATCTCGGTTGGTTTGAAAACAAAATATGCCAACAAGTTGGTCGGAAGATAAAATCATTCCAGAAAATACAAAGAATTCCAAACTGAACCAAGTATAGTTGGTCGGTGATCAACTATACTTGGTCGACGAGGATAAATTATCGACCATGGTTGGTCGGGGATAAAAACCCATCAACTGTAGTTGGTCGACAAACACAATTTAACAACCTTGGTTGGTTGGAAACATTTTAAACATTTTATACTCATTACTTTATTGAGCAACATTGATACTTGTAATTTTGATTACTAAGTTGGTTGATGAACAACACCATATTGTTATCTTTTTAACAGATACATATGCACAAATGTAAAAATGTTTGATAAACACAAGACAATAGCAATACAGATTTGCAAACAGAAAATGAAAGTCTTTCATTAAAATCAAAATAAATTACAAGCTACATATATGTGCTAACTGTTACATTGAAAAACCTATTCTATTGGTTTCTTTCCTTTAGCTTTTGAAACAGGCTCCTCGCTAGCAGGAGGATCCTCCAGGCAAAGAGGAGAATTGATGAAATTAATATCTCTGAGCATTCTGACGTTCATCACAGAAGGTGTATCCAAGAGATGCTCGGGACGAGATAATTCAGTCTGAGAATGAAGACTATAGTCGCCAAGGTATTTTGAAATTAAGCTCCGAGGAATGGCACGAGCTGGGATCCACTCCATGTCTAGTTTATAAGGCGGTACATGCAAGTCTAGTAGCCCAGGAGCATGATAATCCCATAAGAAATGGCCCTGCTCTATCTTTAACACACCCAGGGCGTTCAACCATCCTTGTTTATAACCTTCGTTATTGGCACTTTCAAGACGAGCATCCAAGTGACAAAGGGCTTCATTGTAGCCTGCCATCCAAAACTCACGAGGTTGTTTGTGAAATTGAAAAGTTATTCTCTCTAGTTGCTCGTGAAGGTTCCTGGCAAAAACATCTTTATCATTCAAAGAAGACTTCGTTGCAGTAAGTTGATCTTCCAAAGACAGATTTTTCTTGGACATTTCAGACAAAGCCCGGTCTTTTGCATTCAATTGGAACGCTTGAGTTTCCAATGTCGACTGAGTACGAGCTTCTTCAACATTACGACTAAGAACTCTTGATCGACTCCGAGCAGGTGGGGAATTTTGCTCCTCGACAACATTTTGAACAGCTCTTCCTCACCCCCGAGACCCTCTTCCTCGTCCCCGAGCAGTCACAGGAATAACAGATCTTCTTAAGTTATCCAGTTCTTGCCTTAATTTGGCATTCTCAACCTCTAAGAACGAGAAACCTTCATCGGTAACTTGTACTAAAGCAGTGGAAGATGACGCTGCAGATTCATACTGTGCCAGCTTTTTCTGCAAATTATTGTTCTCTTGTTCCAGCATCTCAGCAATCTGCCTGCAGGCCTCAACTTCACCTTTTAGAGTTCTTTCCCTAACATCGTATCCAGCAAGGATCTTTTTATGGCCTGTTTCAGAAGAAAGCTGTTGATATCTATTTTCATATTCCTTGTGCAGCAAAGCAGTTGATTCATTGTGTTGATGTTGTAGATCTTCTAAGGTACAATGAAGTTCCTCGATCAATTCATAGTAGGCCACACTGTTGGCCACAGCTCGGTCGAGTAAATCCTTCAAGTACCGATAAGCCTCAATTGCTTGTTCTGAGGCATCATGGCCAAGGATGTCAGCAATTTCTGATACACTCAAATTTGTATGACCAGCTTTATAATACTCATGACATTGCTGCATCAGCTTTGTATCATGTGCAGATATCAGTTCCATCACTACAAGAAAAAATACTTTCCACGACACCTGATATGTGTCGTGAAACTATTTTCACGACACATTTTATGTAGTCGTTGAAGGGGGGTGTCGTAGAAAGTTACCTTCCATATCGACACATTTATGGTGTCGTAAAACTATTTCATGACACCTGCCAAGTGTCGTTGAAACAAATATCCATGACACCTAGTTACTAGTCGTAAATAGCCACGACACATATGTGGTGTCGTAAAACTATTTCACGACACCTGTCAATTATCGTTGAAACAAATATCCATGACACCTAATTACTAGTCGCAAAAGTCATTACAAAAAAAAAACTTCCATGACTACTTATTATGTGTTATGAATGTTATTTTACGACTAAACGTAGGTGTCGTTAATATTGTACACGACTAAATATAAGCGTCGTTATTATCATTTTACGATCTATAAAATATGTCGTTAAAAGTGTATAATTTTTTTTTATAAAAATCAGCTTCTCAAATGCATGTTGCTTATACTAACATTAACATATCCACCACATATATGATATCATCACAATTAGCAATTCCACAATTCCTGAAATTTAAACCAAACTTATATAATTAAGAGGAACTCATAATATGTACTCATAACCATAATATCAAAGTCATGCCCAAAACAGTGTAATCAATAAATATTTAGGTGTTACAAGCCACATAAAAACAAGGGATTATAATGATACGAGCATTAGCCTAACAAGTTAAAATGCAATCTTCCTTCAAAAAATAACTAATAGCATTCTTAAAAAACATTCCTCCCAAAATGCCTTCAACATCTTCCAAAAACAAGTACCTGTTCAAAAAACATTTTTTATTAAATACTCTCGTAAATTAACAACACACTTGTAATAAAAAATAAAAAGTCAAAGTATACCTTCAATCCAAAAAGCAACGAAGAAACACCATACCCACTTGATTCCTTATGTTTTTCTGAAATCGATACGAGAGAATGTCAAAGCAAAATTCTTAGAATAAAATCCAAGAACTATAACTATTCCACTCACATTATTAGTCAAAACGAATGTATCGGTGTGGCCACGCTATGGTACTTCCTTTTGCATCATCAAGTATGGAAAATGCATCCGAGTATCGAAAAACTGGCACTATGGGCACTAAAATTTCAACAACCCATACTTTATAGCAATCAGGCCCAAAGATTTGGTGGTGCACTAGTAACTTCGGGTCTGTAGAATCAAGTTCTGCGCTTGCCACTTTTTCTCCGGTCCCCAACCAGTATAATAATTTGCAAGGAGAATTTCTTTGTGGAGCACTTTGTGCGCATGAACTTTCTCGATTACACTAATAAATAGTACAAAGAAAACTATTAAAAAATAATTATTAATGCAATTAGTAAAACAATTTAGACTTAGATAATTCATTAACAATAACCTGTAGAGTATGTGCGTGATTATGCATGTCATCCCCACCATCCTCATGTTGACCCTATAGAAAAGTCAAGTGAAGTATATAAAAACAAAACAAGGGAAAAACTATATGTATTTAATCATATTTAATTTTAAAAAATACCACATTTCGTTCATTCCCTTGTGTCATTCGACTTTTCATGTGCATATTCCATTCCAAAAGTTATTGAATTTGAGTTTCAAGAGTTGTTACCCTTGCATTACTATATAATGACGCATCTACCTTCGTAGGCATCACCCCAAATTCAAAACCTCGGATATGACCTGGACGTTCAGGACCAGCATCTTTACTACTGCATCATCTCTCAACGATGTTGAATCATGAGATGGAATTTTTTCCATCTTTTCCTAAAATAAATACAAGAATTCAACATATTAAAAAAATATAATAAACAAATTATAGATTTTAAAAAAATTGTAAAGTGTTGTGTAAGTGTTTAAGTCGTTACTATCGCTTCCCCTCGCTTCCCCAACAACTTAATTAACCGGATTGCCATTTTCTCTCCTATGTCCCCTTATCCAAACATCAACACTGCGTTTGCATAGCCTCTATGACTAGCTGTGTGTGGATGGATTTGCTTTGCTCTAGACTCCTTATGCTTTTCACTTGTTCCTATTAAAATAAGAGAAATCATATATAATTGCGAGAAATACAAGAATACTAAAAGTGGACTTTAGTCTATTAATAACAATAAAAAATAAATAATCAAATTCACTTGCATAAAATTCAGGTGAACAACGAGATTTAACAAATGCATCCCAGTCATTTGACTTCATTCCAGGGGGCTTGAGTAATGTAAGATGTAGAGTGGAATTTGGTCCTTTAGCTTCTTCTCGTATCTGTGTTGATAATTTTGACTTATAATCTTTCCAAGCTATGCCCGTCTGACCCAAAACAATGTCCTTTTGACATTCTTCAAGGTTATATTTTTGTTGCATCATACAGAACAAATACACTATATTAGTTACAATTCAACATGTACAAAGTTACATTCAAAATATTGCATAATTTTGCAAAGGTTAGAGAAATAAAATACTCACAGTAACAAACCCCCATATTTGATCCTTGACGTCACTTGTCACCTTATCCCAACATTTATGTGTTACTGGTATGCATTCTCGTGCTAAAATCCCAATCATAGAACTAAGCTGGATGGAATTGTGTCCAATTGGTTGCCCAAACTCATTGAATTCTACCTCTTTAGAGTCTTTTATCCCAGTTGCAATTACATTCAATTTTGATGGCCCCCGCTTCTTTTTTTTACCCTTATCAACAGAACAATGTTGGGTATTTCATCCGCATAAATTTCTTCCACCGTATGTGAGCTAGAAACTTCACATGATATTCTTGAACCCTCATTCTCGTTGGATGTAGTTCGTTTCTATCTCTTACCCCTAATAACCTGTTTTGGATACATGCAATATAGATGGAATGTAGTGTAAAATATATGGACTTCAATAACATTTATCACAAAGTTTAAATTAAACAGATAATGGACTTATAACTCACCTCTTTAAACATATCCGCCATATTCTCAAAAAATAGAATTTTTTTCTACTCACTCTACTTGACAAACAAAAAATTAGACAAGTTAGTAAACTCAGTCCAAACAGAGTAACAATATTATGCATAATATTATCGTGAATCACTTAAAAATAATGGACCCAAAATAGCGAGACACCAGTTATATACAATAATAAAATTGAGGCATAAATGGTAATCATTTTTTTGTTTAAGCTCAAGTGATATCATTCCACATATTGTCAACGACCTAATGTTTCTTTCATTACATAGAAAATATGCATATAAATGAGAAGAATCAGAGTAATACCTGAGTATTGTTGAAGAATCCACTATGGGAAACAATGAAATGTAACACCAAAGAACCTACAGTCTCAGTCTCTCTCTTTTATTCTGAAAAAGTGAAATAATTCTAAAGGTAATTTGTTGAACAACCTCAAAATTAAGGAGTATATATGATAACTACATACAGATAAACCATAAAATATAGCACATTACTTTATAAGTATATTACAATTCAATTGAAACAATCAAGAAATATGTGAAACCTACCAATACAAGCATACCTAATAATTATAAATTTAACAGGCGATGCAGAACTCAAGCCCCAACTTACGAATCCTACAACAGAAATAGGTATGTTGTAACAAAAATTTCAATATTGCATTTTACGACAAATAAATTAATAGTGTTGGTTCAAGAGACATTTTGATTAGCTATTGTGTAGACAACAATGGGTGACGAACAGTAAAAACTGGTGTGTAACAGACCTGTCATAGGCTGCTGTTTGACAGCATGTTGGTGTAGGGACTGCTGTGATAGATTTGATTTGTTTTCAATCCAGTTTCTTATATATGACAGAACAAACCAAGTAAAAAAGCAAAAAGAAATCATATATTGGGCATGTTTGTATACAAAATGAGAACAAGAGATAAGTCCTGCAGTGGGATGTTCCAAGCATCTGTCACTTCTGTTAAAATATCTTGGACATGTTTGTATACAAAACCAGAGTTAATATGCATTATGTCACTTCTGTTCCCCCAAATATTTGTTATCCTTTGTCTATTATCATCACTTTTCATTCTTCATCCACTTCTCCTTTCTTCGACCCTGTCTGTCAAAATTGAAACCTTGTGAAGAGGGTTTGCTTGTGTTGGCCATTATTTTATCGCTCTACACAGCGATAGTAGGAACGAATAGAGTTCTCCCTAATGTCTTGTAGTTTTAAAATTTTGGTTATGGTACAAATGCAATGGGATAATGCCGAAATAAGAGTTTTGGCATGTCTTGGGAAGGTCACATTTTTCTTTACGACACCTTGTCTTTTCAAATCCTAAATTGTTCAAGAAACTTTGGTTCAGTGCTTGATATAATTCCCATTTCAGACTGTGACTAAGTTATCTGCTCGATGTAAGATCTGTGGTAAATGTGCTATTTTTACTCTGAGGAAGACAGAGGAGAGAGAAACAAAACTGATTGTTGGTGTTGATGTGTATATACCAGTTTGTCGAAAGCACTATGTGAGTGGACAAGTAGTCAAGGAGGCTGCAAGGACTGTCCTGGAAACACATAAGGTTCAGTATGGCTTATTTTTTTCTAGTTGTGCCTATCTTTTCAGTAAGATTGATATATATAGTAATTCCTTTAGTTGCATATTGTAGTGGAGAGGACACACGAGGAAAAGGAGAATTACTTGCGGTCAGTCAACTAGTCACTGCTGGTTTACGATATCACTAGGAGGGAAACGTTCAATCACCTAGCTAGCTGGTTGGAAGATGCTAGGCAGCATTCAAATGCAAAAATAACTATCATTCTTATTGGCAACAAGCGTGAACTGGCTCACAGAAGAGCCGTAAGCATAGAGGAAGGTGAGCAGTTTGCCAAGGAGCATGGCCTAATATTCATGGAGGCCTTTGCAAAAACTGCTCAGAATATTGAAGAGGCATTTATATGCACTGCCACAATAATCTATAAGAAGATTCAGGATTGAATTTTTGACATTTCAAATGAGCCTTATGGAATAAAAGTTGGATATAGTGGTATAGCTGGACCATCAGGAGGAATATATGGCTCTACATCTCAAGGAGGTGGTTGTTGTAGTTAAGCCAAGGAACTAGTTATTTGTATCTATGATTTTCTGTTTATATATTTGTGGTTTCTTGACCTTCATGTTCTGTTGTCCTACAATGCATATCCATAGTTATTTGACCGTACAAGCAGTTGAATATATGGAAATATTAATGAAACAAGGAAAAAAATATATGTACATGAATTAAGTGTATTTCTTTTATTGAATTGGATATTGTAATTACACGTAAATTTGACCTTTTTTTAGTTATTGAATTTCCTTTGTCGGCGTTGTATTGAAAAAAAAAAGAGAGAAGTGAGATGGCCTTATGGGTAGAGAATTATTTAAAAACGGAATGAAAGATGGCATAATTTTCTTTTTACTTTCAAAAACCTATAACAAAAGTCAACCTCTAGCTCTTCCATTCTTCTTCTTCTAAGTCACTAACTATGCATGAATTAATGACAGGTGAGCTATTGAATGCATGTTAGTTAATATATTTTAGAGAATAGACACACCCTGCATATACGACACCAATATTAATGGATGAAAAGGGACAACAAAACTTCTAAATCATTACAATACAATCCACAAGAATTCGCTATCTCTGAAAAGCTTATTGAAACTGAGATGGATGCATTCAAGCTCACAAATATTTAAGTCGGGAATTTGGTATGAGGATGGAGCATGTTCGTGGTCAATTGAGCAGGTTTTGAAGTATGATTCTACTCTACAATCCAACCAGTTAGTTGTGAAGAGAGAGCTAAAGGTCGATGGGTATATGGATAAAGATAGAAGTTCTTTCGGTAAGTTTCACTTATTGAAGAAAATGCGGTGCAAAATCACGGAGCGAGGTAGGCTCGTCCTTTGATGATAATAGACTCCGAATAAGGAATATTTGCAGGACTTATCTCTTGTTCTCATTTTGTATACAAACATGTCCTTCAATCTTATACCTGATGGACACTATCTATCTGTAGGTATGTAACAAATATGATTTTTGTGCCTCATCTCCTATTCTCATATGGTATATGAATGTCTGATGCAGATGGACGTCTTTTTACACTGCTTGGTTACCAAGTACAGGTATGTAGGCCACATAATATGTAGAAAACTATGTTAGTGAGTGTATACGTGTGAGCACACATGTGTGTGTGAAACAGAGACTAACATATTTACTTCTGAAATGGACAGGTGGCAACCAATAAGAGGCGACGTGTGTGCACACATGTGTGTGTGAGACAGAGACTATCATTGTTATGCAGATCTTCAAATGTAGAGTTATCTGCATCATTGCAATTGTGTTTTTAAATAAATATAGTTTTTGTCTACAATTATTACCACCTATTTTGTACGTAAGCAAAGAAAATGTTATTTTTCCTTTGGCACCTATTTATTATGTTTATTGTGATTTTAGTCCTCAAAGTTTACCATAATATTTTTTTATATCTTTTATGGACTATTGTGATTTGTCAACACATGAGTACATTAGTAACTCACTGAAAGCATATATGTGTGTCGCAAAAACTGAAAATTTTTGGTCATGCATAAGTATGGAACTACGTGTGTAGTAATGGCATGCCCTGACCAATGAGTGAATGAGGCCCCTATTTTACTGTGGTCACTTTATAATGAGGTTTATTCAAGTTATTCATTCGTGACTCGTGAGATAGTTTTGGCAAGGTACTACCAATGCTTCAAAAGGTGTAGTTATACCACTTATCATGGCGGTCGCTAATTAGGAATATCACTAGAATTACAGAGTTATAAGTAGTAAAAGTCACAAATGAATGGCAGAGCTAATTATAAAAGAACATTTTAACAACCACAGAGGCAAGAAACTTAAAGCAAAATAAGAACGATACATTAATCATAACTTACCTCATCCCATCACCGGCTTCAAACTCTTGCCAATCAGATGACGTCTGTTGAACCGAAACATTTACTGCCTGCAATTTTGGTGAGCAAAAATTGGAAAGCTATCACTAAGACCCATAAAAGAGTATCCGAATTACAATTATGTTATCATCATGAGCATTTGTATTGCATGCACAGGGTAAAGCACATGCATATATTCATCAAATAAACTTAATGTCTAAAAATGAATTTATCATAAGCATTCTAATGTATATATTCATCAAGCAAACTTAATGTCTACATGCTAAAATAAATAACAATCACACAATAACACCCTCACAATCTATCCTCAAATGAGGCTCATCATCATTTTTCTCATTATTATCAAGTTTTGAAACATCAATTGGCGAATATGATGTGTAAGCACTCTCATCATACGTCTCCAACTCAGGGAGGTGCCTTGAGAACCACATACCAATTTGATGTTCCACTTTCTCTCGAAAAAAATACTTGTCTTGCTTGTGATGCTTGAACAAAAGAATCTTTTTGTCGCGCCCCGACTTGATTTTGTTAAACTCATCCTTTTAATTAGAGATAAACTGCCTTAAACAATGCTTTAATTTAAATCTCTAAGGAAAAATAGCATAAGATTTTTTTTTCAAAGGTATGTGTAGATGAAAACATTACTGCCTTTACTTATAACTTATAGGTACTATATAACTTTACATAATCAAGATCCTTAGTTTAATAATTACACAAAAGAAATCTTGATATTCAAACCATACTAAATATCCGTCACTCCCCCGTTTTACGGTCCTAACTTGGCAGTGAACTCCAAATTATAAGCATACCTGAAACAAAACATTATAGGAGTGTAATCTATAAAGGCTTAGTGAATGACCACATACCACACATATAACCAATTTGAATAACATTTTTATTTTGTTCTAATGCTATAACCCAACAGGAATTGTGAAACTCTCGCAAGCCTGGACCCGCCACAGTCCAATTAACCCACCACAGTTATTAAGGACCACCACATCCCTTTATTAGGCCCGAGTACACAAACCTTTAAGTTGGATAAACAGGACCACCACATCCCATAGGACCCACCACAGTCCTTAACATTAGGTAAAGGACTCACTAGTCCATATCATTATATAACATCGCTTAACATTTTTAATCATATGCATATGTTTCATAAATACAACACCACTCCTATAAACATTTTAACACATGTGTTTAACTACACATTTCCATATGAAATTGTAAGAATTTATATTTCATAAGGAAAGTCACTCACCTTGGATTTAGTGCTAAGATTAATACCAACTACTTCCTTGGTATGGTAGTATTATCTGCTTCCCCACCTAACAGGTCAATGTCGTTAGTATTTGAATACACCGATTAACATCAAACCCGGTAATACATCACATCATTTGGTAAATCAGAAATAACTAAGGAGGAATTAAATATGACACTTCACATTTCTATAACACCTAATTAATTAGGGTTCTAACACAATTTACAGAATTAAATTACGAATTTTCTAGACAAAGTTATGCCCATTTTATTACAACATTTTCCAAATCGTTTCTCAAGAAAAACAACAACACAACTTCAACTTCCTGGAATTCTCGTAATTTTTATACAATATAACTTTCCATGATATTCCACGCAATATCAGAAAACACATTGAATAATACGAATTTAACTTTTCATAATTTTTAGGGCTCATTTTCTATGTCGAGCAAAACGTCAAACACCTGGTATGCATTCTTGCTCCTTTAGGGCAGATTTTAAATCAAAACTTCAAACTATCACCAAAGGTAAATTCCTTGGTATTTTTACATAATTTTTGGATATGTTATACATGTATGAGTATATTTTACTCTCCAACTTGAATCACTCAATTCCAATAAGTATTCCATGATTTATGCCATTTTTATCATAACTACGTCAAAATAAAACATTAAGCCATAACTTAACATTTTTAAGCATACATAACCTTGACCTTGGGTATAATTCATGGAAACATATAATAAACATATTTTATCAGAAATATAAATCATAATCATGAATTTTCTAAATCAAAAGGCTTTACGAAAAATGATGTAAATTTAAGACTTCAAAGTATGTATTTACGATCCTAGCTCCAGTTCTAACTTATGTTGTTAACCCATACTTATTTTAATAAACTTAGGCAATATGGGTATCATTAAAATATTTATCCAAATCAAAAATAAAAATATGCCAAGTGTATAAATCATCCATGTGACCAACTTTAATAAAGAAGAAATTATCTTACGAGGATTCCTCGATTTATAGAAATTTTTCGAAGATTTCTTCCTTAACTTTCTTCTCTTTCTCTCTCTTTAGGCAAAAATCTTGTTCATGGCTGAATTGGCTGAGCAAGTAAGTTGTTTTAACAAGTTTAAGTCGGCCAAACCATCACCCACCCTTTAACCAATCAAAAAATAGCACATGGTGTGCTAATAAGACAATTGTCACTTAAGGGATGGACAGATTTGCCCTTATTTCGTACTTTCGGTATAACTTCTTGTAAGAGCCTCCGTTTAACCCACCGTTTGTTGTGTTATAATATTAATTTATATATATAAAACTTTCATAATTTATGTTTTCCAAAAATCATAAACTAATAGGCCTAATTTTGGCTTCGAACAGGAAAGTAGCAATTTACCGAAAATCTCAAAACTTTCACATTTGAGACAAAACATTGCCAATTTTGTATCAACTTTACTTTTATAAACATCATCACACATTAAAAACATAATTTATGATGCATTTAACCACATAACTAATCATATGCTCTAAACATGGTATCCCCGATCATAAGCTTGATTAGCATCTAATATAAACCACATATATATCACATGAGCATGCATCCCCTAAATAGGATAATTAACATGTTTAACACACATAACCAATTTATAACTAATAGCAAATAACTTATACTTAATCATGTAATTAGCATTACTAATCATGTTTTAGGGCCTTACATTTTTTTTAGTTGATTTTGTCCCTGGTGGAGGTTAAAAAAAGTGAATTCATCGTCAAATTTAACACCATTCGAAATGTTGGCCCAATCACATTGAAAGATAGGCATTCAAAATTTGTGAAAGTCCAACAAAATTATATCCCGTATAATCCCATAATATGAAACATTAGCAACAACGTGTGTGGTATCCCTTGCACTAGATCTACTAATAGTCTCTGCCTCGAAAAAAACTCCACTATCTTGGGTGGATTTTTCAACCATTGATGTGTGAAATCGTTTGCCATTTATTATGTAGCCTGAATATGACTTAGCATAACGTCGTGGTTTAACCGCTAGCCACTTTAAGATTGTTGATACTTCAGTTTTGTTTACTTGAACCTTAATCTGTTTGAAAGATCATAAATGAAATTATATGAATTTTTATATACATAACAATATTAGACTCTTACAATGCACAATGTAAAAATTGGTCTACCTTGTTCATAAACAACGAAGTGAATGTCTCGATATGTCTTTTTTGTAGCATAGTCTCGTTTTGGGATAAACTTTTGTTGGAATGATTTAGCTCGCTCAAATGCATTCTAATATGAACGTAGAGGAATTTTAATAGCAATATTAATTATATCATAAGTTATAAATATATATAACGAACATCATTTTACTCACACTATATATGGCTCAACTTCTAGATTGTTAAACAGCACATAAAGATGTGCAATTTTTAACATGTCATCAGAAAATGTTATTGGCTTCCCCTTAAAGATAGGTCGACCTCCCAGTATTGTCTCATCTTCGAACTCTTTATTCCGAGATTATGGAACACCCATTTCTGCTTTTTTTTAGATATATGCTACAAAACTTACACACTCATCAGCCAAATAATTTTTTGCTATGCATCCTTCAGGTCGAGCACGGTTCCTAACATAACCCTTGAGTACCTTCATAAACCTAATGACAAACCATATGAAAAGAATATGAATATAACGTCTATTTGCTACATATTTTACTTGTTAATAAGAAAAAAAGTTAAATACATTCTAAATTACCTCTAAAATGGGTATATCCATCGAAATTGTACCGGCCCAAATAATCGAGCTTCTCGGGCTAAGTGAATTGGCAAGTGAATCATAGTGTCAAAAAAAAGAGGGAGGGAAGTACCTCTCCAACATACATATAATCTCTACGATATCTTCCTCTAATTTTTCCATTCTCCTTTTATCAATCACTTTTTGACATAACTCATTAAAAAATAAAGATAAGCGAAAAATCACTTGTCTCGGCCCCTTTGGTAGTAATCCCCGTATAGCAACTGACAACAATTGTTGCATTAAAACATGATAATTATGGGATTTCAATCCCAATAACTTACATTCTTCCACTGAAACACAATGACTAATGTTGGAGCTATAACCATCAAGTAACTTTAAATCATATAGTCTTTAGCAAAAAACTTTCTTTTCTTTCTTTGAGAGTGTGTAAGGTGCTGCCGGCAGGTAAAATTCACCCCATTTTGGTTGAGGATAAAATTTCATTCTAATGCGCAATTCTTGCAAATCTTTACGAGACTCCATGCCATCTTTTGATTTTCCCTTTACATCTAACAATTTGGAAATGAGGCTATCACTTATATTCTTCTCGATGTGCATCATGTCCAAATTGTGACGTAAATCTAATGCCTAGAGAAAAAAATGAGGGAGGATTAATATGAAAAATAAATGTCCTAAAACTTTTAATAGAATTGCATTAAGTTAGTGGCTTAGATTATGAGTTAAAATATACGTACATGCCGATACGATAAATAAAAAAATATTGACTTCTTTTTTAAGAACACTTTCTTCCTCTTACGCTTCTTCCCTTTAACGAAATCATTTTCAACACCCTTCAGAGCATCTAAAATTTCCTATGCATTCAAAGGTTTTGGTGGCCTCCTCAATTCTTCAAATCCATCAAACCAACTCTTTTTGGTACCCCCTCCATGGATGGTTCATTGGAATAAAACGTCCATGGCCTATATACACCAATTCCATACTCTTTGATAACTATAGTGAGGATGTGTTAGGACCACAAAGTGGGCATGCAAATTCCCCTTTTGTGGTACATCCGACTAAATTACCATATGCGAGAAAGTTATTTATTGTCCACATCAAAATAGCTTTCAAATTAAAAGTAGATTGGCTAGATGCATCATACATCTCCACCCCATTATTCCAAACTCGATTAAGTCATCTATAAGTGGTTGCAGATATACATCTATGTCATTTTTCGGTTGCTTTAGCCCATGTATAAGCAAAGTCAACATCAATTTTTCCTGTAACATGCATAATCATGGGGGAAGATTGTACACAGTTAGAATTACGGGCCAACAACTATAGCTCGAGCTAAGATTATTAAAGGGATTAAATCCATCCGCTGTAAGTCCAAGCCTAAGATTTCTTGGATCGAATTCGAAATGAGGCCACTTTTTATTAATTGTGTCCCATGCTAATGAATCAACTGGATGTCGCATCTTTCCATCTTTGCTTATGTGAGTTGAGTGCCATTGTAACTCCTCTGCTCTACCTGATGATAAAAACATCCTTCGAAATCTTGGGATTGTTGGAAAGTACCGTAATACTTTTGCAGATACTCCCTTTTTAACCTTCTTTGTGCGTTCGTCGACTTTCCACCGTGAGGAGCCACATTTAGGACATTTATCCAAATGTTCATACTCTTTTCTAAATAAACAACAATCGTTAATGCATGCATTTATCTTCTCATTGCCAAGATCAAATTCTTTTAGAAACTTCTTCGTTGTAGACAAAGACTTATGAAGAAGGTTATCCCCGGGCAACATTTCATGCATAGACTCAAGAAGTTCATTAAATCCTTTATCAGATAGTCTGTGTGTAGCTTTATGCTTGTATAAAGATGTAATTGCTGACATCTTTGTATACTTTGTACACCCGGGATATAAAGGAGTCTCAGCATCTTTTAACTTTTGGTTAATACTTTCATCACCGCTTTCAAAACTATCTTCAGCAAAAATTGCATCATGAACATAAGCATATCTATACATCTTATGTAAATCTGACAATTCAATATCAATATCATTAGAGTATGAAGAAGTAGAATGTTCTCCGTGAAATACCCACTTCTTATACGTAGGATCAAAGCCATGAATGACTAGGTGTTCAAATAGTCCTTCCTTATCTTGTTGACAAAGGTTTTTACATTTTCTATAGGGACATATTATCATATTAGGATTTCTAGCAGTTTTCTTGGTAGATTCAATAAATTTGTACACGCCATCTTGGTACTCCTCGGTATGTCTACATATAATAAAAAAGCATGAAATCGTGATCACTTCTCAATTTTTGAACAATGTTCATTTAAAAAATACTTTAGGTTTTTCTAACATATGTAAACGTATATGCATGCGTGTAATAATAATAAAAAAAAATCTTGGAAATCTCAACAAATCTTTTTCCATCTTGAGTTTCCCACTTGCTAGTTTCTACTCTGTTTACACCAACAAACACTAATATTGAAAAAGAGATAAAATGTCAATAATAAATGAATAAAAAGCCACGTTCTTTTCAAATAGAGTTACATTCTACAAGATCTCATTAGATTTTTCACATTCTACTCAATCTTATTATATTATTCGCTATCTATAAAGGTAGATTGAAATCGATATATAGTTAGATCATCGGGGCTATAAATTAATACGAATGGACTATAGCCATTTTTATCTTATTCATGGTATCCTTGAGCATATAAGTAATATAAACACTCACACTCAACAATACATATTAATACACTTAAATCAAGCTGACCTATTGTAATATACATATGTTCAGAAATATCAATATGGGTATATACACTTAATAATTTCAAAGAGATACACAAATGAAGCAAGATAAAGATACCTCTATTGATTCTGATTTGTAGTATCTGAATATTGCCCAAAACAATCACCTGCAAAATAGAAGAATGAAATATTACAAATGAAAACATCAGATTTAGTATTAATGAGGCTCCCAGAAAAGAAAAAAAAAAAGAATTAAGCCAAAAATCGATAAAATAAATAAAACTCACATAGCTCGGTTAAGAAATAAAAGAAGAATAACACAAAAGTTGCTCGGTAATTGTTTTGGTTAGTTTACCAACTAAAAACCTTTGAGAAATAAAATTTACAAACCCAAACACTTTTTTTATTTTCTTCTTTACGTTCTGAATATTTCATAAGGTTAAAAAGATTTGTCCATCAAACTTTAAGTTCTCGTATGGAATTTCTTATTTATACTATCCATAAAGGTGTGTTAAACTAACTGTCCACGATTAAAAAATTTACCCTTTAATTTTTTTAAAGTTCCTAAATTGCCAATCCAACTCTAGCTTACTTGAAACACAGTTATTAATTTGGGATGACTACATAGGGAAAAAATGACTATTAATTCGGGGAATATGATGAAACTAACTTAAAAATAAATTATCTTCTCCCCATCTTTTCAATTGTCCTAAGTTATTTTTTATTGTTGCACAACGACTCCAATAATTTAACCAAAAGATAAAGATTGCTGAAATTGACTGCATAATTAAAGAAGTCACCTCCAGCGACAAAATTAAAAGTAATGAACCATTAACCAATAATTAAAATATTGAACTTATCTTCCCCTCCACTCCTTATCATCTCTCATCTTTACCTGGTGAGAATGTTAAATGCTTCCAAACATTCTGTGTGGGATTAATGTCTTTAATGATTCAAACAACCTAATAATAAAAAGGGAAAAAAAAATATGAAATTTGTGATTTTAAACTTTAGCAACTCAATAAATAAAGAATTAAAAATTGATGCTACTCTTTTTTTGCATACGCCATCAAAAATGCTCTATGGGCAATGTCTGTCTAAATCATATGTTTTATTCCTAAACAGGTATATATGCATCATTTCCATTTTTTCATAATCTACACATAAAAAGATACATACATAACCACCTTTCCTCCATGTCGAAATTTGCAAGAAGAAAAAAATCATGAATAGTGAAACCTTTTTTTTCAAATTTATATATTACACATTTTTTTTGTAATCTTATCATCCACACACATGAACACAAACAGGTTGAAAAATAGAAAGAAGAGAGAAATTACCTGATATGGGTTAGATTCAGATTTCAAAGTAATAAACAAACGGGACCAGCCGGAGATTTGAATCTGAAAAGGGAAAATTGAATTTAAAAAGATAAGAAATAAAAAACAGAGATAGTAACATAGAAAGTTTTTTATATTAATGGAGGTGTTTTTCTTAAATAGCTATATTTATATGATGTTTCTGAAAGGGGGAGTTCTCAAAACTATTACACCAACTATTTTTCATTAATCTCCAGCTATCAGATATATCACATTATCCTCTCTCGTGAAAAACGGAGATTTGAGTTGTCATCAGCTATTTTTCTTAAACAGAGAGACTACAAGTGGGAGATTTGAATTCTTGTGAAAAGGGAAGTCATATAAACACACGATCAGGATGCTTACGTCTTTTATTAATAGAAAACTTCTTTTATTTGAACCTGCAGATTCAAGAAATAACCCCCGATAGACTATTTTAGAAATTAAACACATCTGAAAGATACAACGACAAAATACCCCCTTTTTAACTACTGGAAAAAATAAAACTCCTAACAAACTATGAAGACTTCTTTACACTTCTCAACAGCAAAATAACTCCACTTCATTACAGTTCCATCAACAATAAAACTTCTCATCTCCATAAGAGTCCGAATAGACAAATCAAAACACTCGTCTCCCTCAAATCAAACACAACCAATATTTCCTCTCACCCCAAAATCTTAAGCAACAAAAAAAACAGGGACCTCATCAAATTTCACAAGTCAATAATTTTAAATATGCTCCTCGTTTAAAAAAATCTACTCAACTTCTCTTCTCCATTTTCTAGACAAATATCAGATCAAGAAAAAATGTGTAATCGTTCTTCTCTAAAAGTGCAGAATAGATTGAACAATTATATTGAAGAACTACTACAAATTTGGGGTCGCTGTTTGCATTTTGCATACTTTATAGCATGACATCATCAATTAGAAAATGAAAAATTAAATAGGCCACATAGACATGAATGAATTAACTTAGTAAGTGTTGGTTACATGAAAAGACTCAAGAGATATTTCTTTGCCTATGACTTGGACACACCAAAATATTCCCATTACCTGTTAAACCCTATACCATTCTTTTTCTTTATGTCCACCAACTTGTTGTAAGCAACTTAGCATATTGGGCTTCAAATTAGGATAACATAAACCAGAAGACAACTTAGCATATTGCTGTCAGCTATTTTTCTTAATAGAAAGAGTACCTTGTATTAATTGAGGTGTTCAATGGAGGAGCGGCTCTGTCAATGGAGTTTACAGCTATAGCGAGATTATGGCGATAGGGAGGGAGGTTATGGCTGGAGAGAGAGAGAGGGAGGTTACAATCGGAAGAGAGAGGGAGGACCGGCTAGAAGCGAGAATCGTTTTGGCTAGAAAGAGAAGGAGTTTTTTAAGGGATCGTGCGAAGAGGCAGTTAGGTCCAATAGATTTTTTATTTTTTTAAAAGCGGACGAAAATTTCCAGCGCCAAAAGGGCCCCAAAATAAGTTCTCAATCACGACACACGTCTCGAAAAGTCATGGAAAGAAATTTACGACACCTAATAGCGTGTCGTCTTTAAAAAAACACGACATATTTATTTTACATGTCGTGTTTTTTATTATAATTGGATTATTTACTACACTTTTCAAAACTATGTCGTCTTTATCTATTTTCCACCACACATTTTTATAAAGTGTCGTCTTTATCTACTTTCCACGACACATTTTTATAAAGTGTCGTAAAATATGTGTCGTGGAAAGCAGTTTTTCTTGTTGTGCATTCTAGCCACAAACTAAGGATGAGAAGAAGACAACAATCAACAAAAACAAATCATCAACAACAGAGATGAACAAAGATGTATTTTATTACATCACAAAAGTATTACATTGTTTGATTACAAATAATGAAAGATAGAAATGATACCGAACAACTTCACACATTTTCCTTGTCTCCCAAGACTTTCTCGGGAGGCTGGGACGAGGAGCTTGGTTGCTCGGTGGTAACAGCAACTTGATCAGCATGAGTTGAAATTTTCTCAGGAGGAGGAGGCATGGAAGAAATGTCCTCGTTGGCAGAAGATAGAGATGCAGGGACTTGATCACCGATGGCCATGGAAGATTCATCAGAGATAGGCTCATCTTCTTCTTCTTCCACAATTGGTGGGGGAGGACTAGGGAGGTGTAGCTGGAATAGCCCAGAGTCATCCTTGATCTTCAATTCCTGCAGGGCAGCTACCCAGCCATCTCGGAAGTATTTCAACTTCCCGTATTGAACTTGGGATGTCATCGCAGAAATCCCCTTGTCCCATCCTTTATCCCAGCCAGCGCTGAAGGATTTTTTAACTGCGAGCTTTCTTTTCAGTTTCTCCGAGGAGAGCTTCGCATCCAATTCTTCCTTTTGGCCCTTGATATCTCGCAGGGCAGATAACTCTTCCTCTGCCTTTTTCAGCTTATCTTCAAGCTTTCCAAAGTTCTTGAGCTTGTCGTCATATTTCTGATGCTCGGCCTCTAAACTTTTCACCTTATTCTCCAAACTCTTGGAGATCTCAGCCATCTTCACCTTCTCGGCCTCAACTATAGACAACTTTCTCTCCCATTCAGCTTTGTCCTCGTTATACTGCTGACGAAAATCCTTCAAAGATTGGGTTAAATCCAGCAGAGCATCCTCTACACCTGACGAGGAGCTGGAAGCTTTAATAGCTTCGTCTTTCTTCACGATGTTGTTAAAACAATTCACCAGCTAAACAAAGGAAAAAGTGACAGGTCAGTACAAAAATATAAGTATTCAAAGAAAGAAAGGAAATTCAGAGTGTGAGAAATTTACTGAAGCAAGGTGACGGGTAACTAGGGATGTCAGCATATCCCTAGAAATCTTTTCATCAATTCCTTGGACCTCGGGTATGATCCAAGTTTTTACCGAGCTCATGGCAGAGCTCGGAGGAATGATGGTTGGAACACCAACACCACCAGCTGGTAGAGAGGAGATGGTGTCATCCAGATTGGCAGTTTCAGCCAAATTGACTGAGGACGATTTCCTCAGTCTCCTTAAAGGGACTTCAGCAGTTTCAACCAAGGAATAGCTCTTGGTCAGAGAGATAGCAGTCATCTCCACAGGAGCAACCTTCTTGCTCGGAGCCACTGGGGGCTTCTCGGTAGCTTTGGAAGGTGCAACATCCACTTTCTTAGTACCTTCTGGGACATCAACTTTGCTTTTCTTGGCTTCAACAGCAGAAGTAGTGTCATCAAATAGAGCAGGAGGAGCTCTTTTCTTGCCCATTTTCTGGCTCAAAGGAATATGAGATTCTGGATCAGAGTCCTCAGGAATTTGCACTGGATCACTGGAGCTGACCACAGGGCGAGCAGTAAAAGACGACGTATAGCTCTTGTACTGCAATAAGTATGAGGCAGACCTGATATGCTCGTCTGCAACCTTCTGATGCAAACTCCAGATATGTTTTAATTGCCTTATATTAACTTCTGATTCTTTAGGAGTTTTTCTCTTGCTGTTAACTGCAAACAAAAACAATTTGAAATGTCAATCATGCATTTATTCAAACATGATGAAGTCACAATTTCAAGAATAAAATAAAATGAAAATAACCTATCCCATTGCCATATGGGGGGCATTTGGGACCTTCATACACTCTGTCTCCGACTAAAGGAGCATGTTGCCAATTTTTGAAAACTAACCCATGTTCAAAATAATCCCTGTTGGTCAGGGAGGTTGACTACTAAAGCTCTATTCAAAAATCTAGTTTTTAAATAATAAACGTTGTCTAAAACAGCCCATCTATAGCAATATATAATCTCAGGAATTCCTATGCGAGTTCCATGAGTTTGATTTAATTTATGCACCCCATTAACTATTCTCCATGTATTGGGGGCTACTTTTGCAGGAACAACATCGAAATGTTGGCAGAATTCTAAGCATAAAGAGTTGGGTGGAAAAGAAAATCCACACTCAGCAATAAAGAGGCTGGGGAACCAATGTCCCTCAGCCAAACGAAAATAATCAAAGGGCTTAGGAAGATTTTCCAGAGTTACCCAAGACGGAATGGAATAATCAGAACGGAATTTTTTAATAGATTCAATAATATAAACCATGGTGAATAAAAGAAGATCTTACAGGAAGAAAGGAGATCTGTTGACAACGAACGAAAACAAGGATGAACGCACAAGAGAAAGAAAGACTGGAGAATTCGAAAAGCAAGAAAATTGGAAAAAGTAGAGGACGGAATGATTATTTGGGAAGTTTAAATACTGTGCCTTGGGAAATGGCGAAAGAAATGATTACAAAAAGAAACTATCGAACTTCCGGCGGCTAAAAGGACAAAAAGGGCACAAAGATCGAAGCGCTCGTAAAAGTTCGAAAAAAGGCGGATTCTATGAATTTGGAAATAAATTCAAATACGATGCTCCTTAAACCCTGGAAGATCATTCAATATTGCCATATACCGAGAAAGAATGTTCCATACTCCTCAAAGTTCAAAATATGAAACATTGGGGGCTTCTGTTGATACCAAAATTAATATGCTGATGTGGGCGAATAATACGAAGACACTTGTCAATCTACGTGGCACAATAACAACGAGGAAGTTCATTTCCCCGACCAACTCATGTTCCCTACGAGCAACGAGGACACACCGAGGAACTTTAGCATTCCGAGGTACTCTAGCGCTCCGAGGAACTCCTGAGCAATGAGCAACTAAGGCGGTCCGAGCTGCATCTCGGCCGTAGCATTAATTGCCAGATAATCAATAGTTCAACTATTCATTGAATGTTTATCACCTTGACACACACGTTACATTAAATGTATTACCCTTTCATATGTATATCATTTAATGTATCGACCCTTTCATGTACAGCCTCAAGGCTATAAATACATTGTATCACCCTCATCCAGGGGAGGGGAATTTCTTGATAGAACTTGTAATCGAGAATTCCCAAACACTCAGCAATAACATAACAGTGGACGTAGGCCATTCTTATAAGGCTGAACCACTTTAAAAATCTTTGTCTCATTTTATTTATCTGTGATTGAATAATTAGAGCGGTCTAATTTTTTACATCAACAATGAGCTCGAGTGGTGAAAAATCATCAGTGTAGAACTTTGCAAACTGAACCAACCTTCCTTATCAAATGCAATGAATGAATTTTTAGATCAAGACATGTTATACATAAAAGAAACTATGTATTTACCTCATTAAAACGACTATTTAACTCTTGAAGTTGCATAACTATCACTGTATAGAACAATTCAACACGATAGTAGTGAAGGTTTTTCCTTTCGTAAGTATTGTGATGTGACATTCCTCGAGCTACAAATAATTCTTCCACATTTGGAATGGGTAAATCATGGTTATTATAAAATAATGAGACTTTATCCAATAAAGAATTCCATCCACCAGTTCTCATTCTTTTTAGATGTCGCTTGGATACACTAACAAGACATATTATTTAATTTGTTAACAAATAAAAAAAAAATACCTTAAAATATTATAAACAAACACATATAATCCATAAACTAACAAACAAGTTAAACTACCATCAATAAACTAATATGTAAACTAACATTAAGATGAAAAAATAAACTAACAAGTTAAAAAGAAAACACAAACCTTGAAATAGTGTTTGCAGGCTTCGATAGAGAGGGATGAGACGCGGATGAGGTGGAGGTTAGATTGCAAGGAGACAGAGTTAGAAAAGAATACGAGCGTTGGTCGGCATCGGCGGCAAATCCGCGGAGTCCAAAAAATGAAGGGGTTGGAGTCGCCGAGTGGGTGAAGACATGAGAGAGAGAAAAAAATGGAAAAAAGTGGGCATTCAAAAAATGAAAGAGACGTGTATAGTTTCTAAAATTTAAAAGTTACTACGTTTTTTGACCCTATAGTTTTGAAAACATCATTATTCTTTCCTCTAACTTTATATTTATACATATAAAACCCCTAAAAAAATGGTCGACATTTTTTTTTCAAATCTCACTAGGGCCACTCCACTCCTCCCTTCATAGGCCTGCCCCTAAGTAGTCAATCTTGATAAGGGAAAGAAAACACAAAAACTCCTAGCTAATTTCAACTTATATAGAAGTTTAGTTGATCTCAATTGATGCTTTAGTCACCTTCGATCTGGAGTTGCCTATGAGATTATCAAGGCTCATTATTTTTCGAAACACGTGTTAAAGGTTAATTTCCTTTATGACGATTGTTTGGACAAACACATGGCCAAAAGAATCACCATGATAAATTAATTTTCCCACTTAATGTGTTTAACTTTTCGTTATTTCAGATTATGACACCCCCCTAATTAAATACCGGGTGATCAATCCTTAATAAAAATAAAATAGGAATCCCATCTGGTTCATTCTTAGCATCACCGTCGAAAACATTTTAAAAGTTTACTAACCACTTAGTATTCAACAAGTCGGTGCCAAATTTTATCTTTTTATTAAATAATAACAACATGAGAAAACAAATACCATAACCAAGCCATTCATGCAGTAATAAAAAAACCTGAACCAATCACAAGATAAGTAACAGAATAAAAATAATACCGAATGAACCATTGGTTCCTAATACAAAAGTCCAACTAAAATCTACTGAAATAAACTGAGTCCACAAATACAAAGTCTGATAAACTGAATGAAATAAATAACTAACGGGGAGACATGCCCAAATAGAATAACTGAAATGCATCCTACTCTAGAAATGAAGTGACTGAAGCGTCTAATATAAATCCTGTAAGCATCCATAAGTGTTGCAGTTACACATCCCTGGAACAGATCATTAAGCTTAGCGTCCTCGTGACTGGCCACCTAAAAAGTTTTACAAATATTTTGCAAGACGGGTCAAAGTCTAAGAAAACCTTTTGAAAATATTTAGCAAGGATTTATCACAGTTTAAAATTAGTTATTGATTACACATATTAGTTCAACATACACTCCCATGAGTTCCTCACCTCTCAATTAATGTGCACGCCTAACGTCTCCTACCTAGCTATGCTACATAGCCCAACTAGGTCTCATCAATAACTAACTAACTAACCATTAACAAGTTTAGGTCACTCATATCGCCCATACCATACGCTACAAGGTCCAAATCTTTACTCATTAGTCCTTAGTTAAATATCTCTTTAACTTCCACCGTACCGCCCATACAGTATGCTATCATAGAATTAATTATTAACATTACCTCATATGCTATTAATAAACCATTATTCACATTTCATATATGCTATCAGTAAGCTAATTCATTAAATCGTCTTTAAATATACACTATCTAACTTTACTACTATCACTCAGTAAGCAGATTATTTCATAATAACATCACTTTTAGATATATACTATTTAACCTTGCTACATTACACACAATTAGGATAAATACACATGCATGTATATATGTATCACACTATTTATATATACATCTCCAGCATCTCCGGGCTAAGAATAGAGGTGCGAGTATGCATATTCTGCTACCGAGTCCTAGTACATCACGTACTAAATCAAGGACTATTTGTTCGGAGATCACCCTCGAACCATAAATCAAATCAACAAATATTGGAGGTGAACATAGTTCTAAGCCTTTGGTCTAGGAACACACCAAACGCACCCAAATGACCGGTCACACTATCATACACACAAGTTGTGTTTAATGCCTAAGTTTATGTTCTAAGGCACATGTCTAAAATCCCCCCGATGGGCTCATTATGATAAGATTGTCCATGGCGCTGAACCTCCCATGATAGTAGGCAACGTAGGTATGTTCACACACATAAGAAAGCACATACTTGGCATTCACATAACCTATTCATATGTCGTATATAGGCATACACACAACCTATAAATATAATTCGTATAGGTATACGCTCAAGGGACAAATCGATTCTTCTTACCGAATTGATTCACTATAGGGCCGAATCGATTCAAAAAGTAGCAGTTCATCTTCTTCGTTCAATTCTTAAGTTTTTCACCTTTTTTGTTCAACACAACCATCATGTTTCTTCACCAAACTTAAAACTAGCATTCTCTAACATTATATACATGTACTAGGATGCTTTTTAACGTAAATCTAACATTAAATCATCATGAATTCAATCCAAGAACCGATTATTTTTGAAAATCCTTAAATCCCTTTGTTCTTCATTCATAATCAATCATAAACCCAGATTTCTTCCATTTATCTCATCACATATATTCGAATTTCTTTTCTAATTCACATAGAGATTAAATCTACATGCAAATCCTACCCATGATTCATGTGTTTAATTCTCAAAAACCCCAGGAACATCAATTTATCATCAAAATACTAATCCTACACTACATGGGTATTATAACCTTTTAGAAACATGTAAGATAAACACTTGACTGGAATTATAGGTCTGATTCTCTGCAAAAAGGTGTTAGGATTGCCATCCTCTCCTCCCAATCTAAATTCCGGTGGTGGTGGTGATGCACAAAGGGTGTGGGAAGCCTTGGAACTCTTTTCTTCCTCATATAATGGCCTCTCTGTATTTTGGTTACTTCTAACCCTAACCCCCTTAACATAACTGATAATATAAACCTCTAAAATTCACAGGTACTTTTTTCTCAAAATCCAAAGGACCAAAATACCCCTTCGGGGTGTTGGTTAGGCCAAAAAATGTCATGGGACCCAATCCAAACCCCCGAGTACACTTTTTTGACTATTTAGATCCTTCTGTACACACTGGCACACTCGAAATTACCATTTGGATGACCTATAATTGAATTACATTTTTCTCATAAATTTAAGTTCCATCATGACTAACACGCGCGTCTCGACTAAATTATCATAACTATTGTATTTCTTACTCACGACAACCATATTTCATTCTTACTAATTTATTACTCGTTCACTAATTAATACTCAATATAATTCATACAATTAAATATCAACCCTTATCACGCTAATTAATATTTATTTTAATCTGAATTAATTTCCCATATTAATTTTAATTAATCTCCATATAAAAATCATTAAAAATTACGGGGTGTTACATAATTCCCCCCTTACAAAGGAATTTCATCCTCGAAATTAGGGTAAGCTCAGTATTAATAGTCTCAGATACTTCCTCGCACGGTATCCACATCTTTCTAAAGTTTGGAACATTACTCTGTTCCCGGTACCCCTTTACTAATGGTACTCTTTAGTCCGAAGGTCTATAATCTACCATTTTAACTGGTAATTAATTAGCCCTAATCAATTTACTCCTCCTAAGTACTCCTTTATTTCCCTAACCGTTTCACCTTAGCGCCTATGAAACCGGTTACCCTTCTCCCAAGAATATCCCAACGCGATTGGGCCGATATTCTAACGGCTATACCATTTACTATCATGGGAAAGGTCCCTTTCTCCCTAGGCGCCAAATTCCCCTCTTTTAAATCATATACTCCCTTCGTGGGAGATATCTGCAATCATACCTGACTATTCACGTTATACTTTTACATCTATAGTTGGTTAAACGTAACTCTTTTCATTTTAGTCCTCTTCTCAGAGTAGTTCCTAATTATCCTTAAAGATTTAAAATGTACGTTCCTTGTACTTTTCAACAGTATAATTACACCTTTTTTTCTACTCTTCGATTTCTAGTGATATGCCTTTCTCATAATGCAACAACATTCTATTTGTCCCATTATAGTTTTACCTCTAATTTACCTATGCATCTATGTTTATTTCATACGTTTCCACGTCTTCTCCTTGTGAATGATACTAAAAATCTTACCTAACTAGGGCGCCCATACACCCTATATCCCGTGCATTTCTGTACAAATCAACTGAACGTAATATACTTGTTTGGTATTGTCATATCACATTGTATGAGATAGATTTACATCCAAATATCATGTACGAGGAGACACATGTTGCCATTTTAGACCATAGTGGGAGAAAGCTTCGATAAAAAGGGGTACTATTAGTTTGTGTTTAGCGGGGGCATCATAATGTCGATGAGTCGACTTAGGAGTGTGACGATGACATGCGAGAAAAGTACCCAGATTAGTGTTATAATTTTTTTTAATATTAATATTAATAAACTATTTTTAAGCGTAGTTTTTAACATTAAAGTTGATTTTTGTAAGAAAATGTATGTTATTAATTGAAAAAGGGGCATTATAATTTTTGAAAGAACTTTTTAAAATCGGTTACTATTAAAAGTTTTTTTTAATAATAGTATATCTAAAACCCTATTTTTACAATTACTATTAAAACTATTGTAAAAATAGTTCTTAATATTAACACAAAACTAATTTTAAACACAATTTAATATGACGATTCTTTTGCATCTTTTGCCCGACGACCAAAAGGATATCATCTATTGTGGACTTCATCACTATTGCTTCGGTATTCCTATTTCTCTAATGAAAATTTTAATTTGGCGTTATGTTTTAACTTAGGCAAGTTGTTTATTTTGTCAATTAAAACCCATTTTTATATTTTTTTCTGGAAAAATGTCTGATTGCATCTTTATTCGGTCAACAAAAGAGCATGACCATAGGGTAAGGTTATACTCAACCACCCTACTAATTGCAACTTAATTATTCTCTAGGTTGCCCCACCAATCTACTTGTGGTGTAAACGTTTTACACTGGTCTTTACATTAGGATTAAATGACTCTATAGGCCTTAAATAGTATTATAACTATCAACTCTCAGTTATAATCACGTATAAGTACAATAACTAAGGTACCAAACCCACGTCCTAATGACCAAACTTCTCTTAACTTCCAATAATCTCTAAGTTTCATGTGTGGAATGTCTCACAAAATGAAATCCAAACAAGGAACCCGCCCGATACACTACTCTCTAACATTATCGGTCATCGAGATCCATTAGGCCCCCAGCCCATAACTTGTACCCCCGAATTCCTATATGCTAACATAAAAAGTCTACTCGTCCACTATTATGTCACAAAGACGACATACAATATGGAACTCTCACTATCACTGAGTTCTCAACTCTATATAAATCACGAGCTATATCTCTTCACTCGACAAAGCACATAAGGTACCTTAAATCACATCTGTAAATGTCCCTACTCAACGGGATCAAATATAACAAGACAAGACACTCACTGAAGTCTACGATATAATACCATTTACATATATTTATAGGCCCAACCCTCTTTCAGGTGGTGCCTTGTAAAAAATTAATATATGTTGCCCTGGAATAACAAGTACAATAGCCTTATCATAGCATTTCCCACCGCTCAAACCTTCTATATCCAGTCACTACGCATGATCATAATAAATTCTTCTTTCATAACTCTCAAAAGTAGTAAGACTAGTTACACAATATAAATATCCTCCCAGGGTATACACCCACTCCCTAATAGGAAACACCAAAGAGCCCCACTACTCATTAGTAAATATATACCTAATAAGGCTAACACTGCCAACGCATCCACTAATTCCTACTCACTCGCGAAATAAGTGTCAAAATAATCATATATTGTGATTCACCCATGTCTCCCAAACTTACCCTATACTCATAAGAGAAAGCAAAAAAAAATTCTATCTTCATTTTCCATCTACCTTGCCTAGTGAATAGGTTCCTGAGTGTAACTCTCTCGTCAAAACTGACCCCTGATCTACTGTAATGGTTGTATATCCAGGATTTCATCCTGTAGTTCCCCCCTGCCTCTCTTTGGGGTAATACTTCTTCCTGTGACATATCTTTTCGCAATTGAGACAACTTCCAGAGAACTCCCTTATCCCCGATTTTAGCCCTACTGGCCTCCCCCGCCCTTCCCTTGCTCCTGTCAGCCCAGAAGAACTTGATGCTGCTTCTACTGAGGACCCTGTTGGTCCTGCCTAAACCCACCATTATCGGGTTGGTAACCTCTGGCCTAAATCTCTTAGCCTGATTCTGAAGAAAATCTTTAATGCTACAAGCTTGTTTACAAGGTTAATAACAAAATGTTATGAATTTTGTAAACCCCGAATAAACTTTTTGGGCAAAACTCTTTACGAAAAAAATGAAAGATGTATAGTACAAACTTTCTGAATGTATGGTTTAGATTCGATAGTTGATTACCTTCTTTTTAAAATTTAAGAGACATTTACTAAAGTTACCATGCAGTCCCAATCACAACAACAATTAATAATACTCAAAGGAATAGATATACAAATTTTTAACGCGGTAAAATCCTTAATCAAGGGAAACATCCACGGTGCCCTTTACGACACAAAATAAAAAATTCACTAGAATAAAGAACCAAGTTACAACACTTAAGCAAACACACAAGAATCCTATATCTAAGTTTAGAATTATACCTACATGAGCTACTCCACTCCAAAGGTTTCTGACTAGAACTGATATCTTCTTTATTGTTCCTTTGCCTTTTCCTTGGCCACCTTCTCTTTGAATTCTGACTCCAGTAACTCTTTCAACTTTTAAGTCTAAAAAAACTATTGTGTCTAAGTGTTTGTGTGAGAAGTGTTTGTAATGTGCACTATATGCAGATACGCAATTCACCCTCTCAATATTATTTATACAGACATTCCTATCAAATTACAAACAATTCTAAAATAAATAGGATATCTCTGAGTCTGTATTTTACAAATCAAGACTTCTTGATCTTTCTATTAATCCAAAGATCTCAAGGTTACCTTGCTCAGAAGACGACAAGGTCTTATTCAATTTCAATATTTTGAAAAGATTTTTGAAATGTAAACCACCAATTGAGATCCAAACTAGACTATAAGTCTATATCGTAAAAATAGAATCAGAAATAACATGCAGAAATTGATTCAAACGATTTTGTAAAAGAAAATTCTAACTCAAGATCAGATCTAGAAGAACAACATTGCTTTCAAAAATAGCCAAGGTCCTATGTGTCTCTTTTTATTTTTGAACACGTTTATTTCACAAAATGTGAAATAAAAACCAAGAGACACTAACACTCTTAAGGATCTATTTTTTCTTGAAACCCTAGAAGTTTATTTTTCAAAAACTTTGGAATCAAATGGATCTCAAGACAGAGATCCAAAAAAGAACTGAAAAAATAAGCGTGTGATGTTCTCCTTAGAAAATCTCAAGTTTCAATATATGAAACTTGTTATTTTCTCAGAGAGGTGTTTTGAGAAAGACTTAAAGTAAAAGAGGTCTTTTAACAAACGTCAACCTAACTACCAAATCCACAGAAACCTAGATTGGCGCTATCTCTCGTAGTTTTTGGTTTCTGGTAAAGGCGTTTGAAGTTCAAATCTGTTTGGGTTGAAGGGATTCACTCAGAGGTGATGAAGGACGAAGATGGATTTATCTTCTTCCCTTTCTCTCTATTTTTCTCTTGAATTTCTTACCTTTCTCTCTCTTCTCTCTTTTATTTTCTCTCTGGGACGATTTGAACAAAAGTCTCAAAATGCCGAGGATAAGTCCAGTTTTATAGTAGGTGGAGGAAGGATCTGTAACTTCATTTGCAATCAATGGCTGAGATTTAGTCACACGGTTTGACTAATGATCTAAGGGTTTATAACCAACCGGTGAAATGAAAGAATCTCATTGGATGAAAGGTAAATACTAGGATTATAACACAACACATGCAGGCCGTTAATAAAACTAATCCAAGGGTTGAGATTGGTGACCGAAGTTGAGTCTATGAGAAAATGCAAACCTACTCGTCTAGCTAGCAACACGTTTAGGGTCAAGATGAAAGTAAAACGCGTGTTATAAAAATAATTACAAAGACACCTTATAGTCTCTAGCGCTTTTATATTCTACCCAGGCTAACTTTCAGCGAACAAAATCATTTTTTGAAATTCAAGTTTCAACCACAACACTTTTAAAATCAAGTTTTAATTAATTCAAAATTACTTTAAAATTGTATAAAATGGTTTTAACTGAATTAATTTGATTTTGAAAAGTCTTAAAGTGTTGTAAAACCATTAATGCCAATATGAGAAATATATGATGTAGTGAGAGTGTCCTATTAGTGGTTTTAAGGTTAGAAATAACTTCCCTATAAGGATTGCTTGGACTTGATTGTTTCTTCCTCTTCCTTCTTCTTGAACCTTTAGGTTTGGAGCAACTCATAAAATCTAATCCTAATTTGTATCAATATACAAACTAGTTGGAACTCCTATATAATGTAGACTCAAGTAAGTTGATTATATAGTGTGTTATCAGATTCTCCTACTGAAAATCTTGCTCCTAATGTTGTTGTGCCCCCACTGGCACCGTTCTCATATACTTTTCCAGTCTGACTGGTCTCACTATCTCACTGTGGAAACGTTCAATACAGGTGGACCTAATCTCCACACACAAGATACCTTCCTGTGCTATCCCCCCGTCTCTGGCCCCATTGGCCATATCAGAGTGTCCTTCTCTCAGACCTGGTGGTCTTTACCCCAAGTTGCTACCCCCATTGTCCTTTTTGGTTATGCTAGCCCTATGGAACTCAATGTTGGCCTTGACGAACTTGACTGAATCTACCATCGCTTGGTAGGACTCCCATTAGTATCAATCATTTAAAGGGGTCCCCTCATGGGTATCCCTCCCGTGGTGTTTCACTAGCACCATTAAATCTAATATTTCTGGTTGGCTAGATTATCTAACCCTCTTGGCTCCCTTCTCATGGAAGCGTTAATATAAAATTGTAGGTGTATTACATTGACTACATCGACACTAGTCATCCTAGATGAATTTCCCATCTACGCTTGTATATTCTACTCATGAGTCCATTATCAACTTACGGATCCTTTTCATTTCTCATATCCCCTTCATCGGGTATGAAGTTCACTAAATAAGTCCAGTTCTCTCTTATAATCGATCTCTATCTTTCCCACTAGTGATAAATTCAGAAACTCCATTCACATCTCTATCTGAACAATAGATGGAAGATCTTATGATCAAATCACACCCAAACTCCTCGTTCAATTCTACATATACTTCTTTATATGTGGTGAATGACTCTCATCACTTTATGCTGCTCCTAAGAGCTAAAAAGTTTGCCCCAAATTTACTTCTGGGTATTGCTGCACTCCATCTTACACAATGGCCATTGAATTATCTCCTTCCATTGGCCTATACCACTTCCTCTCTTCCCCGAGTCCTTATAGATGGATATTCAAAATATTCCTTCTTACTTCCCCACCCCTTGTCGATAGTGAGTCTGATATTGTACCACTATTATCTACGACAGTGCTCGGGGAAACTACTGTTCCCTAGTGATTATCCTATTGTCGCTTGCCTGAATAATAATCATGGTGACTTCTATCACGATCACTATTTCCAGAATACTCTTTGTCTTCTATTGAGCCTCTCCTCCTACAGTCCTTCTAACGGACCTCACTGGTCGTCCTATAGTGTTCGATGTACGAAGCCCAACCTAACTCGTACATAAATCACATCAACTATACTTAATAGAAGGAAAACGTAAGTCGCATACGTAGAGGAATACAACAATCCTACAATAGGGCTCTCTATCAAAGAACACTAAGCTGAAACATAAAAAACTGCACATATCCTAAGGACACTAGAACCTGATGCTTTATATCATGCCTATAGCTGTTCATAAATACTCAAATCGTATGTTGTCCAATGATTTGATAAAGAGTTCTGCGAGCTGCTTTTGAGTGTTTAGATAGTCAATGATAAGATCTTTGGATTCGACAAGGTCACAGATAAAATGATGTCTAATCTTAATGTGCTTAGTTCGGGAGTGCATTACAGGATTTTTGGAAATATTAATAGCACTCTGGTTATCACAAACCATGGTTAACTAATTTTCGGTGATACCATAATCGCTAAGCATCTGTCTAATCTGTAATAATTGTGAACAACAACTACCAGCTGCTATATATTCAGATTCGACGCTAGATAATGAAATACAAATATGTTTATTACACGACTAACCTACGAGATTATTGCCTACATAGTAGCAAGCACCAGAAGTGCATTTACTATCGTCGGAGAAACCGACCCAATCGTCATCGGTGTACCCTACAATAGAATTAGTCGTATCTTTTGTGTAAGGGTGGCAATTCGAACCCGAACACGACAGCACGACACGATCCAACACGAAATTGACACGAAATTTAAATAGCCTGTCGTGTTCGGGCCAATATTTTTTGGCCCACTAGCGAGTCGTGTCGTGTTCGTGCCAGAAAATTGATATGAAATTGGCCCGAAATTGACCCGTTCCATCCCAATTACAACACGATAAGAACCCGATGAAAATCCCAAATTAACCCGATTGACCCATTTGTGTTTTAACCCAATAAAAATATGAGGGTTCCTCCTGACCGAGTCACACTCGTATAATACTAAAACATATTGTATCTAATCAAGCTTCAAAATAAAAAAGCCCTACTCTCTCTCCTTATGTCTCTGTGCCGCTCCTTCCCATAGGAAAGAAAAAAAAACTAACACCAAATCCCCCCCCCCCCTCTCTCTCTCTACGCTACCCCGTCGCCGTTCAGCATAACTCCCACCGGTAAGAGATTTTTTTACCCCTCTCTCCCTACATAATATATATGTTTTGTGTGTTGGAAACTTGGAGTTTTTTTTGGTGTAAACCCCTTAAAAACCTTGTTAATCCGTGCAATAGTTTTGTGGGTTTTAGAGTCTTCGTAAAGGTTTAATACCTGTTATGTTTTGTGGGTTAATCCGTGCAATATGTTTTGTTGGAAGTTGAGAGAATTGGTGTTTCTTCTGATAGTTTGCTTACGGCCTCTACGTTTAGGAAGTTGAAAGAGAGTTTCTTTAGTGCTTACGGCCTCTACATTTTTAGATGCACATGATAAAGAAATTGAAAGAAACTTGCTGCCGTTATGTTTTTTTTAAAACCTATTATGGAATTGAATACCTATTAGCTGAAAAGTAATTTAGTAACAAAAAATGTCTTTGTGAACAAAAAATGTCTGTCAACTAACTCATGCTATGTTTGTGAACTAAAGTTAGTGTTATGTTTTTTTTAATACCTATTATGTATTTTAATACCTGTTATGTTTTTTTAGTGCTTACGGGCCTCTACATTTTTAGATGCACATGATAAAGAAGTTGAAAGATACTTATTACTGTTATGTTTTTTTAATACTTGTTATGGATTTGAATACATGTTAACTGAAAAGTACTTTAGTAACAAAAAATGTCTTTGTGAACAAAAAATGTCTTTGTCAACTAACTTATGTGAACTAAAGTGACTGTTATGTTTTTTTTAATACTTGTTACGGAATTTAATACCTGTTATGTTTTTTTCAGTTTTTGTAATGTCTTTGTGGTCATGTTTTTTATTTTCAAGTTGGTGCGAGAAGTTGATGATTTTTGAAGATTTATCACTTGAAGATGAATATTTCTTTTTGTATAAATTTGAACGAAATACTAATTACTGTGGATGTTATTTTTGTTTAGTATATTTTCAAGTTGGTGGGAGAAGTTGATGATTTTTGAAGATTTATCACTTGAAGATGAATATTTCTTTTTATATAAATTTGAACGAAATACTAATTACCGTGGATGTTAATTTTTTTTAGTATATGTTGACGCTTATCAAATTATGGAATGCTATGTTACCCATTATTCTGAATATTATTTGCGATGTCATTTTTTTAGCAATATTATTTGTGTCAATCAGGCCAAATGGTCCAAAATGTGGGTCAAGATGAATCGTGTCGTGCCGTGTCAATTGTGTCAAATTGACATAATTTTTATATCGTGTCAGTCGTGTTGGGTCATGTTCGTGTTGGCAAAAAAAACACGACTTCATGTTGAGTCGTGTTCGTGTTGCCGAAAATATAGTCGTGTCGTGTCGGGCCAGGTCAAAACACGACCCGTTGGCCCGAATTTCCACCCCTACTTTTGTGTACCAAATACCAATTTTTAGAGTACCCTTAATATATTTAATAATTCTTTTCACACTTAATAAGTGGGATTCTTTAGGGTTACTTTGATATCTAGCGCAAATACATACACCGAAGGATATGTCGGGTCAAGACGTGGTAAGATACAACAAACTCACTATCATACTTCTATAAAGAGTAGGATCAACACTTTTCCCATTATCATCCTTAGAAAGTTTAGTTGAAGTACTCATAGGGGTTCTAGAAGGTTTAACATTTTCTAAACCAAATTTTTAAACTAAATTTGCAGCATACTTGGATTGAGAAATAAAAATCCATCTCTACATTGTTTTACTTGTAAACCCAAAAAATATTTTAGTTCACCCATAAGTGACATCCGAAATTCAGTATGCATGATATCAAAAAAATTCTCAACTTGTTTAGGATAGGTGGAACCAAAAATAATGTCGTCCTCATATACTTGTGCGATTAAGACGTGTTGATTTTCCTTTCTAACAAACAACGTTTGATCGTTTTCACCACGGATAAATTACTAGAAAAGTAGATAGTCACTCATACTCAGATCTAGAAGCTTGTTTCAATCCATATAAGGCTTTCTTAAGCCTAAAGACGTAGTCCGGGTGTACAGGATCAACAAATCCTTTGGGTTGTTCTACGTATACTTCTTCAGATAAGATTCCATTTAAAATAACGGATTTAACATCCATTTGAAATAATTTGAATTGCATATGACAAGAGATGGCAAGAAGGAGATGAACTGATTCTAGATGACTGACAGGTGCAAAAGTTTCGTCGAAATTAATTCCCTCAATCTTGGAGTATCCCTGTGCGACAAACCTAGCTTTATTTTTAATGACCTCCCCATTTTCATTTGTTTTGTTTTTAAAAATCCATCTTGTTGCAATAACCTTCGAGTCTTTTGGTCTAGGAACAAGATTCCCCACATCGTGACTCTGAAATTGGACTAGCTCTTCTTGCCTGGCATTGATCCAAAATTTTTCAGAAAGGGCATCATTAACATTTTTGGGTTCCTCAAGAAAAACAAAACAAGAAAATTATGCCACTTGTTGAAGTTGGGATCTAGTTCAAACTGGTTCCTAAGTTCTATGTTCTATGTTCTGAGGCACAAGTCTAAAATCCACCAAATGGGCTCATCAGGATAGGACTGTCTATGACGCGGAACCTCCCGTGATAGCAGGCAACGTAGGTATGTTAACACACATAAGAAAGCACATACTAGGCATTCACATAACCTATTCATATATTGCATATAGGCATACACACAACCTATAAATATAATACATATAGGTATACACATAACCTATAAATATAATCCTTATAGATATACACACAACCTATAACTGTAATTCGCATAGGTATTCACTCAATCTATAATATAATCCGTATAGGTTTACACTCGACCTATAATTATAATCCTTATAGGTATACAGTCGACCTATAATTATCCTTTGTACGTAGTATAGATATTTATCTCTTGAAAACTTACTGTACTTCTCCATTTATGATTTCTAACTCTCTATCATACTTCTCGAATATTATTCTCTACCTGAGGGGACCTAGTTACCCCTTAAGTTATTTCAGTAGTTAATAAACATGCTCCTAGATCAACATGATCTGTTGGTTAATATTCTAGAATATTATTCTCTATTGGTTAAACTCATAGGTTCACTCATCTCTCCATGATCTGTTCTCATTCTCCTGAATTCATTCGCATTACAAATTATGTCCAATTAACCTTAGACTTAATTCTGTCATTCATGACTAAGTTTCAATCCTACCAAGGCCTATGTCACTTATAATATATCCCATTTTGTTCTAAGGATGTCTCATGATTATTCCCATTACGTATATACAAGATTAGGATTCAAACAGAGAAAATCTCTCAATTCTGGGAAAATCGAATCGATTTGCCTTGCTGAATCGATTCGTCATTAGGCTAAATTGATTCGAAAAGTAGCAGTTCATCTTTTTCATTCAGTTCTTGCATTTTTTGACCATTTGTATTCAACACAACCATCATGTTTCTTCACCAAAATTACAATCAATATTCTCCAACATTATATACATGTATTAGGATGATTTCTAACGTAAATCTAACATTAAATCATCAAGAATTCAATCCAGGAACGAATTATTTTCAAAAATATTTATATACCTACATTTCATTGTTATTCATTCACAATCAATCATAAACCCATATTTCTTCCATTTATCTCATCAAATATATTCAAATTTTGTTTCCTATTCACATAGGGATTAAATCAACATGCAAATCCTACCCAAGATTTATGTGTTTAATTCTCAAAACCCGCCCCCAAGAACATTAATTTATCATTAAAATACCAATCCTACACTACATGGGTATTATAACCTTTTAGAAACATGCAAGATAAATACTTTCTTGGAATTATAGGTATGATTCTCTGTAAAAGGTGTTGGGATTGCCATCTTCTCCTTTCGATCTCAATTCCGATGGTGGGGGTGATGCACAAAGGGTGTGGGAAGCCTTGGAACTCTTCTCTTCCCCCTCTAATGGCCTATCTATACTTTGGTAACTTCTAACCCTTACTACCTTAACATAATTGATGATATAAACCTCTTAAATTCATGGGACCTTTTTTCCCGAAAATCCAAAAGGCCAAAACACCCATCCGGAGTGCCAATTTGGCCTGAAAATGCCTCGGGACCCAATCCAAACCCTCCAATACACTTTTCTGACTATTTTAATCCTTCCATACATATCGGTGAACTCGAAATGACCATTTGGATAACCCATAATTAAATTATATATTATATCATAAAATTAAGTCCCATCACGACTGATACACACAACTCGACTAGATTACCGTATTTGTCGTATTTATGATTGAAATTATATTGTCAATTTCAGTAATTTATTATTTGTTTTCAAGGTTAATGCTATGTTTTATACTGTTTCAAGAAATATTGAATGGGATTCACAACAACTAGAGTGATGCTAATAAAGAATCTATGAGTATGGATGCACTGATCCAAGTGACGGGCCAAGATAAAAAAGTTTGTACTCGAGGTGTCAGCTCGCGAATAGGAAATACAAAGATGTTGGGACTTGCTTGTGATCAAAGCACCTTATTTTCTAAAGTCGCACATACGTGTTGGAGATGGACTCAAAATTGGATAATCTCCAATAAACCATGATTCATATGTTCGAATGGTCCAAACATGATCTCTCATATGAAACTAAGGATAAAGGGAAGGGTTAGGATAAAGTATAGGGTAATAGTAAATGTTTAGTGAGGGAACCACTACTCCATCCCACTCATCGATTGTGGTCGACTCATTATCCCCTTATGATGTATATTATATCCCCTACTCCGCTATACAGACGAAATTTGAGATAGCTTGGGAGAGAGTTATATTCATGACACATATTGAGGATCACAGATTGCTAAAGGAGAAAAGGATTTGAATGCCATTTTGGGTACTATGGTGCACATCCATCCACTTCATCCTTTAGAGTCCCGAGTCAGAGTGATTCAGGTGTCTCTGGGGAAACATAAAGAGGTCCTTTGGTGAACGAGCAAGGCAATTTTTAACATATTGATGTCATTGTGGGGTCGTTTGTTATTTAACCGACTTTATGTCTCAAGCATTATTGAGATTTTTATTTTATACTTATGATATGTAATTTACTACCATTTTAATGTAATTAACTTGTATTTGATGCAACTAAACTTTTATTTGATGTAAGTTGGTTTTATTTTTTTAAATTCATATTTGGTTTGACTAATTTAATTGCATATTGTATTATAGTTGTTGTTGTTCTATTGGAGCAAAAGCAGGTTTGTGGCTGTTTTGAACCCAGTTTTTTAGTGGGCAGTAGCTACTGCCCAAGACTTTTTTTGGGTTCTAGTTTTGTCATTGTTCTTCACTATGAAAACCCCCTAACAAAATTTTTGGATTTTTTCACGGTCATAGGCAGTGATAATACTTGATTGTTGTTAGGGTTAAGGATCGTGACAAGATATTTCTCACCCTTTTGTTTGACAAAGAATACATGCTTAAAAGAACCGTGAAAAAAAGAAGTTGCTACATTCAAGGTGTAAGATGTGAGTGCAGATTTGAGTAGGCACCAAATGATATATGAAGATACAGATGATATATGCATATGCGTGCATGATAAGCAGACCAAACATGGTTATGTGATGATTTTCTAACCAAACAGGCTAAATGATTTATTTCATACACATAGTTGATATGTCTCAACCGAGGCCTCAACACACCAACTATGTCTACGAGGGGGAAAATGTAGAGTGGGGTTAAATGGATTAACCACCAACACTCTAATAAATTACCCCACATATTTAATGAAATATTTATTTAATAATTATCGAGTTTTACTACAATCCATTCCCTACATGGGATGAGATATTATTGCGCGCAATTTAATAGATTGCGTATATTCTGCAATTGATTAGTAATGATTTAATTAATTATTTGAGATGCCACCACATATATTGTGACAAGTAGCACCATAAATATTGGACACTTTTACAGAAAAGATGACACATGTTAATCCCACTTGGTCACTTTTACTATATAAAGAGGGCTTCCCCCTCATTTTGAGGGATGACGGTCTTGGGGGCAAAGTAAGGAGAGGAAATATAACTCTACTCCCCCCCCACACCTTTAGATCTCTATCATGGGTTTGATAATGACGAGCGGATTTCTATAGTTTCATTATACGGTATATGGGCATTTGAGAGGTGGTTCACCGAATTTGTCACCCCCACACACCGAAACACCAAGACTGGGCGTTTGAGAGGCGGCCCACCGGATTAGGCACCCCCATGCACTAAAATCAAGCTCTCTCTGGTGTATCGTACGGACCCACGAACGATGAAGACTTTGATTTCATAAATATGGATTTGTAGGGGCAATCATGTTGGTCAAGTCTAAAACATGCTCGACGTGGTGCCTACTCAAATCTGCACTCACATCTTATACAAGGACCATGGCAAGATGTGTTATCCTGCCTCGAATTATCATGGTCCTAGATTGTGATAATTCTTTGTTGTCACGATCTATTTTTGTAATGGTCAATAACCTAATGAATCCTGAGCGTTGAGTCAAATTGTTCATAGCAATAACAAACCCATCATTCAATTCCACGAGTATGATAAACTAGGTTACATTAAACCTCAATGCCCAAAACTTCACCTCCCAAACATTAATATCCCATCATCTATACTGCATTACTTACGTAAACCTATCAATTTTCTTAAACCCTATTATTCAGTCGCTATTAAAAAACCCAACAACCGCCCATCTCAATAATCTTCCAAAGGAAAGGGTCGTGAATTACGGAATAAGACACACTAATTAGGAGGATGAATATCAGTGATGTGATAGAAGGTAACTTATCTTTTAATAATTTTTTGGCTCATGTGTTGTTTATTTCAAGATCTACACATTCCTTCATTAGCAAAAAAATTTTAACGTCACTGAAATTGACCACTAGTCCTCTTAATTACTCCTTATCCGTAGTACCCTGAGTACTCATTAAATTTGTACATAATTTACTTTGAAAATAGGAACACGAACTCGTACTGTGGATTTAGTGGTTTTAAAAATGCAAGGATTTGATATCATTATTAGGATGGATGTTCTTACATTAGTTTTTTCTCACAATGAATGTCATAAGAAAATAGTTATTTTTGAAACCCCTAAAAGGGTAGAATTTTTTTAAGGGATAATCCAATTCAAACATGGCACTTTCTAAATTACAAAAAAACCCTCATCCATTATGGTTTTGGATAACTACAATGCCGTTTTTCCTGAAGAATTATATGGTTTACCCTCAAGAAGAGAAAAATAATTGATGGTAAATAGTTTACTTGATACCTTACCCATTTTCATACAACCATATTGCATGGAATAATTAAACTTACACGATTTAAGAACGCAACTTGAAGAACTATTAGCAAAAGGTTTCATTCGTTTAACAACCTCACCTTGGGTAGCACCTATATTATTCATAAAGAAAAAAATGGGACATCTTGATTATGTATCGGTTATCGGGGACTTAATCAGGTGACTATACAAAACAATCAACTTCCTAATATACCTGATATATTTGATTAATTATGTGGATCAAGGATATTATCAAAAATTGATTTACGATCCAATTAACATCAACTCTGAGTTAGAGATGAATATATACCCCAAAATTCATTCCAAGACCGATATGCCTATCTCAAATATGTAGTATTGTCTTTTGAATTGACTAATCTACCTCCTTAATTTATGGACTTAATGCATCGATCTTTTCCACCATTATTAGCCCAATTCATTATTTTATTCATTAGCGATATTTTGATAAACTCCAAGACACTAGAAGACTATGAATGATAATTAAATTTATACTTCAAACCTTATGCGAACATTTTCTATATGAAAAGAGGACCCAATGTGATTTATTTATGAAATAAGTAAAATTTATATATGACGTTTTGAAGAAGGAATGCAAGTGGACACGTCTAAAATCTCCATTGTCATGGATTGGAACCAACCCACGAATGTTACCAAAGCTAGAAGTTTCTTATAATTAACCAGATACTATTAAAGATTTATAATGGGATTATCAATGATTGCCTTACCCTTGATGCAGTTAAATCAAAAGGAAAGACGATTCGAGCATAGACCAAAATATGCAAATGTTCATTTCAAACCTTAAAGGAAAAGATAACTACTACACCACTAATTATCATATCTTCTAATAATGTAGCTTACGATGTTTATATTGATTCTAGATTGCAGAGATTAGGATGTGTACTTATGCATCTCAAAAAAGTAATAGAATAAGGATCTGGCTAACTAAAAACCCATGAACATAACTATCAAATACGGGATCTTGAGCTTATCTGCATCATTTTTTCATTATAGAAGTGGAGATGTTATATGTATGGAGAAGAATTTAAAATATTCTTAGACTATAAAAGTCTTAAATACATATTTACTCATAAAGACATAAATTTGTGCCAGTGATGCTAGATAGATTCTTTAGAAGAATATAAGTTTCGACTACGGGTACCATCCTGGAAAAGGTAACATATTTCTTGATGCCTTAAGTAGAAAAGTAGTAGGAAAGTCTAACGATATGTTTATACATTTATGGAACTCCATCATTTAAAATTGGATAATATAACTATAACGCCCTGACTCAAGTTTGAAGGTCTCCCATGGGTCAACCCGGTGCGTTAAGTGTGGAGTGATGAGAAAAAGCCTAGATAATGTTGCTAGTCCATTTTTAATTAATTAGACTTACCTATTTAGAATGAAAATCCATTTCCAAGCATAAAAACATGTAACAAGTGTAGATCCCATTAGGCAATATTGTAGTGTTCATGTAATTAGAGATACTAGTGTAAATAGTGAGAATCACTTACCTGCAAAATACTCTCAAAAGACGGAATATCGATTAACATGCCGTAACAAAAGGGAACAGGGTGAGCCAATTACCAATATTTTTTTCAAACAATAATTCAATACATAAACGAATGACAGAAAGAACGTATGCAACATCTTAACAACAAATTGAATATACACGCAATAGTAAATACATATGCATTAACAATGTTTTATTCCAAAAATATGCACTTTAACTTGGGTTAAAATGTCTTAACCTGTATATTACATACTTTACTATTTTATTACGAAACATTTTAACTCATTAGCCCATATGGTCAACATGTGATAAATCATATTCCTTTTTCATTTATCCAGATTCTATTAAAAATCATCAGTTACACCTTTAATCTGCCACTTCCATGGAATTTTCCAAAAATAGTATTTCAATACACGCACTTGTTGTATGAAATGATTTGTTCAATTTTTACGTGTCAACTTGGGCTCATGTTCGTTACAGGTTATCCAAGAAGCTAATTCTAGTATTTTATTACTTTATTTCATTTAGGATTTAAACTTACCAACGCATTATCATCTTAAACTTGGGATTATACACTCTACAGTCAATCATAAACCCATAAGTTATTGTTTAGTGTTTACGCATCCACTATTTGACTCTTTATCTTATTTATGCCATCGTTTTGTCACTTATTTCAATTACACAATTACCCATATGTCTATTTTGTACCATTTAGTTCTGGAATATTACATCCATATACAATTATTAGTTTTTTATTCTATCCTAGAATTTATCAATTCCATACTTTTATATTTATTACCATTCATATCCTGGAATTAAGCTTATCCCAATTATGTGTATGGGCTTTCACAGCTTATTATAAATACTGTAGTCATTAGTTCCCTAGCTAGTGGTTTTGGCTCTGAGATGAAGCCGACCCTAGGGACATTCTTATGTTTGTCCGATTCTCTTTTCTGAAAACTTTATAACTTTTTATCATGTTCATTTCCTTACGGTCCAACCGCTGTATTTTTAACAAAACACCTAGCTCATCGTCGTCCTTTTACTTACACAATTACATATTTAAGTTCGTTTTCACATTATGATTTATACCCGACACAAAAGGCCATTTATTCCAATAAAATTACCACCTTGTTATTTTTATAATCACAATTTTAACATCTTTGTACTTTAAGTCCTTAATGATTTGTGGTTTTCAAAATTCAATCTACTTTCTAGATATTTCCAATAAGGGAATTCTTTAGTATCTAAGTTTAAGGACTCATTTGTCATTTTATGTTCACATTTACATTATATGTTATAAAATGATAAATTGGGGTGTGTGTGTGTGTGTGTGTGTGTGTGTGTAAAACTTTAACTTCTATGTATGTAGGGTTCTTTTAGCAGTTTAACCAAAAATCATGGTTTTCTGTGCATTAATTCCCAACTTTATACCAATCATTAAAAAGTTACCACTTGGACCCATAATTCACCATTTTTTAACATTGTATCCCTTAAAATGTTAAAAAAACATTTTTATGACCTTCTTCGCATAAAATTTTCAATCTTCATGTCATTGGTATTTTGAACATGCTTACTCAACATTTTCATGAAAACTTCACTTTAATATCATCATTTTAACCCAATCATGCTAATTAGTTACATATTCCACCATTTTGCACATAAAATGTCAACTTTCTCAACATATTACTTCATTACATGAAGTAACACATTTTCTTACATAAAAGCATAACCTTTTCATATCTCTTTTACAAAAAATATATTTCTTATATTCTCAAAATTTAAATACTTTGAAGACCCCACTTTTGTTCCATATGTTCAGATTTTTATCATGAAACATCCCTGTTAAAGCACTAAGTCACATGTTTATATAAGTTTTGCATATGTATAAAAGAACTTTCAGAATATAAAACATAAAACAATCCCCATTTCATGAATCTAAAATGGTAAGAAATAAGTTGAAGAAGAGGGAAACCTCCACCTCCAAAGATGGCCTTAAAGGGGTTACCAAGCTCCCAACAAAATGCTCATGAATTTTTTCCACAATTCCCCCTTAAAACTCTATTAAATATATTTCTTATACGCCCTCAAAAATTCTTTTTCAACACCTCAAAACCCAAATTTCTAGCTCCAATAATGGTATATGAGTGACACACTAGGGGTGTTGTATGATTACTTATAAAAATATAGGTTAACTTTCGTAAGGAAGGGGATAAGAAGAGACAAAGTGGAGGTTCTTAAATTGTATGCAGAGTGTAGATTGGTGGGTTTGTTAGAGATGGGACTCTTTTATTCTAATGGATTTTATTAATAAATAAAATGCAAAATGATTTATTGAATAAATCTTGGATGGCCATAAGAAGAGTTGAGGGAAAGAGAGAAAAAGATAAATTTTTGTGGATAGGTTTGGGACCAATAATGTCTTGAAAACACTTGTCAAGACCCACGCAAATTTTGACAACAAGTAAATGCATATCTCTTTTTTTTGGGGTTTCTTCCCCCATTTTAGAGGTACCATGAGGTGTCCGGGCCAGCTTTACGCGCACCTCGACTAATCCCCACTCGCGGATCAATGTCCAGCCGCTGGCCCCCAGATTGTTTGCAGCTGCCGAGACTCGAACTGGGGAGCAAACCTAGTCGAGCCTGGAAATGCATCTCGCTTCACTTATTCACCTACCGCGATCGCACCTTGGAGGACCTCAATTGGAGTTTTAGCGTTCACGGCCCACTTTTGCTACTCGAGGCTCATAAGATCTTATTTTTTTCTTCACTTTAGACCCTGTAAGAGTTACATTCTTCCAAAATGTAACCTGAAGACATTATAGCCCCTAAATTTTTTTACTATTCTATTATTATCCCAAGAAAAATACAACTTAATCCACAAGTCTCTTAAATTTTTGTATCACTTTTATAAAAGAGTTTAAACTTTTCGTAAACCTTAGTTAAAACTTTTTCATTTAAAGAATATGTAGAAAATGCTTTCATCGTCTTTATGAATACTCTACCTTATTTTGCCAACTTTATTGAATAATTCTCATATATGTAACATGAATACCCATGCATGCACCATATAACTTATATAAAACCCATTGGAACACATGAATGCACATATTTTGTGTAAACCCTTCATGATTGTCTCAATGACAACGTGTAATTATTACTTTTCACACTTTATTAAAATCACGGTTATTACATTCTTCCCTCCTCCGAAAATTTTATCCTCAAAATTTTTTCCTTCGTTCGTCACCATTGATCTCCAATTCACTACTACCTTATGACAATTTTCCTCTCTAAACTACATATTATCATCTATCAACACAGTGCCCACGTGCATACTAAAAATCGTTCATTTTCCACTCACCTAATATCATCCATAAAAGTCATTATTCCTTGCACTTACTCATTAAATCCCATTAGTGCTCTTACTTGAGTTCTTGAAGAGTGACGTATGAATTCCCAAAATCTCTCACCCTTAGCGAAGACAACAACTACTAGAAAAACACTAGGTACCACCACTACTAGACAAAAACATAAATTATGACTCGACACATATACTGGTACCTGAAACATTTCTGTGGATTCTCCTATCTCAGGCACTAATATATGATTTATTTCTAACTTCATACAAGGTCATACGTCATCGTTTGAAAAAGTCCTTCGATTTTTAAAATTTTCAGTCGTTTATGCAATCATTTTGTTCCAAATATAAACTCCATGCAAATATAACCATGTACTAGACTTATCAACCTATAAGTCACGTATTCATGTCTTACATGATCATATGTAATGCACGATAGTACACCTTGACAGTTTAGATGAAGGTTCTTTGAGATGAGTAGTCAAACGAAATTGAGGACTGATTCGATGGATACTATTTTATCCCCTTGGGTTAAAACCTTTTATATTAACAAACCAACCTTAAAGTTATAAGCCATGAATTAATGACCTTTGACGCACAAAAATACCTACCGGGTAACACATAATGGACCACAGGGCCTAAAATAATGAAATAATACATGAAAAATAATTTTAAATTCTCATGAAAAAGTTTTCAATTACTGCCCAACCTTGCACACACACCCAAGGATCCTCGTGTAAACCTAAATGAATGATAATATGGAAAATGCCTCCAGACTATAGTTGAACCCCTAGAAATTATCTGTAATCAAACTCAATACGAAATAAGAAAAGATAAAATCACATACCCTCGTAATCTCGTCCAATATATAGATTAAAAATAATAATTATAAAACCCTAATTATTACAACCAAATGGAATCTGGAGCAGAAAATAACTATAAATAAACCACCGTTGGATCCGTTCACACAACCTACAATCACGTGACCATAATTTAAGGGAAAGTATCAATCACATCCTACAAAACCCTGTTAGTACAAAAATACATACATCCATGAACATATTTATAACATGCAACCTCGGGTTTATAGGTGGAGAACATGGGTTTTCTTAAAACATGATCATCGTACAACATGGGATTTTATACCAATTGATGGGGATGAACATATGGAAAATATATTTTTTAAACCATGAAACTTTGATTGATTATGTAATAGGAATAACAAAAATAAAAATAGGTTTTAAAACCCAAACCTAGAGTTACAAACACAATACCTTTGCAAATTTGGTTACAATCTGATATGATAAAGTTATGTTTTTATGATGAAGGGTTGCCTTCTCTTGATCCTTTAAAATATTTCTTAAGACCACCAAAAATCTCGGATCTTCTATAATATGATCCTCCCAAAGCTAGGTAGGTGTGGGGGCACTTTTTTAGGATGAAAAGCCCTAAATTTAAGTGAGTTGTGGACCTCTCTCATAGCCTTTTTACAAGAAGTTGAATAGTATTTTTATCTCCCCCTATCTAACCCTTATCGATGAATTATCAATTTAAAACCCTAGATTACACTAAGATATATTAGTATGAGTTCCGAGCTTGGACTAAATCGGCCTTTAGGAGAGTTTGGGCCTGACTACTTGGGCGTATGGACTATATTAGGGACCCAAGACAAATAATTAAGATGACTTCCAAATAAATAATCAAAAATCCCAAATTATAACCCTATAATTTATTTAATTTCGTTATTTAATCATAATTGATTCCACTAAATAATTATGACTTAGCTCCAATTTAACTATTTAAAATATCACTCGAATATAATGAGGTCTAATTTGCAAAGTTAATTATGGTACATGATGTGATTCCCCATGTTAAGCTTGGATACCCACTTGGTCAAATTAGTTTTATTCTAATTGATTATAACCAACACCTAATAATAAGATTGATTCTCAGACTTAACTTATTTTTATATTCAACCAGATTATAAAATAATCCATTGATCAGGTTTAACCGATTTAAACAAATCTAATAAGTCAACCAATGAGTATCATAATCCAAGATATCTCCTGAATGTGGATTCCTCCGATTTATGATCTCGTATCAACTCACACAATTGTTGCCTAAATTACGGGGATCCATTGACTCGATATTAAATTGAATCTCACCTATATCAATTAAAACAACAACTGGGCAAGAATTAGAATCCTCATAATTCATAGGATTAATCTATGCACCCTTTTTAAATGGTGTGAGATTACCTAATTCTAATCAACACAACCCTTACACTTAAATATCACGGGTAGTCACGTTCAATAAATTCCTAGATGTATCGATCGTAATCTTGTTTTGAACTATCATACAAGTAATCAAACCATGAGATGAGTTTTAATAGTTTGAGGTAAGTTACTAGGATTTTACACGCAACCATACAAATCGTATGCCAACTCCCTATCAAGGTTGTAAAGTGTTTAATTTCACTAGAATCGATATATTTCAATCTCTGGTGATAAAAAACTCATCGAAATTCCTGCTAAGTACAATCACAATTGGTCAACACATATAACAATATATTTAAAAGTAAATAAAGGATTCTCACAAACATTATTCTTATTTCAAAACAAATTAGACAATCCTCTTATTAAAAAATAAAACGTCATTACATGGTTTTAGGAATAATACTCCAGAAATATATCTTCTTCCATTCTTCTCATCCTGATATCGATCTTCTCTAAACTAAATGTGTCATGTTTATAGAAGGAAGAAGACCAACTCGAGGAAGCTTTCTTCAGAATGATCCTATTTTACTTCCAGGGTCAATTGAAGGTACTCAAATATTTTTTTAGTATTATTTTCTTATTTCATATTTTGATTCTTTGATGGATTACTGATCATGTATTTTTTATATCTAGCCGAAAAGTCCCCAGTTATTTAAGCAACCACTATTGTTGGAAGTCCTTCACCTTAAAGGCCTTGTCCATATGTTGTGGAACCTACTGAAGTCTAATGATTCTTATTTGTGATTAGGGTGATAAAAGTTGATGATGGAGCCATGCCTCTCGCTTCAAATCTTAACAAGGTCTAGCCTTTGGTTCAATCTAACCCTCAACAAAAATCACCCAATGCGGATTCCTTTAGTTCTAACACTTGATCTCAAACATATATTATGTAGAATCATGGATCATAAAAAAAATTGGGTGGAAACTTGGTTTTTTATTTTGAAAATTAAAAATAAGTTTAGAACAAAAACACTCTTGATCTTTTGTAAAGGTTTCTCACAATAGTCTAATCAAGATGTTAATTAGGCTAATTTCCCCTTTTATTGAATGATTTCCCCGTGAACTTAAATTGAACCTATTAGAGAATGATCAGAACTTTATTTATATTGATTATCTCTTAAAATACCTCTTATTATATGAATCTATCCATTGAAATCACAAGATAATTAAATAAATCAGCAATTCTAGGGTTCTTGAATGATAAATTGGGGTTTCCTTTAAATCGTGTTATAAACATGGAAATTTTCCATTAGAGACAGGCTTATATTATATGGTTTTCTTGTTTGGATTTTTGTTGGGACATGGATGAAGATTTTGAAGTTGTTAATGGTATTTTAGGATAGGAATTTTTTTTGGGGGGAGAGTAATCCCCTAATAAGAGAGTTTTCAAATACCTGCAGGGATCAATCGATCGACCCTTGACCAATCGATCGATGACCCCAGTTTTTGTGAAATTTGGGCTTCTAATTCATTTGGTTGGTTTTTGTTATTTAAGGTTAGTTTTGGGTTGTCCTTTGGTTTAGTTGGAGAAGTATGAACATTTGATTATTTTGAGTTGAGGTTTAAGTATTTAGGGTTTATACTTGATCAGTAATTTAAACTCGGTTGTTTTATAGTTGTTAAATTGAGTATAATGCACTAGTTGGAACTCCGAGAGTGGGAGTAGTTGTAAATTGGATTTTAGAAGCTTAAAGAACTGGGATTATTAGGGTCATTATCATATACTAGTGGGGCATTTACCCTTTTGATGGAAAATAAGAACTAGTCAAAAATCCTAGAGTAAGGGTAATTGGTATATTAGACGTGCTGATATAATTTAGGGTGGGTTGATGCCTAGACGTGTATACTTAGGAGATTTGGCTAGGACTATATGAGATTGAATATAATTATTGTTCATGTATGTATATATATATATACCAACCACCTATTCTGAGGGGAAGGCTAAAACCCCGACAAAGAATGAATTTGAGTCCTAACCAGAAAAAGGATATCATGGTAAACATTTACAACATTTCTGGATTTTCCCCGAAACATCCTAGAGTTTCTCTCTTGCCACAAAGAATACACAGTCGCTGCGAACATGAGCTTAACAACAAGGCAAAACAAAGATTTACCCCTGAATCTACAAACCATCCACTGAACAGTGTCCTCCCAGCTCCTAACTATATATATATATATATATATATATATATATATATAAGTTTGTGCTAATTTAACCTCTTAGTGAGGGTTGTAAATATGATCCGATAGCGTTGGGTTGGTATGTATATATGTTTATGTGATTCAACCCATTAGTATGGGTTATAACTTATATTTGATTGAATTCTTTATGTTTAATCCATACCATGTGTGAGTGCTCACGACGAATGTACTAGGAGGGATTCCATTATGGGGCATGTGATAAGTCGACTGTGATGGTGCCTCGGTGAGTAGATGAGTTTGCCTTGGTCATTTTTACCTCGGTTCCTATGCCTTGGGACTCGCATCCAAATGGGGTTTCACAGGGAGATGTCATTCGTATAGTCTTGGGTATAATAGACTATATGAATGATGTGTAGGCATAGTGATTTATCCCTCGGTCATGATGAGTAATTAGGTTTGGGATGGCTTAAGACTCCACATAGTATGAGAGAGTGACCCCTGAAGGTGATAAGTATAGACCTTCGCTCTATGCGGTCGTACAAGTACCCCATCTATTTGTACATGTCGGGTATTGCACCTATATATGGATGTTAGACGTAAAGATTGTCTTTATCCGACCTTATGTGATTACATGTTGTGGCATTATATATAGTTGTATCAGTTTACATACTATACTTGAGTTGTATATGCTTATTATAAGGATGTATATGTATTTAGTTATGATAGGGGATTTATGTGATAATTATATTAGAGATTTATGTATTAATATGTGGCGTGCGATAGTCCTGGACTGACAAACTTGAAATTTATGATTTAAGGATGTGAGTGGAATCTTGTTTATTTGTTGAGATGCACCATAAGTTTGAGACTATCGTGCAACATATGATTCATTATTGAAAAGATTAACCTAATGTTGAGAACGAAAATATTAAATAATTTAGAGCTAAAACTTTAATCACCTGGGCTATATATGGGTTCGGGATTAGAACTGCATGTTATTATAGGTTATTGGGTTTGATCGTTAAAAGAACACATATAAAGGCATTTTATCCATCATTCCTAGCATAAAGTAGTTGAGCGGCGTTACTCATTCACTCTTGTATTATTTTACATTTATAGTAAGATTTTATAATTTATAGTTTATGCCTGAGTCATCTTTTGCACATATTGTATTGGTATCAGAATCGGATTATTATATTGGTGGTGATTAGCATGAGAGTTGGTTTTGTATTATTCAATATAGCATTGTCTCATTTTGTTACTTGTTCATATTTTAATTGTTTCATTATGCTGAGGATGCTACCAAATGTTTTTTATTCCCGTGGTTTTTGTTTGAGAATTGATCAATCTATTAATAAATTTTAAGAGGTGTCACAGCAACATAGAAAAGTAATAATGGCAAAAGATTAATTTAAATCCTAATATAATGTTATGTGCACTCTTTCAAAATTGATGAAATACTTCTGCACGAGGGGACTAATATAGAATGGTACACGAGAAACCCCCCCTCCATTTATTAGCACGTTACGAGAGTAATTTCCAAGTAAATAGGATTAAACGAGCAACCCTGAAGCCACAGTTATGCGAGTTGTGTCTAAGAAAAAAGGTCACTCTAATAATCCCCAAGCCACGGGAGGAAAAATTGTCTCCTCAAAATAAGAACAAGTACACAAGTAACTCCTACACACTCCAAAAATCATGCGAGCAATATCTTTAAATGGATTTAATGAGAAACCCCAAACCATAGACCTCTTAGAATAAGATAAAGTATGCAAGCAGTCCCTCGAATACCTAGTGAAGTAAACTGCTAGCACTTGCTCAAGTAACACTGAAATATAGGTAATGATAACTTCCCTCACTAATACTCAATTTAATTATATTTGACAAGTTTACTTAGCAAGAAGCATTGGCCGAGTAAGTAGGGCTCGAGAAGATGGCTAGTTGGGACCTCTTTAGAGTTTTGGTTTGGAGGATGGGAGATAAGTCTTGTTGAGAAAGATAAGGCTTAACCACTTAAATATCATAGCAAAGAGAGAATACATATTTGAGGTACCCGAGAGGTCATTCGTACTCATTCATATTACACAATTCACATTTACTTAAAAGTGAGCCGCCAGTCACCTTCTCCCAAGACACTTTAGCAAGATAAATAACGAGTGACCCTCAAGGCCACTCGCAAGTTTACCAAATAATTCACCAAGAAACCTTTAATAAATTGAAAAATAGTAATTTTGGGTGTTATGAACGACAACATTACTTTTTATCCATTATTACACCAGATGTCACTCCACAATAGACAAACCGTGGTAGACAATAGGAAATAGTAATAAGGAGAAAAGTATTTTCATATATTTATCACATGGTAATATCCCTTTGGCATGCATATTCCACATCAACCCTAATATTTTTCTATAAATAGAGCATTAGGGTCACAATTACCAACACATAAAAGAGAGACAGAACTAGCACTGTTATTGTGGACAAATCACACACATATATTCTCTCCCTGATCTCTTTAAGATATTAAGGTGCTTATCTCTCCACTCTCAAAGAATCACTACTCTCAAATGGTTTATTCCTTTATTTACCATTGAAAAGCTATATTCAATCATTAGTTTCTCAATATTGTAATAAAAAAAATTACTATATTGGGAAAGGTTGTTTTTTTATTTGATCTTGTGATTGAAATATTGTCACCTTGAAGATAGTTTTCACTGTGGTGGGTCATGCCTCACCCATTTATAGATCTTTATAGATCCAAGTACCAGTACCGTCCTCCACCTAGGATCAAATTGAAATGATCACCCAAAAACTAACCATTTAGAATGATTCTTGATGCTCCCACTATGACGTGGCACTGCTTATTACTTAGTATAAGTGACACATGTATCCTAATTATCGGTAATGCTCCCACTATGATAATGTAGTATATTATCTATATTATGTTGTATTCAATCCCATACGGGTGTTCTAGAATCATTGGTAATATTATATTACATTATATCTCGTAAATCCAATTCCCACCTGGGCACTTGATTTATTACATAGTCATCTTTCAAGAACTTGGCATTTATGCAATCAATGATCTTCTTGTCTTTAGGAGTATGATATAAACTATATTTGTAACCTTTGGGATAACTAACAAGGAGACATGCTTCAATCCTTAATTTCAACTTCCTTATCTCCTTCCACAACATGAGTGTTGGGCACCCCCAAATCTAAACATGCCTTAGAATGATTTTGTGCCCACCTAATGTTCAATGGGAATTTAAGATACTTATTAAGAAGAAACTAAATTAGAATGTATATTCATGTATCTTACATAATATATCAATGATAATGTTATAGTCCTGAATAACCTACTATGGACCCTATTATTTCCAAAAGAGTGTTACTCATTCATTTCCTCTACACCATTTCGAAATGGAATACTAGGTGTAGATAAATGGTATAAAATCACAACCTCAAATACATGATTCCTTTAACTATTATTAGAGGTAAACACCTCTAAGATCATACTGTATAACTTAGATTTGTTTACCTCACCTATGCTACATCTTAGCCTTTCGAACTTTTTACAAATCAAGAGATTCACACTTATGGTGGATAAGGTAAACACACCCACCCCTTTTAGTAATCATCAATGAAATAGATAAAGAACTCAAATTTACCTCTTGACTGGATAGTCATCAAACCATTCTAATCAAAGTCATTTTCAACACATCTTTGACTCTTTAGTTTTGGCCCATGAAGAGACTTTTGATCTTTTTACCTTCTAAATGAAATTCAAGACTATAAGTGCCTCCCTTTTAAGTGAACTTAATTCTCCATTTTAAACTAGTCTTTAAATTCCTTTTAGAGAAAATAACTTAATCATAAGTGACAATATTTTCTTTGGCTCACAGGGAAACTTCCTCTTTAATTATATGTCCATTAAATTATTCATATTAGTTTTTAGCAGTGTAGGTGAGACAAACTTTATAATGTATAAATTATTTTACAATATACCAGAATAGATAAAAGATATCCTAATTTTGATAAAATACTTTTATATAATCAATCGAATATCTGTTCAAAAATAATTTAGAAACCGGAAATCAACTTTTCTAAAAACAACAGGCACGTTAATAATTTACCCACATTAAATTTATGTAATCACCAGAATTCATAAGAATATTCCACGACTAATATCGTCGTGTTATTCTAATTTTCCATAACTAGGAACATATCTCTTTTAGAGTAACTACCAGGTTACTTGGAACCTTTGAACTGAGTTGCAAGTTAGATTTACGATTCCAGAGTCTACACACCAGGATACCATAGATCGGACCATAAATCATGAATTTACTTTCAAGAGATAAACGAACACGATGGACTTTTTCTTACAAAGAAAGGAAAAACCCGTACGTGTTGCTACAAAACTTTTAACTTCTTTTAGTGAGACTACACGCCTTTCAGATATTCCAGTACTAATGACGAATATGATCCTTCATTAGACTAAACGATTGTACTTGAGACTTAACCTTATCCTCCTACCTCCCTTTCGGGAAATAATCATAGCTCTTCTAAAACCACCAACACCAACCTTTGGCTACTGATGATTCTCACTCCCGATTACAAAATGGGATCGAGTTTTCCCACCAATCAATGATGGAGATCATTTCGAGAAATGATTTTTACTTAAGAGACATAAACCATAAAAGGTGTTCAATAAATTCTCATCGTTCAATTCTTTAAAATAAAAGATATACACACAGAACTTTCCCGTGGGGGGATCGAACAGATGTAACATTTAATTTAAAAGAATCACCCTATATTTTAAAATATCGTGATTTTGTGATTAAAACCATTAAAGCAGAGCTAACCTAACTAACACGAGGAGTTAATAACATCATAATTTTAAAATATTGATGAGAATTGAGGGTTAAAATAATTTATTATCCCTTTAAGTTAGAATAATTTTCACTTACATATTCAGTCCTTGAAACTTATTCCATATAACACTTTAAGATTAAAACCATTGAAATAAAATTGAATTCATTTTTGAAATCCTGGAATCATAAAATTAAAAAAAAATTCTAATTAATCACACAATAATTATTTGATTAAATTTTAAAGTGGTATCCCTCAATCAAAAATCTAAAAATTAACCCATCGCACGGTCTAGTTCCTTTATGAGGTGAGATTTCTCGCAAGGAGCTTAAATCACCCACCTTGAACTTGACATATTTTCATCTTTCATTCTGTTATCCGAAAAATTCAGGACCCTCTATCCAATATAATGAATGGTCGACCATTTTTGGTCCTACTCCTAATGACAGTGACATTGTGGGGGAGGATAAAAAAAGTTTTGTATAACGACGGTTCACTCCTCTAAATAGAACCCACTCATGAAGGAATTTGCCATGGGGTGATTGAACTCACTCACATTTTAATTTTATGAATTATTACTTAAGTGTTTTAATGAATCCTTGATGTACTAATGCGAGGAATTAATCAAAAATGATTAATAAAATACCAATGGAGATCGTGGGGTTTATGTTGAAACCCTTCTCCCACCTTGTATTGATTCTAATCGTAACTGCGGATATGACAACCATATTAAATCTAGGAGTGAAAAGTAACTGCGGATAAACTACCATAGGATCCAATCACACAAAATAAATATATGTGACCATGATGTAAGGGAGATAAATATAGAATTTCTAAAAAATCATGTTAATACGACACCATAAAGAAAGATGTATAATCATGTAACATGCGAAAAATAGGGTTTCTATGTGGACAACATGTACCTTTCAAATCATAATCAATCTCAATCGAAGATCTAATACCAATTGTCGGGAAAAATAACTTGGGATTGACATTTAAACGAAGAAAAATTTCTTCATTAATGGTCTTCTATTAGTCATGCATTGAAAAGAAAACAAGAACTAGATTTAAGGATTAAACCTAGGGTTTCAAGAATTCATACTATAGCGAATCTCGTTATGCGTATGATGAGAAATTGTTTGATGATGAAGATGATATTGTTCCCCATCCATGGTCTCTAATAATATTTATTAACCTTCTGTAAAGCTTGGATCTTATAATTTATAATCATCATAGAAATTAGGTACGTGGGCATCTATTGAGATGAAAACCCTACCTTATGAGTGAGATAAGGTCCTCTCCCTCTAGGAATCTTAAAAAATTGTGAAATATATTTTCTCTCACACCTCTCAAACCTTAAAAAAGGTCGCACCCCATGCACAAAGCTCTCGTTTAACTGCATGTTCTAGGAGAGACGAATGTCGGTTGGCCTTAACCCTATTTATGGGGAGGCTTCTCTCATGTCTCGAACCCGAGAGCAACCTTATCTTGGGAGACGACACCCCTCTCAAACTCTGATGACTAATAATATATCATTAAAACCACTTCCCACACCTTTATATACAAGTGCAAAAGGTGATCTTGAGCCAAACTGTTTTTTTTTAGAGTTGGGGCCTAACTACTTAGTATCTAGGGGACCAAGACAATTAATTAAATTAGCTTCAAATAAATACTCAAAATTCCAATTACCATTACTCTAATCCATTTCTTTATTTAATTATAATGAATTCCACTAAATAATTTTGACTGCACTATAATTTAATTATCCTAGAAATCACTTGGATATAACGAGGTCATGTCTATAATGTTGATTATGGTACATAATATGATCCCTATGTTAAGTGATTGATACTCACTTGGTCAAATCATTTTGTTATTAATCAAATTTACCAATATCTAATCAAATTGTCATACTTAATTTATTTGCTACTCCCCCAAGTTTATAAAATAATACATCTACCAGGTTTTACTTGGTTGAAATAAAACATATAAGTCTATCAAAGGGGTATCATAATCCACGGTATCCCCTAGACATGGATTCATCCTAATTATGATCTCATACCTAAACATTTAAGTATTACCCAAAATATGGCGATTATTTAATTCAATACAAAATCGAATTGCATTCATGACAATCAAAACGATAGCTGCATAACTATTACAATCCTCATAATTCTCAGGGATTAAGAATTAATTCACCCTTGATGATCAAAATATTAACTACATGAGATTTCCTGAGTATATTCAAGACTACCCTTAGACTTAAATCTCATTGGTGGTCCCAGTCAATACATTCTTGGGATGTACCAATCACAATCCTCCGTTGAAATATTGCGTAAGTTCTCAAACCATGACACTGTTTCCCCATAGTTTGAGTTAAAATACTAAATTGTATCGTAACCATTCTGATAGGATGTCAAGATCCTATCAATATTTTGAACCTCTCAATCGTGCTAGAACTAGAATTCCAATCTCCTTGTGATCAAACCGAAGTCACATCACTAGAATTACTACTAAGCATTATTGATCGACATTAATATGAAATAATATGTTTAAACAAAAAAGTAATTCTCATAACCATGACTCTTATTTCAAAATGAAATGACAATCCTTTAATTAAAGTAACTAATGATACCCTATTAAACCCTTCGACCACTATCAGATAAGGAGATAGGTTCTTCTACCTACCTCAGGCCCCAAGCAGAGTGATACTTGGTTTCGGGGAACTCTATTGTGCTCAAAGGTAAGCCACATTACTGTAGTAGACCTTAATTATGCCTTTTTGTTCTTAAAAGGATCAGTCGTCCTAATGCATAACCTCAACTGGGTCCAAAGATCATAACATCAATATTGTGCCATGAATTACTCTTAGAGCAGACCCAGACTAAAGAAAAATGACCTCTCGCGGTCATCCCAGCTCAACCTTGGGATGAATTAGTTATTTGTACCTCAAGGTCAACTTAGAGCAACTCCATGGTCATTCCAAACCCCCTAGACCTCATCCTCACTCCTACAACAAGTTTAGTGGGTAGATAAAAGCACAACACTGTTTTACCTACCACTACCGGTTAGATCCATGTGCATTAAAGACTTCCATTATCATTTACTGCACCCAACGACCACTTTACAGCACCTGCAAATACTTTAGCCAACACTCCACCACTTTGTTGACACCCGCAGACCTTAAGGAAATCACGACCATGATGCGACAACCTACTCACTTCCATTTTAGATGTTTATGTATAAATAAGGGGTTGCTTGAAAGGTGAAGATGTGTTCAAATAATCAGACTCAAAGAGAATCAATAATTATAGGAATTTCATAGGTGTTATACTCTTTGTTTCATACTCTTAACCCATTGTTATGATTTCATAATTGGGACTTGGATCATTTTCGGCATTTACACAACTTCTATTCATTGTCGAGCCCTAAATCAATACTTAGTCACCCATAGAGAATATGTTACTTCTTCAAGTCCTTCAGATTATTTATCAAGGCCGCAAGACCTTAAAATCTCTTGAATAAAGATCAAGAGATCTCATAGACTGTAATAACCTATTTAAAATCTAATAAACTAGTACACACCTTTGACAGTGGACATTGGACCCTTATTTGAGGTCCAGACCACTTTATGTCATTATTTCACACTTTAACATTCCTCTCCACTTACCCATTTGAGGTCCAAAGGGGAGTACCTGTGGGTCTAAAGTCACTTATCATTTTAACACTCATTAGTTTGTCACCATTTGTTAGAATAATTAGTTCTATTTACATCAAAATGTTAACTAGCGCCATTTTATATCACTCCTCCAAGAAGGCAGAAAAATTATCTATGGAGTTATTGAACATGGATACCTTAGACCCACGAGACAAAAAGAAAGAGAAAATAGGTAAACCTTATGAAGCTATGATCATCGTATGTATTGATATGGAGGATCCAACAAAAGAAGATCAGATTCGAGTAAGTCTCAGCCCTTCCCTCAAAGAAGAACTTATCAATTTCGTATAGGAAAATAAGGACATCTTCTCTTGGAGCCCTAAAAAATGATCGAGGTGGACCCTAAAATCATGGTCCATCACCTAAGCATTGAACTAAATCAGAAGACCGTTCGACGGAAGAAGAGGTTCTTTGGCCCTACGAGGAATAATGCTGCAATAAAAGAGGTTGACAAGCTCTTGGTATCTATCTTCATTAGAGAGGTCGAGTACAAAGTGTCCACCTAATGCGTTACTTGTCCTCAAAGCCCATAAAAAGTGGACTGTGTGTGTTTATTTCAATAACCTCAATTAGGCATGCCAAAAATAGTTTTACCCTCCTCCTAAGATTAACACCTTTATAGACTCCACATCTAGTCACGAGATCCTCTCCTTTATGGATGCTTATTTCAGATATAACCAGATAAAAATGTCCCATGTTCATGAAGAAAAACCTCATTTATTAAAGAGTGATTACTATTATAAGGTTATGCCTTTCGGACTGAAAAACATAGATGCCACTTACAATAGGGTGGTGAACTCCATTTTCAAAACTCTAATTTGTAAGACCATATATGTCAATGTTAACGACATGCTAGTCAAAATCTTAGAGGATCAGAACCATTTACAAAATATCAGAGAGACCTTTTCCATCCTATGAATGAACTAAATGAGCTTCAACCTGAAGAAGTATGCTTTGGGGGTGGCTAGAGACAAGTTCCTTGGGTTCATGGTAACCAGATAAGGCATTGAATTTAATTCAAAAAAATATAATAACTATTGAATATATATATATTCCTCGATAACAGTGAAGGAGGAGCAAAGCCTAGTTGGGAGAATTTTGTACCCTTAACTATTTTGTTTCCAAGGACACCGACAAGTTCATGCCCTTGTTAAAAATTCTAAAGAATGCCTCTGAGTGGACTCTTACGCCGAAGAATCTTTTTATAACCTTAAGAAATACCTGGGGTTTGTTCCTCGAACAATCATTAGGGAAGATTTTTACTGATATCTCATAGCCTCACCCACTACTATTAACTTTTCTCTTATTGGGGAAGGGTTTGGGATGCAATACACTATTTTCCATATCAGTCCAGTCTGCTAGGGTTTGAGAGAAAATACCTGAGAATATATAAGCTAGATTTTTGCCTCATCATCTCAACAAAGATATTACAAACTTATTTTGAGTTCTACTCCATCGTATTAATGATCGACTGATCCCTATGACAAGTCCTCAACAATCTCAACACCTCAGTAACGTATATTAAATGGTCTATAGAGCTAAGCGAGTTTGACATCAGATATCAACCTCGAAGCGATATCAAGGGACATGCCTTAGTTGATTTCATTATAGAGTTTAACAACTTTGAGGAAGTAAGATAATAGCCCATGAGTCCTGAAGGTAAAAGCACAAGGATGGACAAAAAGGCTAAATAACCCTTGTTCCAGATATAGACCTTAACCCTCCTGCTTGGGTATTATTCGTGGATGGATCCTCAAACATCCCTGATAATGGGACTGACCTCTAGTGAAAATCTCAAAAGGAGATACTATCTCTCTTGCTCTTCACTTTAAATTCAAATCCTCTAATAATGCAGCAGAATACGAGTCTTTGGTGGTAGGATTTTTCCTGGAATATACATAAAATCTCAATAGGTAGAGGCCATTAACGACTCTTAGCTAGTGATAAAATATGTCATTGAAGTCTATGAGACTAAAGGGGACACAATGGAAGGATACATGGGAATCACTCAGCACCTCATTAGGAGGATTCCCTTATTTTTCATTCGAAGGATACTATAAGGGAAGAAATAAGAGGCAAACCACCTAGCATGAGTGGATTCATAGATGAGGTAGACCCCGAGGTCCTGGTCATCACTCTAGACCACCCAAGCATCATTAACTATAGATCAATATCGCAGAGATTGATTAGAACTCAAACTGAATTGATTAGAGCTCAGAATGGATCACTCCCCTAAAAACCTACCTCAGATATCATATCCTACCTAAATATAAGCTCCAAGACAGGAGGATAAAGTGCACAACTTCTAGGTACTACCTAGAGAATGGGGAACTATTTAAGAATGGATATTTTTCAGCACATTAATGCAACTTTATTCCTCTATAAGCCAATTATATACTTAGAGAGCTCCACAAGGGTTTTTGAAGTGCACATACTGACCCAAAAACCTTAGTCTATAAGGTCTCGAGGAAGGATACTTTTGTCCTACATTAGGATATGAAGACAAGGACCTGATGCATGATTGTGACAAGTGTAAAAATTCTTTTTTATTCCAAAGAAGCCAACAAAGAAGATGGCTCTGATGCTATGTCCATGCCCCTTTCCTCAATGAAGGTGGATTTGATAGGACTCTGCACTTATTAAGTTCAAAATAATTTCAACCTTATGAGCATTAGTTACTTTATTAAGTGGGCTGAGGGTGAACCCTTAGCCACCATCATCGAGAAGAAGAAGACCAACTTTATCTGGAAAAAACATCTTTTACAGATTTGGCATGTCTAATGCCATCATCTCAGACAATGAAAAGCAGTTTGGCAGTCCAACATTCAGGAAGTTTTGCTCAGACTATGGAATTAGCAATCATTAATCATATCCAGGCCACCCTTAGGCCAATAGCCAAGTTAAAGTTACCATTAGGACCATCTTCTACCGTTTGAATAATTCAAAGAGGTTAGAAAAGATCGATGGGACCTGAACAAAAGAATTACCAAGCATTCTGTGGGACGACAGGACCATATTAAGAGGTCCAATATGAAAATTCATTTCTCCTTGACCTTTGACACTAAAGCAATGATCCCAACTAAGGTTGAAATAACCACGTAGAGTGTGACCCAATGTAGCCAGGAACTAATGAAGAAAGTCTAAAGCTATCTGTGAGAGTATGAATTTTACTCATGTTCCCTAATAGGACTATATATTCTTATTCCATTGACAAAATATACTTTGAGTCTTATCCTTAAGATCATTCTGATGTAGTTTCATGAAAATCATTAAACAAACATCCTCACGTTCATGTGTATCCTTTTATAGAACTATCAAGAAGGTAAATGAACACATAGACTCATGCACATTTTTACTCACTCACAATCTCTTTATAGAAAAAATAATTTTTGACTATGTTTATGTGTTGATATGGATCTTTGGACTTGTTTATAAAAATATAAATAAAATTCTTTTTGAAAAATTATACATTACATTTTATAAAGGCTGACAAGGTCTCTTCGTAGGACCTTATCCACAAAGAGGCCTTTTCTCGTTGCAACGATAGGTGTCTCACAAGTTTGCGTCATAATATAGAGATTTTTTCTTTGGCTTGCCTTGTATCCTCGTTGTAGGATCACCATACTGATGAAAAAGATCGCTATAGAAAACCTTAGATGATGTGTTACAGTCTGGTGCAAAACTAACTTTTTAAGCTAGATTGTTCACATCTTTCTTGATACTCATGCAAACTAAAGATCTAACTATATCTCTTCTAATTTTTACACCATGTCACTTCATGTAAGTATACTCCTTACCTACTTATTTTCTCAATCTTCTCTTATGAGCTTGTGTGTATAAGTAGGTATTTTGGGCTTTATTTTTATGAAGAGAGTTTAAGTGTGATTTTGTGTATTCATTGTGGATAAAAAAAATTAAATCTCTCTTTCCACAAGAAACACTTTACGAGAGAAAAATCTTTTTAAGGTCATAAACTTCTTTGTGTTGAGTTTTTAATTCTTCCATGTTTTAAGTCTTATTTTTATCTTAAAATATATATTTGAGATATTTTGAGTTTAAATACTCTTGAAATCTAAAAATATTTTGTAGTAAACTTTTTTTCTTTAAAATATTTTTAAACCTTGAGAAAATCTCTTTATAATTTAGCCTTATGTAATTTTTAAATTTTGTATATCTCAAAGATATATTTTTGTGAGTTAAGACATTATATTCAAAGAACACTTTCACCTTAGGTCATCACACTCCTAGAAACTGGTACTACAATTCAAGGAGGCTTGTCACTTTTGTTCCGTCTTGGAATACATGGTCAATTATTCCAACTCAAAACAAATCAAGTTTTCTTCAAACTTTAAGCAAAGATTTTATTATCACGAGGACTTAACGACATTGGTTGCGAACTAACACCTATCACGGTTGTGTAGCATTCTCCTGTTATTGATGATATTTACGAAGGATAAGGGGGAAAGAGTGTCTAGTTGGTTATACTGTCGTGAGGATTGTAAGTCTATTTATTCTAGTTTTAAATCTCTTCCATAGTAGATTTTTTGTTCTTTCGTCCCGAAGTTTTATTCCGTTGTGAGGTTTTTCTTGTATACATTGGTGTTATGATATATTATTTATCTTTTCGCATTTATATTAAGTCCACTAAGTATTAAAGATAAAATTTTGTGTAATATTATTGGTAAAGAAATTGTCACATAGACCTTAGGGCTTGTATTTGATATCCCAACTTGAACTTGTAAAGAAAACCTTGTCCTGCCTTGACAAGAGATTTTAATTTGGTATCTTTCGTCCATCTAGGTTTTGCGCATGCACACTCTCAAAAGGTATTAGATCTAGACCTTATTATATAGGTTCAATAACCTCGAGGTAGATCTAGTGTTTATGAAGATGGATCTTAGCATGTGCAATAGTATACATGATTTAATTGGTGAGCCTAATTGTCTTGATTTTACTAGGCTTGTAACTTCGTTTGATTTTTGGAATCACTATATTTCTAACATTGAAGATGCTTGTGTTAGTAATGATAGTGATAGTGAATAAGATGATTTCTAAACTTCTTATGAAAAGCTTTGTATATAAACCAAAATATTATTAATAATCAATGCGATTATACCTTATAAACCAAATAGATTCAAACAAGGAAAAGGTGTTAAGAAGAATGAAGATCTTGGTTCTTCATTGGTTGATCATTTAAAGGAATATTTTATTGGAAAAATCAAAACCATTGAAAATGAGAAAACTAAAATTTTCAATGAGATTCTTTATGTAAAATAAGAAATGTGTTCTTTCATTCCTTGGAAGCTCATGGTCATTCCCTCTTTTCTAAACTTAAATCCATTGATGTTGACTGTTGATGTCTAAAAATGGACTAACTCTAAATTTATGATCACAGATAAAGATAATAGAAATAACATAAACAACACACAAAAAATACAAATATTTTAGAGTGGTTCAGTTGTAACATAGCCTACGTTCACCGTTATTGTTATTTAGTAAGGTTTATAATAGCTTAATAAGATAGGCGTATGAGTGATTCGAGTTATCGCTTGAGCTAACGGATTAGTTGGTATTTATAGGGGTGTAAAACCCTAAAAATGGAATTCCTTTATATTGATAGGTATTTACATCTATATACATATCAATAAAACTCTTGGAATTCATAGTTGATTGGCCTCCCATCCGAGTATCTATTGATGTTCTAATTGGTTGGCCTTCTAGTGTTGGTCGGCCTTCCTGCCGACTAAGTTTCTCCGAAGATGATCAAGTAAACTGGTCAGTCACGTTGGATGACAGGCGTACCTTCTTTATTGGTCCATGTAGGAACATAAATTTTACATATAACATTGACTTTAATGACATCTTAGACGTTCTTGATAAATTAAATTATTAAAAGGAGTCTTCTAAAGGAAGTGATGAATGCTTATCTAATTTAATAAGAGAAAAAGTTGATTTTACCATTTGACTGGACAGTTTGAGAAAATAATACCAAATTTATGAAGAATCTAATGTCAATATATTAAAATACATTACACATCTACAAAAACACTTGGATTCTAAAAAATTAGACATTCTTAAAGGAGAGATTTTTTTGCCAAACCTTCGTCAACAAATAAGACAATATCTATAAAAAGTGTTCATAAATTTCTCAAAACAAAGGGAAACAAATTGTCAGTAATTTGAATGGATAGAATATTATACCTCCCATTTTTGCTAACAAAAATCACATGCTTAATCATAAGAGACCCCAAAAGGATGTTATTTGTTCCTATTCCACCAAAAGGGCCATCACAAAGATTTTTGTTTTTTGTTGAACAAGGTCAAACATTTTAATAAGGTTGCTCCTAAGACATCTCCTCATATGCCTTATCATGAGGTTTATAAATGTGATCATTGTAATAGAAAAGGAAATTTGAGAGAATTTCGTTATTTTCTTAAACCAACCTTGCACTTTCATAATGCTAAGAATAATTATAGCTTTGTTATGAATAATATCTTGGTAGAGAAACATGCACATCATAGGCATGTTCATAGAAAACAGGGAAAAAGAGTTGTAAATATGTCCAAAATCAAACTTAAGCCCAATTTGCCTCATGTTAGAGAAATATGTATTAGGAAGGATCGTTTACATTTTGTAAATTTGGAAACTAGATTGGATAATTCATTGATCCCGTTGACTTTTAATTGTTAGGAGGTTTCACTATGAGCTTAGGACCTCCTAGAACGTTTATCATGCTCCTTAGTTCACTCTACTTCATTTAATGCTTGATTTGCATAATTTGTATTTAGATACTTTTTGTGATTATGTTCTTACATGCCACCTTGATAAAATGTTAGGACTAATATATTTGACTTGTTTGGACATGATGTTTGTATCTTGATTGTGTTTAAGACTACAAACTCTACATTTATAATAAAAATTCTTTGAAAATAAATAATGTTGCGATATTAATTTATCTTGAGTAAAAGTCATAACTCTTCTTGCCTACATCGCACTTTATTTCTAGTTTATTTTATGAACTAAAAAATAGAACACTTTTCAGTAATGCTTTAGGGAATTTTCAAAATGCATATGAATTGAGAAAGGGTGTCATTTTTGGCTTTTTATTTGTGAGACTTCTATCTTCATAGTTGGAGTTGAGAGTTATATATATGTGTGTGTGTGTGTGTGTGCACACGCACACATATCAAAATCATAAGAAATTATTTGGTGAGGAATACAACTTTGATTGGACAAAACTACCTTTGAAAATTGGAAATAGTATTCCACCACTATAATAAATGCTTGAAATACGCCTCAGGCAAAATTTGTTTTCAAAAGCGATGTGTCAAAGATTTATATCCATCCAAAAGTTGAATCACGTTAAGGATGTGAAACGAATCTTTTAACCATAAATCGCTAATTGATGAAGATAAAATTATTAGTTGTAAATTTACTCTTTTTGGAAAAAATGAGGCTTTTTCAATAAAAAAAATCATTTAAAGTTTGAAATTCCCAAGTAAAAATTATCTTTTTGATGTTTGTTTTTATTTTATCGGACAAGTTCTCATATTTGTACACTTGTTTCTCTCACATGAGTTATCTCCCATGCGCTCTTTGAGATTAACTTGAAAAACATGCTATGAATCTTTCACAATCTAGTTTATTCTCCATATAAAGTACTGGGAATAATGATTTAAACCTTGACTTGACAATCCATAATGCAAATCTATCCAACTTTATATGTTTGAGTCATTTTAGGAAATGGATCACATGAGACTAATCACTTGGTAACATTTGAATTGTTCCTTGAGTTTAACATTCAATTTGAGTCTTTGGTATTTTTTTGTCATTCTCGGATTTAATGAAGTGTTTTCTTTATAGCGCCAAACGCCCTCGCTCGAGCAAAGTTCGTGGCATGCGACACATCTTTCTTCAACAAAGGTACGTGTTAAAAATGATCGACCCTTCTTTTCTCATCACTTTCCCAAAATACATTTCTCTCTCTTTGAAGTAAAAATTAGCCCCACTCCATTTTTGGACGTTTGCGAAGCTTTTTTGGACAATTATTCATTTACTTCTCTTATAGAATTCACTCTGTAAGTTTATTCCTCTCTTAAGCTTGTGAAACAAAGAACTACTCTTGTCCTTTTTGCATTGTTTATGAGTTTTAGGATGTTTTGATCTTTTAAAGTTATTATTTAACTCCAATGGATATTATATGTATTTATGATGTGGATTCACGAATTTGACTCATATTTGCATGTATTTCATATATTTTTGGTATTGAGCTGGGAATACTCTTTGTTATTTCATCTCTTTTGAGTTTACTTCCTTTTAGCCTTATTTCATAAGGATTTCCTCCCATCCTTTCAGACTGTATGCAAAATCTTCTGAGTATGTCTAAAATACTACACGGGTGAAAGTTCTCTGACCGAAAGAAACTCGTCTCCACCATTACCGACCAAAGTTCAAGCCCAGATAGCCATGATGACTTTGATAACTTCCACCTCCGATCTATCGGTATGATGCAGAAGACTCGCCTAGCATGGATGAGATTGTAATTGAGCCTACCGATGGAGAACTCAGGGTCTTTTTGGCAAAGCAATTCCAAGCCATGGAAATGGAATTGGAAGGTCAATTTCAATTTCGTGGAATTCAAATAATCCTTCCAATTCTAATTCCAAGCCTTGGAATTAGGTTGCCAAACGGACCCTCAGTGAAGTGCCTCAAACCGATATACCTCAAGGATATCTCACTGACTATTATTGTCTTAACCGTATCTAGTCATCGATAAACATTGATTGGAACTCACATCATCATTTCATTCCACCCTCCACGTGTGTTCTTATATGCCATCGGGATAGGATATACTATTGACCTTATGTATATGTTAATGACAAAAAATATCACATGCCTATGAAAAGGCAATGGACCCGCTCTTTACTTGGAATGACGCATCTAATGTTTTCTACGTGTTATAAACATTCATATTTCCTTAAGCAATAAGAAATCTCAAGCAGGTAGAATGATCACCTAAGAAATACTTCAAGCGGGTATGAAATGACACTCCAAGAAATGCGTGGATGGCTGAGATGCTAGTGATGACTATTGTTGGTTTGTAGTGTGATAGGCCCGATTATAGTTTTGGATATTTTAGTTGAACACCTTTTTGTTAATATTGTTGAATATCCATTTTTTACTTGGTTGTTGTTTTAACTTGGATATGTCACTCAAGGTTATGTACTGAGTAGGTCGGAGATCAAATTTTGTTAGAGCTATTTTAGCTTCTTTTGAACACCTTATGACATTGTATGTCCTTTTACTTATATTATGGGTTAAGTCTATATCACTTGTCTATCATATATAAGTTATGTGCTTTTATTTTGCACACTATGGATTATGTAGGTTTATTATTCACTCATTTGCTTTATTACCAACTAACCCATGCTATATACTTGTTAATTTTCACACATACTTCATTGTATATGTCTTTTGGTGCACTTTGACTTGTATTGGTGTTTACATGTTCTAGACTGGTTATGTTATTTTACTACTGCTTTAGTGAAGTTTGGACTAAATTCAGTGAATTGCATGTTGTATCTCAATTCAACTTTGATTGAAATAAATCATTATATGATCATTCTTAACACACTTGTTTGATTTAATGTTTCTTTACCTTTTCCCATTCCATGAAAAAGGGGGAGAAAAGTTAGATCAAGGGGGAATTCTAATAATGGACATTCTTGATTTGTTTCACAATAAACGAAATGAACATGTAGTATATATTCGAGGAATGTAGTACATACCCCGATATAGTTTTTATCACGAATATTGTCACTTCTAGAACTTGTATACACACCTCAGAATGATGAATCACGTATATATCTTATTCATCACATGTTTCCTGCTTAACCAATTCACTACATTGGTATTGTATGTCTCGTATTTAGAATGTATGATAGATTAAACATGTTCAATGTATCTTCATAACTCTTGGTGAGGATTATCTTGGTGAGGATTAGTATTATAGGGATGTCTTTCCCTTCGCCCAGGCTTATGTCTATATAGCATAGGTTGTTACACTTCTCTAAAATATTTGTACTATTATTTTTGTAGATTTTATCACAGAATAGGTAAAGATGAAGATTGTAAGAGTATGCATTTTACTTATTGATAAGCAACCAAAAGTGTATATTTTATGCCCCGAATAAATGAATTTTAGTCACTCGTTTATAATAAAATTTGCCTTATAGATGTGTTCCGATGTCCCGAACCAGTCCTGTAACCCTAACCTAAGCCTAGACTGAGTCCAGTCCATACCCCGAGCCCGGTGTGTGTTGAGTTTGTGCCTTCTTAGATTTTCTTAGATTTTTATTTTGAGTCATTTTATTTTTAGGATTTATTTTAGATTTATTTAGGATTTTTAGGATTTATATTTTATTTTTATTAGTATATTTTTATTTTTATTAGGATTAGTTTTTTTCAGGAATTTATTTTTAGTTTCATTAGGGTTTACATTTTTTGTTGGACTTTAATTCTTAGTTTAATTTTATTTATTTAATTTTATTTTTATCGGTTTATTTTGTTTTGAGTTTTTATTTCTTTATTTATTTTTAGATTAGGAATTTTTATTTTTGTTTTTTTTAGTCTAGTTTTATTTTTTTTAGGTAGTGTGATTTTATATATGGGCACAAGTTAAACACACACACCCAACACTCAAACACCCAAGTTAACCTACACTATTCTACACCCTAATAATTCCTCACCCTCACACACCATCCCCTACACCTCACCCACACATAACCCTTACCCATCATCATCTTCAACCCCCTTGGCAACGACATTCCAGGAATTTTGATACTTGAAGTGTGACCTTATCGACATTACAAATCCATATCCAAGAAGACACAAATTAAGAGTTATCAAATGGCGCCGTTGCCGATTTCTTGAAGGTTGAAGCCCGTGAAGATTTATAATTTTTTATAATTTTTTTTTATTTTTAGTAGTTATTCCTTCCTCTCCCTCCTTAGATGGGTTGTTTAGGATTATTGAGGCCTTGTAATTAATTTGGGTGCATTTTAACACCGATTTATTTTTGTCATCATTAAAAAAAAGAGAAAAGGGAAACTAGACAAGGTAGAGAGAGGGCATCCAAAGGCAAGGATTTTTTAAGCCTCTCTATTTTGGGTCGGTAGGACTCCTGGGGACGACTGAAGTAGGCGTACTTCCCCCCGATCGACTCAACTCGGTCTTCACCCCACGCGTGTAAAAAATGTGGGAGGAAAACTCTTTATCACTCGCGAATCTCCTACAAGCGAGTCAATTTTTGTGTGCAACTTGCTCGTCTGTGCTTTTTATTTCTGTATTGCACTTAAATTGGATGGTTTGATGAATAAATTTACCTAAGACCTATACCCGATCATTGCAACGAGTTGGGATTTCATCACCCTCTCAATCACATTTCCATTTGCTTGTTACCTATGCTATCACTTAAATTAAAATCAATCAACTAGAAAGCCAAGTAGGAAAAGTGTTCATTAGGACCCTTTCGAAATGAGACCCTTATAGGATACTCTAGTGAGTCCTTTCCACCTCTGTAAATCTTCATTCAACTATCTTAAGACTTTTATATAGGGAAACTGGGTTTTAAGTGAGGTCACCCCGTAAAATGGGTTTGTACTTTCCCCAGCGTGGTACCGTATAGTTGTTTGTTGTAGTAGCTAGTGTGGTGAGCCTTAACTAGTAAGCCTCTTATCTCTCGGGAAGAAAGTAGGAGTACACTTTTCCCGGCGAGGCCTAAGATTCCGTGTTTTTCTCTCCTGCGGACTAATTAAAATTGACTACCCCTCGCTTAACTTGACGATAATAATTTGGCTATGTGCTCGTTCGAACTTGTTCTCTTTGTGTACGTGTCTAAATTGTTCCTTTAGATAGTCAAATTTTTGCTCCAACTATTAGTTTTTCCACCGTTAGTCCATCGCCCCCTTTTCACGTTTTTTTCTGCATTTTTTAACAAAAACAAAAAATACAACAATATTTTCCTTTTTTCCGCCTCATTTTTTCTCAAAAACTCCAAAAATATTTTTCATTTTTCCTTCCTTATTTTCCAAAAAATCCAAAAAGATTTTCTTCTTTTTCAAACAACCAAAAATCCTAAAAATATTTTTTTCCTTGCTTGTATGCCAAATAGGCAATGAATTGATCATCGATTAACACGTTCCCCTAGTGATCCATCTCTAAATTCCCTCTTAGGTGATCGTGTCCCTATCGTTGACTTTCCTCCTCATTTTCCTGATCCCTGTTCTTCCTCGTCCGAGATGCCTAGTTCTCCCACTTCTCGTGATTCTGTTCCCCAACCCATCATGGCCGACGAACATGCTTTAAGGGACTACTTTGCCCCGATTATGGCCACTCCGCCTTCATGTATCGTTCTTCTGCCCACTCTGGCCATGCAATTTGAAATTCGCCCCGCGACTATTTCTATTTTGCCCTGTTTTCATGGCCTTGAACGTGAGTCTCCTTACACTCACTTGTGGAAATTTCTCACTGTGTGCGCTACTTTTAAAAATCAAAACTTAGATGAAGAGAATGTTCGTCTTCGGTTGTTTCCATTTTCTCTCCACGATAATGCATCCATGTGGCTCCATTCATTGCCCTCGGATTCTATCCACACTTGGGAACAACTTGTCAAGAAGTTCATGTCTAAATTCTATCCCATGAGAAAAAAAATGAAATACGCTAAGCAATTTAGGATTTTCGGCAAAAACCTACTGAGCGGTTTTGTGAAGTATGGAGCCGTTTTCAAGACTATATTAATAGTTCCCACATCACGGTCTTGAGAAAAGTCGCTTAGTCCATAATTTTTACAATGGTCTTATACCTTCTTCTCTCACCATGATTGAATCTATGCATAAAGGGAAGTTCATGCATTTAACTCCCACTGCCGCCTATAATTTTCTCCCTGAATTACGGGATGACTCCCAAGATTGGGAAGGTACCAATGCATTTTTGAGATCCGACCCTCCACGTGTAGGGAACACTTCTAAGGTAAAAAATGATCCTGATTTTAAAACTTTATTACACATCCTACACTCATTGACTAAAATCGTTGACGCTCTCAGTTGTACTATGCAATAAAATGTTTCACTTTCTAAACAAGCAATGACCATCAATAATTCTAGTCCTTCTTCTTGCAGTGTCTGCTTAAGTCAAGATCATTTAGCTCATTTGTTCCCCCTCCTACAAGATGATCACGAACCAACCATGGCCCAATCATGTGCTTTTGATACCACTAGGAAACCCGTTCCCCCGTCATTTACTTATAATCCTAACAATAGGAATCACCGTTATTTCTCTTATAAGTACGACCACAACTCTGCTCCTTCCCAACCATAACACTATGTTGGTGGTCCCCCTGGGTTTCCACACAACCCACAAAGGCAACCTCGCCCTCATGTTCGCATCAGTCTGCTTCTTACCATTAATCTCACTTTCCATCTTCCCTTGTCCCCCATGACGGACATTCAAACAATGATAATCAGCTTGTTCCTATTCCCCCTCATTCATATGAGTATTCACAACTGCTTAATTCTCAGCGCGAGTTGGTTCCCCAACCATCTTATTCCCCTCCGCCCAATACATCCACTTCTTCTCTCGAGAATCTCCTCACTCAGTTTATGAACATTCAGAGTCAAGCCCTCTAATGGCTTGAGTAAAGTTTCAACCAATTCGAGTCTAAGCGAAAGAAAGGTCATTTTCCCAGTCAACCCATTGCTAACCCTAAGGGGAATAGCAAAAACTCGGCCTACGAGGTTGGTTCCACTTCCAATACACCCAATTACCAAGCGGATATGAAAGCGGTGTCTAGTCTTCGCTCGGGAAAACAAGTTGATAATGGTGTTCAAGCTCCCCGTGATGTCCCACACACGCCCATCCCATCTATAGAGCCTCTTCCTACGGTTACTCCACCATCTAAATCCCTATCTCACACTGAGTCCAATCCTCCTGAGCCCACCTCTGTTAATGTTCCCAAAGCACCCTTCCCTCATTGGTTGGTTCCCACTAAGAAAGACCAGCAATTTGATAAGATAAAAAAAGTCTTTCAGAATGTTCACATTAACATTCCCTTCCTCACCGCGATTCAACAAGTCCCTTCGTATGCCAAATTTTTGAAGGACTTGTGCACTGTTAAGTGTAGGACCAATGTTCTGCGTGATGCTTTCCTCACTGAGCAAGCTACGTCCCTTCTTCATAATAACGGTGTTGTGAAGTATAAAGACTCTGGTCGTCCACTTGTCTCTTGGAGGTTAGGCGACAAGTTCACTACTAGTGCTTTACTTGATCTTGGGGCTAGTGCTAATTTGTTACCTTATTCCCTCTACCTTGAGTTAGGTTTACAAAACATGAAACCTACACGAGTTACTATTCAACTTGCTGATCGTTCCATGAAAGTACCTAAAGGAATCATTGAAGATGTTTTGGTGAAATTTTCAGACTTTTACTATCCTGTGGATTTTATCGTCTTAGACACTCATGCGCTTGACCCAACTAATAATCCTATTATATTGGGTCGCCCCTTTTTGGACACTGCCAATGCTATCATCAATTGTCGTGATGGGTCCATAAATCTCTCTTTTGGCAACATGATTGTAGAAGTCAATATATTCCACCTTATGCAACAACCGACTGATGTCGATTCTATTGATGAGGTGTGTGTGATTTTCTCCTTAGTTAACGAAATGTTGGACAAACTTACCCTGTCGATCCTCTCCAACAATGTTTGGCTCATTTTAGCTCTGACTTTGACATTGATTCCTCTATCTCTGAACTAAATGCCATGTTATATTCCACTCCATTGATGGACACTTCCTCTTGGGATCCTCCCTTCGAGCCCCTCTATGTTGATACTCTTTACTCTCTGGATCCACATGTTCCACCTTATGAAATCACTACCACTGATAGTTCTCCTGACACTGTTTCTGCGTCGGAGGCCGATGTCACTCCTGGGGCACCTAGTAGTTTGGAGCTTAAGACCTTACCTCCCAAGTTTAATTATAATTTCTTAAGCCCCAATAACCATCACCCTGTCATCATTGCTTCCGAATTGACCCCTGATCAAGAAGAGCAATTAGTCCACACTCTTACTCAACAAAGGACTGCTATCGAATGGACCCTTTCAAACATTCACGGTGTGAACCCCAATGTTTATAGTCATCTCATTCATTTGGAGGAGAACACTAAGACTTCTCGAGAACCCCAACGTCGTCTCAGCCCTGCTATGAAAGAAGTCGTGCGCGCTGAGATTTTAAAATTTCTCGATGCTGGTATTATCTACCCTATATCAGATAGTCAGTGGGTCAGTCCCATTAATGTCATGCCAAAAAATTCTGATGTCACCATCATAAAGAATAGTGACAATGAGCTTGTGCCCACCCGTATGCAGATGGGCTGGCGTATTTGTATTGACTATCGAAAGATAAATGATGTCACTTGTAAGGACCATTTCTCTCTTCCCTATATTGACCAAATGTTCTAACGTTTAGCTGGCCATGCGTATTACTACTTGCCTGACGGATATTTTGGCTACAACTAAATTCCTATTGCCCCTGAATTCCTTTCGGCACTTTTGCCTACTCTCGCATGCCCTTTAGCCTTTGTAATGCACCCGCGACTTTTCAACGGTGTATGATTAGAATTTTTAGTGATATCGTAGAATATTTTCTCAAAATGATTTTTCTGTGTTTGGTTCTTCCTTCGAGCAATGCTTTTCTCACCTCATTATGGTCCTCAAACGTTGTCAAGAAAAGAAATTGGTCCTCAATTGTGAAAAATGTCACTTCATGGTCAAAAAGGGGATTGTTTTAGCCCACGTAGTCTCTCACGACGGTATTGAAGTAGATAAAGAAAAAGTTGACATAATTTCCTTGCTTCCCATTCCTAAGTCTGTTAAGGACATTCGATCCTTATTAGGACATGCAGGCTTCTACCGTTATTTCATTAAGGACTTTTCTAAAATCGTTCAACCGTTAACGACCCTTTTATCCAAAGATGTTACCTTTGTCTTTGACGACGCGTGTGTCGCTTCTTTTAAGCTCCTTAAAGCCGAGCTTACTTCTTCTCCCATTATTCAGCCTCCTAATTGGTCTTTACCTTTTGAGCTCATGTGTGACGCCTCTATTTTTTTCTAGGTGTTGTACTTGGTCAGAGGGTTGACAAGCGCCAACACGTCATTTATTATGCTAGTACAACCCTCCATGACGCTCAACTTCATTACACGAACTAAAAAGGAGTTTCTAGCTGTCATATTCACACTCGATAAGTTTAGGTATTATTTCATCAGTTCACCTATCATCGTTTACACTGACCACGCCACCCTGAGGCACCTTCTTCAGAAGAAAGATTCTAAGCCACGTTTGATATGATGGATTCTCTTGCTTCAAGAGTTTGACCTCAAAATTCGTGATAAGAAAGGGTGCAAAAATTTGGTTGCAGACCATCTCTCCCACCTCACCGTTACGTCTAAATCTGATCTTATCCCTATTTCTGAAATATTTCCCGATGAGAAATTTTTTGCTATCTCCACCTCTCTTTGGTATGCTGATATTGTTAATTTCCTTGTTACCGACCAACTTCCCAATCATTGGTCGAAACAAAAGCGCTCTAAGTTCATGGCCTAGGTGAATTTTTACTCTTGGGATGCTCCCTTCCTTTTTAAATATTGCCCTGATTAAGTCATTCCCAGTTGTGTTCCTGATCATGAACAGTCCAGTATTCTCTCCTTTTGTCATGATGGTGCCTGTGGTGGACCATTTATCTCCAAGAAAACTGCCACCAAAATTTTGCAAAGTGGTTTTTACTGGCCCACTCTTTTTTGAGATGCCCACCACTACTGTCAGGCTTGTGCCAAATGCCTATAATCTGGGCGTATATCTCGTCGTCACATGATGCCCCTCACACCCATTCTCATCGTCGAAATCTTCGATATATGGGGCATTGATTTCATTGGTCCTTTTCCCTCATCTCATGGTTTCTAATATATTCTCATTGCCGTTAATTATGTTTCCAAATAAATAGAAGCCATCTTTTGTCGCACCAATGACCATCGCATTGTGGTCAGTTTTCTTAAGGAGTATGTCTTCACACGTTTTGGCACTCCCAAAGCTATCATTAGTGATGTGGGTAAACATTTCTGTAATCGAGTCTTTGAACATCTTCTTAAAAAGTATGGTGTTAACCATAAAGTTGGTCTCTCTTACCACCCTCAGACTAGTGGTCAAGTTGAATTTTCCAGCCTGAAATCAAGCAAATCTTAGAAAAATAGTTGATCCTAATAGGAAAGACTGGTCCTTACACTTGAACGATGATTTGTGGGCATACCATACTGCTTTTAAGACTCCGTTTGGCATGTCTCCTTATCGCTTGGTCTTTGTTAAACCATGACACTTACCAGTCGAGTTTGAACTTCATGCTTATTGGGCTGTCAAAACCCTTAATTTTGATATCGATGAGGCTGGCATCCATCGAAAACTCCCATTTAATGAATTAGAGGAGATACTAAACGATGCCTATGATTTGTCCAAGAAGTAAAAGGAAAAAATGAAGTGGATCCATGACCAAAGCATCCTCCGCAAGGAATTCCACACTGTTATATAAAATGCTGTTATATAACTCACGTCTTCATCTCTTTCCCGGGAAGTTAAAAACTCGGTGGTCTGAACCCTTTATTGTTGGCTCTTTTACTCCCTATGGTGCCATCACACCTCAAAATCCTAAAGATGGTAGCCTATTTCAGGTCAACGGTCAACGATTGAAGCCTTTCTTAGAGTTCGACCCCTCTCATATTGAGAAATTGACCTTATTGACCCGATTTATAAAGACTGACTGTTCAGTCTTGTTTGGGGGTGATTCTTATCACCCCATTTTTCTGTTGCCCCATGCTTTCCTAGTTCTTATCCTTAGGGTGAGTTCCGATCGATCTGGCTGAAGACGTTAAGCTTATTTCTACCGGGAAGCAACCCATTTTTCGTTATTTCTGAGTATGAGTCTTATCCTGTTTGGGTGTAGTGTTTCACATCACCCAATGATTTTCACTTGCTTTCTCGACTTGTATATATGTTTGTGTCGCATATATTCTTCAGGTTCCATCTTTTCTCCATCATGCGGTACATTTTCACTAGTGGTTCATTATGGTAATATCTTTCCTCCCTTGTGCTTTTCATTTTTTATCTGTAGTTTTAAACATCGAGGACGATGTTCTCTTTTGTTTGGGGGTGGGAAATTTATCAAAATCGTACCTCTTTTGGAAATTTTCAGAAACAAGTGCTTTTAAACTTTTTGTGTAGTTAAAAAAATAAATTTTTATGACACGATTTGTCTATCAACCCTCTTTCATAAATCTCAGAATACCCGTGTTTGACCCTAAAATTACGATTTTGACAAATAAAATTAAATAATACCTCTTAAAGCGTACTTGCACTATGAATTCTTAAACTCAGAAATTTTCACTATCACGTATACAATCAAAAGTTGAGGAGTAAATATATTCTCAACAAAGCCTTAAAAGATCACTAGTGGTGACTTAAACCCGTGAGAATTGAGTTTTTCACTTTTTTGAGGTTTTTTACGTATCTCCGAGTCACAAGTTGACTCAACTGTCTTTGGATACCGCACTTAGTCGTTGCATCGTCTCATTATTTTTTCAATTTTGGCATAATCACTGAGAATGACATCACTTTCGAGTTATAAGAAACATGTGACTTGTAGTTTATCCCGAGCACTAAACCGATTTTATCATACACTTACGATTTTTATCCTTCACTCCACCTATCATTCCACATTTTCCTTATCCATATATTTCCCATATACCATTCACGTATCATTTCCCATCACTGCCATAATTTTTGAGAAAAAAAAGAGTGTTTGAAATTTTCCACGTAAATTGTCTTCATTTGTGTTATGAAAAGAAAAATGCATCGCAATAAAAAAAAGCAAAGAAAAAATACAGAAACGAATAAAAAGAAAGCACACGAGCAAAAAATTTTAAAATGAAGAGATTATTTAGTCACACTCTTCTCAAAAACCCTATCATTCATCTTCTTCATTTTATTATCCCCTCATACCGTTCATAAATGACATTTTTGACCCTTGGTAAAGTGTCCAGGCAAACGAGAAGATTATATCGTGAATAACTCAACATTCTCGACATAGTGGTTAAGCATTCGTTCATGAGATCGAATTTCTTTCATGTATCCATCATTTTCTATAAAGTATGTGAGACGTTTGAAATTCTTTACATCTACTCACCTCCTCACACGTTAGAGAGATACACTTACCCAATTCTCAGAGAGTTCGATTCAAAGAGATATATCAAGTGAGAATTGAAGTCAAAGTATTGATCTTATAGAGGCAATCTAGGAATTACTCTAATGACACTTAAGATTGTTTCACATTAAGACATGCTGAGTTTTAGGAAGGATTACGCTTTTGGTATTAAGAAATTTTATATCTCATTTTAATAGTTGAATACGGTGTTCCTTGACCTCTTTTTAAAGTTGGGTTATATAGCGTTTCATCATCTAATAAGAAACTGCATTTAAATAAATTTTTGAATTTTGTGGGTACATTCACTACAAACCCTCACAAGACACCACTCGTCCTGTAGGGCAACCTATAGGTTTAACGGCTTGTTGCACATGCTAAGTGCAATCTCCAGTGCCTGCGAAAGTGGCACACTTTTGGCTAATTATAACTATTTTCTCTCTATTTTGCTCGAGGACTAACAATGTTCTGTTTGGGGATGGTGTGATAAGCACCCAAAAGAATATATTTTATGCCCCGAATAGATGTATTTTATTCGCTCGTTTATAATAAAATTGGCCTTATATTAGTATTTTATCATTTTACAGGTCAATACGTAGTTGTGGTACAAATAGTGCTAAATCCAGTCAATTGTGATAAAGTAGCAGTAAAAAGAGTGCATCGAAGAAATCAAAGAGGCCATGAAGTGAGAAGTCCATTCTGAGTTTATCCGATGTGTTTCGATGTCCAGAACCAGTCCCGTAACCATAAACTAAGCCTAGACCGAGCCCAGTCCATACCCCGAGTCCGGTGTGTGTTGAGTTTGTGCCTTTTTAGGTATTCTTAGATTTTTATTTTTAGTCGTTTTATTTTTAAGATTTATTTTACATTTATTTAGGATTTTTAGAATTTATATTTTATTTTTATTAGTATATTTTTATTAGTTTTTAGTTTTTAGTTTTATTTTTATTAGGATTAGTTTTTTTTAGGAATTTATTTTTAGTTTCATTAGAGTTTACATTTTTTGTTGGACTTTAATTCTTAGTTTAATTTTATTTATTTATTTTTATTTTTATTGGATTATTTTGTTTTGAGTTTTATTTATTTATTTATTTTTAGATTAGGAATTCTTATTTTTTTAGTCTATTTTTATTTTTTTAGGTAGTGTGATTTTATACAAGGGCACAAATTAAACACACACACCCAACACTCAAACACCCAAGTTAACCTATTATATTCTACACCCTAATAATTCCTAACCCTCACACACCATCCCCTACACCTCACCCACACACAACCCTTACCCATCATCATCTTCGACCTCCATCACATTCTCTTTCATCATCGACCTCCAATTCTCTCTCCTCCACCACACCCATAAACCTTAACCTCCATATCACCAAGCTCCACCCACCATCGATGGTGGGTATTCCACCTCAAAAATTCCCAACCCAAACCTTGGCAGCCCCCATCCACCATTTTCGGCGTACGAAACACGAGCCCCTTCTACCGGGAACCAACACCATTAGCTAACAACTGTTGCATAAATCGCAAACCTTCAACCTCCCTTGCTCCAGCGAGAAAATCGCAACAACCCGATCGCGACCAAACCCAAATCGCTGCCAGCCTCATCCTGATACCCATCCGCCCAGCCCCACTTTAACCCATTTCGGCCCTGTTCGAAATCCAACACCCACAACCCGGCCAGCACACCCAACTCCGCTGCCATAGCCACAAAACTCAAAATCTGTACCCACCTGCCAAGCTTCCAAAAGAAAAAAAATGGTCACGTACATATCCTTTGACATAGCCAAACTTAAATCCCAAGAAAATCTCTCCCACAAAAAATCGTGGGACTCTAAAAAGGAAATGGCAAGTCATTTTAAAAAAGGATTCTCAGTTCAGAAAAAAAAGTACACAGAGAGAGAACGTGAGAGACAAAAAAAAAAGAAAAATAGTCAGGAAAAAAAAAGAAAAAAATATAGTTTTAGGTTTAGAAAAATTTGTTGGTTCAATTTTTTCTGTTAGTTTTGTAATCCAGCCGAATTTTTGTGATAAGTTTGGGACGCGAGTTCATGCACAGTTGACACAAGAAATTATTGCGTATTGTATTTCTTTCTCTTATTCTTTAATCTCTTGTTCTTTAATTATGTTTGTGCTAAATCTTTTATTATGTCTACCTAAACACCCCATTCAAGGGGTGGGATAAAACGTGTAGATTGATTTGTTTGAGTTGAATAATTGTTCGTTGAGGTGTTCTAGGATAATTAAATTGGCAAAAATCACACATTAATTTATATAACGAGAGTTAATAAATTAATGGTGAAAATTAATATTTGATTTTGGATTTGACTTAGAGATAATTATTATTCTTAAATTTAAATATTAATTCTGTGTATGCGATTCAAAGATTCGCACAAATTTTAATAAATTAATCTTAGCGGATATTTTGTTGAAATGAGTGTGAATTTTGTTGTGACTATTCCCTATTTAATTGTTGAAAAAGATAATATTGAATTTAGGATTGTAACGAGAGTTAAATTTTAAATTCAATATTATTTCGAACTATTCAATTGAATAATTAGGATATTAAATTAATTTGACTACACGGTGTAAATGTCACCACTTGTTTCTTCTCATAAATTCTAAACTAGATTACTTTTTAAATTTTCGTAGTCATTTTAGTTCCATACATTTTCGTTTCCTCCCTTGAAAATTGTTTTTAAATATAAAACTAAAAAAACATTTAAAAAATTTTAAAAACACAAATTTTTTTTAATAAAAATTGGAATTTGCAAGTTTTCACGATAACCGTTTCAACGCTAGAAATTGGATTGATACCCGAATTTGCCACGATACTGAATTTTTAACAAGTTGTGTAGGTGATTCCCAGAATTTTGATACTCGAAGTTTGACCGCAGCGACCTTCCAAATCCATATCCAAGGAAGACACAAATTAAGAGTTATCACTTATGTTCCCCAATAGAAGTAGATTATTTATTTCAGTCTTTAAACTATATTTTGAGTCTTGTCCTTAAGGTTGTTCCAGCAAAGGTTCATGAAAATCATTCAATGGACATCCTCACCTTCGTGCGTATAAATTTACACCATTATTAGGAAGGTAAACAGACATCTAGACTAATGCACATTTTTACTCACTCACGATCGCTTTATACAAAAAAACTTTTTGAGTGTGTTTATGTGTTTATATTGACTTGTTCATAAAATGAAAATAAATTATTTTTGAAATTCTTAAAACTGCATTTTATAAAGGATGTTGAGGTCGTTTCACAGGACCTTTGCCGCAGCAAGTGTCGCAATAGATTTCTCACTAGGTTGTGCTATATTCCATAGACTTTTTTTCTTTGTCTTTCCTTGTATCCTCAAAGCATGATCATCATAATGACGAAAAAGCTCGTTGCAGCGAACCTTCGATAATTTTTTATAGTCTGTTGCAAAAGCAACTTTTTAAGCTAGAATGTTCACATCTTTCTTAATAGTCCTGCCAACTAAATATCTAACAATACATTTTCTACTTTTTTTTACCACATCATTTCATGTAAGCCTATTCGTTACCTACTTGTTCCCTAAAGCTTTTCTTGCAAGCTTGTGTGTAGAAGTAAGTATTTTGGGCTTCATTTTTGTATAGAGGGTTTGAGTGTGATTTTGTGTATTCTTTATGGACAAAATATTTTTTTTAAATATCTCTTGCCTTAAGAAACATTTGACGAGATAATTAATATTTTTAAGGTTAAAAAATTCTTTGATGTTGAATATTTTATTCTTCTAAGTTTTAAATCTTGTTTTTCTCTTCAAATATATAAAGTTGAGATATTTTGAGTCTAAATACTCTTGAAATCTAAAAAAAATTGAAGTAAATTTGTTGGCTTTAAAATCTTTTTAAACCTTGAGAAAATCATTTTATAATTTTCTCGTGTAAAATTTAGATTTCGTATATCTCAATGATATAGTTTTGTGAGTTAAGCCATTATATCAAAGCACAACTCATAGTTGCTTCTACTAAATCTAAACAAAAAAAGTTTGCTTCAAACTTTAAACGTAGATTTTCTTAGCACGAGGACTTAACAACATTGGTTACGGATCAAAACCTATGGCGGTTGTATGGCGTTATCCAACTATTGGAACTCTCTACGGAGGATATGGTGGAAAAGAGTATTTAATCTTTTATAGTGTTGTGAGGATTGTAAGTCTTTTTATTCTGGTTGTAAATCTCTACCATAATTTATTTGTCGTTATGTCGGTCCGAGGTTTTTTTTCGCTGTGGGGTTTTCCCCGTACACCTTAGTGTGGTGCTGTAATTTTTATCGTTCCGCATTTATATTAAGTCATCTGAATATTGAAGCTAAAATTTTGTGTAATCTAATTGGTAATATATTTTTCATATAAACCTTAGGTCTTGTATATGATATCCCAACTTGAACTTGTAAACAAAACCTTTCTCCAAATTAACAAGATATTTTAATTGGGTATCTTTCATCTATCTCGGTTTAAAGAACAGGCACTCTCGGTGTATATGGATGAATTGGAGTAAAGAAGAGAGGTCGTATTAGTCTGAATGGAATATTACAAGAAAAAATTAACCTCTTAGTTCAATAAAAAGGTCCACTACAGATAATTCCAAGTGGGAGACTTGATCTTAAGAGAAGTGACCTTAGACACCAGAAATCTAAACGAGGGGAATCTAGGCCCCAAGTGGGAAGTCCCCTATGTAGTTACCGAAATTGGTAGGTGTGGATGATATTATTTCAAAGACATAAAGGGGTAAGAACTTTATCATCCTTGGAATATAGACTACATAAAAAAATATCGCCGGTGATGTATACAACATTCAAATGACATGACAAGAATCTTATTGGTCTCTACGATGTATTTAATACCAGTATTATTTAATATTTACATGGAGTTTAGCCTTGGATCTAAAAATATAAGGTCTAAGCCCCACAAACTGAGTTTCAAGGTCTTCAATCTTGGCTCAAAACTAAAACCAAGGTCTAAGGACCCAAAATAATGAGGCGAAAGGATTTCATACTTGGTTTAAACTAAGGTCTCAGGACCCAAAATTTATTTTGCAAGGAATTCAGTCTTAGCCCAAGACTAACAGTCAAAGGTCTCAAGACCCAAAAAATACTACATTCCTCAGGTTTAAACAACACAAAAAACATATTCAAAGGTCTCAATGCCCATAAACATCTAAAGGTAATTACCAATATTTTCATCTGTAATCGCAAAAGGCTCGGGTCTAAAGACCCATAAGCTTTTCTTCCACAAATTTTTTTCTTTTTGCCATGAAGTTATACAAAATAAACTGTTCAAACCTTGGCCAAGAAATCCTCGAACATAATTTAAAATATTAAAGAAAAACTTTTATTTCTAAAAAGGGCCTAAGTGTTAAAATGCATTTTTTCTCCAAAGCTTCAATTTTTCAATAGTGCAAAGGCATAAAGACCAAGGTTCAGAATTCTTAAGACCCTTTGTGGAACCTCATAAAAATCCTCCTCATAGGGCTAAGGTCCGTAGGCTCTTCAGCCCAGTATGACCCTCAAATGCTTCGAAGTTAGGATGTTAAAAGACCCATATAAGTACTTCACATTCCAAAATTTCTAATATTAGAGGTCTTATGACCCTTTTTCAGATTTTGGATTCGAAACTTACTTAAACTCAGAGGTCTTAAGAACCACTAAGGATCTTATGGTTAAGCATAATTTATTAAGTGCTGAGGTCTTATGACCCTTATAAGGACTTCAAATTTCAAAATTTCTAAGTCCATAGGTATTATCACCCTTATAAGGAATTTATATTTCAAAATTTTCTAAGTCTAGAGGCCTTGGGACCCTTATGAGGACTTCATTTTTTTAAATTACCCTTGTTAGATTTAAGACTTTACGCCTATTTTTCTGGGGGGGGAGTATGTTATTATACAAAAATTTGGTCTTTCAGTTCTAAAAAAAGTGCGAGTATCATGTATACTATGATTCTAGTCTAATGACTCATTTAGAACCTGAGTCTTGACATCAAAAACTTTGAAAGTGTGTGTCTTCAGGTCTTAAGACTCTCACCGTTGCTCTAATAGATTAACAACTCAAGTTTCTTTGCTTTACCAAGACATATTGGGAGTTAAGGGTACTACGAAAAATCTTAGACATACCTCAAGCAGTGTGTAAAAAATTCCTTAGAGAAGTAAAAAAGTAAACAAAATTTAAAGTAAAGGTCAATAGTGAAAAAAGTAAGTTTTATAATAAAAAATCTACTCTTCCACTATATGATAGAAGATTTCCAAATCACATAAAAATGACCCACAACCAATCAACAGTTCAAATAAAAATTACATAAATCCATTCAGGGATAGATATTTTGGGGACCCATGAGATCTTCACTTTGTAACAAAAAGGTAGAGACATCCTCTTTAATCCTTTATTCTTTAACATGGCTGCCTTTATGATCCAAACTCTACCTGCCAGACCCAGACCCAGACCTAGACCCAAGGGCTTCAATAAATAAGCCAGAAAATCCACCAGAGGAAATATCCTTTAAACCTTTGAAAAATCCCCCTTTTGCGTGTGTTTCAAACCAAACCAAATTTTCACAAAAAATTATCCAAATTTTAATTTGCACCAAACCAAGTTGTGAAAAACTCAATTCTTACGTTAAACCAATTTTATCTTGATTAATCCTAAACATGCATCTAGTGATTAAAGCAAGTAAAATAAATTAAAGAATACTCACAATGCCGGATGTACGAGGAAAAAACCAAAAACGGGAAAACAAACTCAGGCGACCCAATCCAGACAATCACTATGAATGTGGATTTATAATGAACAGACAAAGACTCACTCAACGACTCGATCCCCACGTGTCTTGATGCTCTTCTGATCTTTAACCACTCCTCTCACAGTGCTCACGCACAAAGTCCTTCTTCCACGATACCTGTCCACAACACACGCGTCCACGTATATCTCGGTGTCCACCGATTGGCTTTGATTCGTCTACCATGTTGAATAATAAGTCCTCTTTTATTCACCACAAAACCCTGATATTCAATGATAGAACAAACTTCTTTGGTGCAGCAAGATCACGTAAGCATATAAGAATTATAACTCAGATTTTTGCAAACCTGAGAAAACATATGCAAGCAACGTACTGGAATGTATTATGTTTTTTCCAGATGCACACTTACGAAACTCTGATAGAAACACGCTTTAAATAAGATTTAAATGCCGCCTCAAAAACCGTGTCATTCGAACGATAATGGCAGGTCATTCGTGCGACTTAAGAATCTCGTTCGAGCGATATCCTTAAGTCGTTTGAACGAGCTGACATGTCAGTTTGACTTTTTAACTTTAAGCTAAAGACATCTCTTGCAAAGGAAATCCAAGATAGTCAAACTCTATTTCGAGATATCAGAATTAAAACGTAGTGTAAACACTTAAAACACTTTTAAAAATGTTTTAAAATATTTTTCTTTATAATCTTACATCCTTATCTTTTATAAAAACAATTCCGAGCACCATTAATTATATGCATTCATACCTGAGTGATCTCGGAATGCAATTAACTTGAAGACGAGTAAACTTACACCAATTAAAATTCGGCATGATAAAATCTTTGAAGCTTTGCCACAATGTCTTCAATTTCTTCAATACGTCATAGACCAAGTGGGATCGTGACAAAATAAAAATCTCCCTATGACATATTACAAACACAATTTGAGATACAGGGAATTAAGTCAAAACAATACAGGGACTCAATTAGAAATTTATGTCCTTACAAATCTCCCCCTTTGACTATTTAGGGACAAAACCAAACCAGTGAAATGCCTAAGCTGGGCCGTCAAGCTTTATGACGCCTAAATCCCATCCTATAAACCCAAAATAAAAAATACAGAACATAGACTAGAATATGTGGTATCGGCGAGCATAAACTGTCTGAATGTGATGTAGACTTGAAATCTCAAATCGCTGAAGCATACCTACACATATGAAATAGAAAAACAAATACCCAAGGGAAGTATAGAGAAACAAATGAAACCAATATGTTTATCTAAATGATACGAAACGATAATAGATACCAATATGAATAATCTCTAAAAAAAAATCATTTGTCAAACAACTTGAGCAACTGATACCAACAACAAAATGATACCAATGTGTACTACCAATTTGAGATACCAATTTGTAAACATATGTAAACCAAAATATGCTCAAATCCTGAGAACGCGTGTAATATCGATTTAAATTAAATTCGCAAGTTTTCAAGTAACCCTTATTTAATTAGAGTCTACTTTTAAATCAAATAAATACAGCCCCTAAACATCCATCTACGGTGCGTGCGTCAACCCATAAACAAATAAAGTATGCGAAACAAGTTTAAGGAAAAATCCCCGCAGGGCAAGACCTTTTATTTCACTATAATAAGTAAATCGTAACTTACACGGATTACAATGAAATACAGTGACACACGAATACCCGCAGGCGTCGGTCGGTGTCATCAGCAATGAATCCACACGCAGCGAACCCACATGAACCTCAGTCCAATCAACAAAGGAAGAACCGCAGCACTCCTCAATGACACGCAACCATAAAACTTTGTAGAGACTCCTTCAGCAATGACACGTAGCCCTCGGTTGCAAAGATCTCTCCACAAAGGTTTGAACAGACTAAAAAGTTGTGTTCTTGGGTTACCAAAAAGATTCACAAAGGATTGGCAATTGTGTGAATCAAAAAAACCTAGAGTCTTGGGCTCAATAGGTGAAAACTTAGAGTATTTAGGACTCTGAAAATCGTCTTTAAAAGTCTTGGAAAACAACTCCCCGAAGTTGGTTTAAATAAGAAAACTCCTAAAAAATCTCTAACAGATCTGGCAAAGTTTATCCCAGGCGGACCGGTCCAGCTTGGGGACGGATTGGTCCGATTGACCGGATCGATTCTTTTATTCTGAGGCGGCTCGATCTGGTTGTGACCGGATCGGTTCTTTTATTCCAGGCTTCATCGGTTCGCTTGCGGACCGGGGTATACTGGATCTGCAGCAAGCGGATCGGTCCGGTTGAGGGGCGGACCGGTCCGTTGGCGGATCGGTCCGGTAGGGAGGCGGACCGGTCCGGCTGTCAGACTTTGATTCCTCTTCTTCTTTTGATATTCGGATCCGTTGATGAATGTATAAATCTTGAATTTCTTCAACGGTGTAATGGCGTGCGACATAATAAATTGTTAATGGACAAAAATGTCCTTACAAATCCCCCCTACATCACATACATCTCTCCCCCTTTTTGTCTTGAATAAACAATCCGGCGAAAAGATAAACCAATGAAAATATTTAGCATGAGAATAGAAACCAATTTGAATCAATGTGAAATCTCTAGATAATTATGAAACAACCAGCTAAATATGATCATGTAATAACAAATCAGTAGCTAGTAAACCAATTAATCACACAAAAAATATAGCAATCTAATCAGGTGTGATAAACGGACTATATGAAAAAATCCAATATAGAACCAATAAATCCTTCATATAAACCAGTCAGTCCAGAAAAACTTCCAGCAGTACCAAAAATATACCAAATTAAACAAGTGGACTGCAAACCAATCAGAAGCCACAATTCAGGTTGTCGTTCGAACGAGCCAGGGACGTCGCTAAAACGAAATGAGGATGTCGCTAGAACAAAGGACAGAGGTCGTTCGCATGACATAGAGATGTCGTTTGAACGACTTCTCGCGACCTGCCAAAATTTCCGAGATTCCCAAAAATATTATATAATATTGCCCAGTGAAAAAATTTCCACAAAAAAATTCCAGGAAGGGCCTGACAGCAGTAAAACAATGTTAAAACAGTATGCTTTTAACACAAAATGCAAAAACTCATAAAAACGAACAATGTGAGTTACATGCAAACATAGTACCGATGTGCTCAAATGTGGATATGGAATGAATAGGCGTGAGACTACTACAAATGAGTCAAAATTCCAACACATCGAAACGATCAAGAAGCTCTAATTGATAGCGATAAATCATCAAACTTTATCATAGCCATATGACAATAAAAGTGTGAGCTTAATGAACTAAACATACTACATGCACAAAAATCCAAAATTTTGACGATTCTACAAACAATAGCGTCAAACTGCATTGTTTCAACATTAGGATTAGTTGTGCACACCCGTTTAAATTTTTAATCCATCCAAACTCCCTCAATAATATCATATTTTCTTTGGAATGAATTAAACAAATTTGGCCCTTTTCTTAGCATATTGCATTTTCTTTTGGTCTCTTTTTAAACGGTGGCTTTCACGACCAGTTAATTTTGAACTCTCGCAGCCCTTTCCCGTGAATCACTCAACATTTTTACCAATTTAAATCCTCACGGTAAACGGTTCTTACATTCACACTTCTCCTTAAGTTTACTTACGTATAGATGAAAAGATTGAGATAAGAACGCCTCACCAAATTCAAATATGCAAGAGAAGTCAAACGTCCATATATACTCGTGCATGTGTGCAATGTTGGCATATATACAAAGTCGAATCAAAATTCATATCAACTTCGAAACAACCCCATATAAAAAGGGCCAAATGTACTAGCCATATGGATATGAAATGATAAAGGGGGGGGGGGTCCAAGCACACCAATATGCCACATCAAACATGTAAACTCAAAAACAAAAAAAAAACAAAAATCTTTTTGGCTTTTCAAATTTTGACTCAAATAAAAGAAAAATCTTTTTGGGTTTTCAAAAGTTTTTTCAAAAACAAAATCTTTTTGGATTTTCAAAAATTTCCAATAAAAAAACAAAATCCTTTTGTATTTTTTCAATAGGGCTCAAAACAAATGAAAACTATAATACAAAAGGATACACATGTCATAATACTAGTAATGATTAGATCATGAAGCAAACTAGCATATGACAAACATGGTAACACAAAGATCTTTTAGATTTAGCATGGGAAGAATCAAGTGCACCCAAATAAGAATCATGACGTTTAATTCCTAAAGCCACTAAATCCGATTTCCTAACCCAAGTAGGTGTAAAACGACGCATGGGGGTTTTGGGAACCGGAGCAACTTTATTCTTAAACTTCCTAGGAGCTTTTCTAGGGTCGTAACAATAATACCTAAGGTGACCTTTCCTACCAAAAAACGTGCAAATGTAGCAGTGGTGGGAATGATTACCTATATGTGGACCTTTTTCAACCTTCCTAGTGTTTCTCACACGTGCGGGGGGAATGGAAATAACTCTCTCATTAAAAACTATACCGTTCCTATCTCCCTTAATTTGGATGGTGCCTAGGATCTTATCTAACTTATCCGACATAGCCTCCAAATCAAACTTGACTCTAGACGAGTCTCTCAATCTCTCCTCCAACTCTTGAATCCTAGACTCGAGCAAACGCCTAGACTCCTCAAACTCTAAAATCTCCTTTTTCAAGGAATCCATCAAACCACGGAGATTATCTCTCTCTTTCTCCACAAAATCTAGTTTCTCCCTAAAGTTCTTCTCTCATGCCCTAAGATCGTCAATCAAACTATCATTATCTTCTATGGCACGCTCATTCAACTTAGCTTGAAATTTTGAGTTAGCCTTTTTCACCTTTACTGTTTCGATATACAACTCATTAAACGCAACATGCAACTCTTTCACGTCTATCTCCTCCTCATCACTATCTTCTCCCTCACTAACATGGGATTCACTCAAAACCTCCTCGAAAGTGTCATGCACATGAGAATTCGTCATCGCTTACATGACATGCCATAAACGCAACAAAGTTACGATCAATGGGGGGACTCTCTCCCTCTTCCGGATCACTATCACTTAAGGTGGAATTATAGACAATGGGTTGCTTGCCCTCTTTCTTAAGTCTAGTGGGACACTCCTTAACTTTGTGATCATACCCCTCACACCCAAAACACTTATCCGACTCATATCTCTTAGGCTTCTCAAACTTATCCTTAGAGGTGGGATCTACTTTGTTGTTCTTGAATTTTTTAAATTTCTTGGCATCTTTCGATTGCTTTTGAAACTTAATAAATTTTTTAAATTTCTTTTCCAATAAAGCAACATCCTCAAAATCAGAATCAGAATCGGAATTCGAAACTTTAATTTCCTCCTTCCGGGTTTTGAAAGCAGTACCCTTTTTTTTGTAAGGCACTTGCTTGGAGATAATCATGTCGATTTCATAGATTTGTAAGTCACCTACAATCTCTTCTAGTTTCATTGACTCTAACCTAACCAAGGAGTTGAAAATGGTCACTTTTGCATCAAACCTACTAGGCAACGACTTAAGGATTTTCCTAATGACATGGTTGTCGGCAATTTTCTCACATAGGTTAAATGACGAGTTGATAATATTGGACAACCTAGCATAAAACTCATCAAAAGTCTCACACTCTAACATCCTAATGGTCTCAAACTATGTAGTGAGATTTTGAATCTTTGACGCCCTAACCGTGCTAGTGCCCTCTTGAGTGAGTGCCAAAATATTCCAAGCCTCTTTTGATGTTTTACAAGTCATAATTCTATTATATTATTCCGGTGTGATATGTGAAGAAATATCGTGCAGACCCTTAGAATTATATTGTGAAAGTCTATGTTCAGTTTCGGTCCATGACTCGACATGCTTTAAACTAGTGACCTCACCTACAATAGTGACACGGGGTGTCCATCCTTTCTCAACTACTAACCACACACGCTCATCAATTGATTTTAATGCACTTCTCATTCTCATCTTCCAATAAGTGTAATTAGTTCCATAAAAAATAGGAGTTCGAGAAAGTTCATTAAATCTAAAATTCATCTTTGAAAATATACGGGATCACAAAACAAATAAAATATGTTTTCTAATTCTGATACCAATTTGAAAAATCCCCTTTTTGCGTGTGTTTCAAACCAAACCAATTTTTCACCAAAAATTATCCAACTTTTAATTTGCACCAAACCAAGTTGTGAAAAACCAATTCTTACTTTAAACCAATTTTATCTTGATTAATCCTAAACATGCATCTAGTGATTAAAGCAAGTAAAATAAAGTAAAGAATACTCACAACGTCGGATGTACGAGGAAAAAACCCAAAATGAGAAAATAACCTTAGACGTCCCAAACCAGACAATCACTACGAATGTGGATTTATAATGAACAGAAAAATACTCAATCAACGACTCGATCTTTACGGGTCTTGACACTCTTCTGATCTTCAACCACTCCTCTCACAGTGCCCACGCAGAAAGTCCTTCTTCCACGATACCTGTCCACAACACACGCATCCACGTATGTCTCGGTGTCCACCGATTGGCTTTGATTTGTCTACGATATCGAATAAGAAGTCCTTCTGTTTTATTCACCGCAAACCCCTGATGTTCAATGATAGAACAAACTTCTTTGGTACAACAAGATCACGTAAGCATATAATAATGATAACTCGGATCTTTGCAAACTCTAAGGATGTGAATCTTCCCATGAAGGGAAGAATAAAGCAAAGAGACCCTAACAAACTCTTTCTCTAACTCTTGGTCCTTGGAGGTCAGATCCTCTTTCACAATAGTGAGATTTTTAACTGATTGTCTCAAAAGTTTCACCTCGCCATCAGTATGGAGAATTTTATCTTGTAGGACTTCAATCTCATCCTTCAGACCTCAAAAGTCCTCTATCGTCTTTATAATCTCAATATGTCCAAGTGCATGAAGTCCCTCGACCTTATATAGGGATTCCCTCATGGTAGTTAGTAAGGAAGAATTATCTCTCAAAGTCTTGGCATTTAGGAGCCTCTCTTACTCCAAAATAATAAGTCAGGCCTTCAGAGCATCCTTCTTCTTTCTAAGGACATCTATCTCCACTCTTAGGTCATTTATTATCGGTTCCAATTGGATTCGAGGAAGAGTAAAACCCTACTTTATCTCCATAACTTTCTTATATCCCGCATTTCCATTAAGGGCATTAACCCAAAGATCTTCATCTAGGTTCTTTGCCTATAAAAAGATAAAGAGATGTGAGAAAAAGTATAAAGAATAAAAATACTAAAAGAAAACTAGAAAAAAATCGAGATACCTTACCTAACTAATGGATCAACTTCTTATTATTAACGTAAGTTCCTAAGTTCCCCTAGTCCTCAGGATGGCCATTATGTTAGTACAATTCATATTGATCATTGAAATTATTGAGTCCACCAAAGAAGCATCAAAGTTCATTTCATCGGTGGAAAAAGGTCTAAAGTACCTCTCCACACCTTCTTTCATAGAAAGACCCCCAACTAACCAAGGTATTCAATATCTCTCCCCAAATTCTCCTCTTCTTGAGGAAGAACCACTTTCTACTTTACTATAGTCATTGAGACCAGGGACTCCAAGTCCCCTGGGATAAAAGAACGACCCCTTCCCCAAAATATGCTTGCATGAAAGGAAGGATTTTAGTTTTAGGCCCCGCCCCTAAACTTTCATTAGAACTAGACCTGAGGTTAGATGCATATTTCATCAGTTTAACCTCTAGAGTTGGGGGACCTATTCACATACTAGGCTTTATCCTTTTAGTGGGCTGAAACCTTTTCTCCTTAGCAATACCTACCCTAAAATAGGTCTCTTTGGATAATCTCCTCGTCATCCTTCTCTTTTGCCAATCATTTACTGCATCAGTTATTAGAAAAAGGTCAATCATCAGAATAATTGAGATGAATAAAGAAAACAAAGATAAATTATTAGCCATACACTGGGTCAGTCTTCCTCCTCCTGTAGGATAACCTCTTCAACTATTGAAATGACCCGACTTTTCTTTGGGATTGGTATCCCTTATTACCAGAAGCCCCAATGATCTCAAACACAACCTCAACATCAACAACCCACTTGAGAGTCACCACAATAAGGGGCTCAGACCCCTGTGTTTCTCTAAACACAATTTTAGGTGAAATAAGGGCAGTTCCAGAGGCCACAGACTAGGGCTCAGGACCCAGATTATTGTTAAATAAGGGCTTGGCTATAACAAAGACCTTCAAATGTATAAAAGTTAACTTCAAATCCATCTATAAACCCTATTCTCCTGCTAAAGGTCTCCACGATTGTTGTAAACAAAGGATGAGTAATGGAGATCATACAAAGTCTTACATCCTAAAATCAAAATTAAAACACAAAGTCAAAATAAAGGCTTACCCAAATATGGAAGGTACAATAAAATATGGGGCAACACACTAGCACCAAGATCATGGGAAGCCCAAACACTACCTATAAAGAAGGACCTATCTCTTGAGTTCTTAGGGGAAATATGCCTATACATGGTAAAGACTATAGTAGCTTTTGACAAAAGGAATTTTAACCCCCTGTATTTTATCTTGCTCTACTCTTGGACCTGATATAGCCTGAATAATTTGGCTAATGTCACGTCTTGATAACCCACATTTTTCTACCCAGATACTAGGATTGTGGCCATCATGGATCTTTGAAAGTTAGCCACCATTTAGGAAGGACAAATCCCAATGGCTGTCAAAATCTTTACCATCGATAGAGAAGGGCGGATATGGCCTCATATTCATTGAAGCAAACATGTTGAGGGACCAAGGGAAAATCCCTTTCATCGGGATTTATGGAACTAAAAGTATCATAGTCAGGTATTTAGTAAGTTCTCCTGATGTCTACTAAATTTTGATTAGTGATTTGGGAGGCAGGCTGGGCCCCACTAGTGAAATTAAGGTCATTCACCCCTAAACAGGATTTTATCGAAATATCATCACCCTTCTCTTCAGTCAGGGGAATGGAAACATGGGTTCCCATGACAGATAGAGGCTCTTGTTTTGGACTTCAGAGTGGACTTTCTTTTATAAACACTGTTGGCATAAAGTTAGAAGAAAGCCAATGGCTATTGCGTTAAAGATTTCAGGAAAAAGGTTTTATAAATGGTGAAATGTCCATACTCACGCAATGGACTTTTTTATGGCCCCCAATGCCCGACCCTTCAATATTTCCAATTCCCCCACTTATATATTCCTTCTCGATGCAATTTAATCATAACAGTTATTTTAGCGATTAATAATGACATTTCTCCCAACTTACTTAAACAAATACGTGTTGCCCCTTGAAATTTTACAATAAACAATAAGGGCCTACTGATGATACCCTATTATACCCTTCAACCACACTCATGCAGGCAGGGAGAGAGGTTTTGTAGCCAATCACAGGACCCAACCAGAGTGACACATAGTTCTATATACCTTTACTGCTCTCAAAGATAAGCCACGGTATTCTAACAGACCATAATTATGCTTTTTTGTACTTACAAGGATCAATCATCCCAACGTATCTCCTTAACGAGGCTCAAAGCCCACATTATCAACATTCTTCCATAACTTATACTCATAGAGGACCTCATACTGAAGAGAAATGACCTCTCAAGGTCTCCCTAGCCTTGACTCTAGGATAAGTCAGTGCGTAGTACCCCCAAGATCAACTTAGAGTAACTCCCCAACCATTCCAGACCCCCTAAACCTCAACAATACTCCTACATCAAGTTTTTACAGTAGGTGAAAAGCAAACCATTGTATCACCTATCGCCACCAGTTACCCACATGCACTGAATACTCTTATCAACATTTAATGCACCCAATAACCACCCTACACAACTTACGAATAATTTGTCCATCACTCCATCAGTTTGTTGGCACTAGAAGACCTCAAGGACATCACGACCATGATGCGCTAGTCCACTTATTACCATTGTGGATGTTTATGTATAATTAAGGGGTTGGTTAAAGGGTGAATCATGTTCAAGTAATCAAATTTGGAGAGAATCAAGATTTCTAGGCATTTTACAAGTGTTATACTATTTGTTTAACACTTTCAACCCACTATTATGAGTTCATATTTGTGACTTGGATCATTTCTAGTATTTACATAGCTTGTATACGTCATCCAGCCCTAGATCAATATTTAGGCACCCTTAGATAAATCTATCATTTACTTCCTAATGTCCTTAGGATTGTTGATAAAGGTTGTAATACCTCAAAACTCTCTTTGATAAAGCTCAAGGGGTCTCATAGACTATAATAACCTATTTACAATATAATAAAATAGTACAACACTTTTGACAATAGATGTAGGACCTTCATATGAGGTCCGAACCACTTTATATCAATGTTTTACACTTCAAAACTCATTTCCTATTATCGTCTAAGGTCCAGGGGGAGAACCTATAGGTCTAAAGTCACTTATAATTTTAACACTCATCAGTAACTCTCATACATGGATTTAAGAATGAAACTCCAACATAAGTTCTCTACTTAGGACTAAACCTTCTGATCCATAAATTCAAATGGATACCAGTGAAGATTTAGAACTCTTTCAATGATTTATTAGGGTTCCTTTTTATAATGCTGACTGATTACACCTTTTCTTATGAATTTCAATTGGCCTGCAAAAACTTATCTAGGGTTGCAAATATTATGCACATATGAGATAAGAAATAAGGAATTTCACCCGTTTGTTTCTTAGTAACTTATCCTTATTAATCAAAGCTAAGAAATAAGAGCCTAACATTGTACAGGACAAAGATTTGGTCTCTTTTCAATAGTCTAAAGCTTATAATTTTCTTGGATATAAATTAAAGGTGAGTGTACACACCACATTCTACTTCATAAAGGTAGCCATGCCTACTAGGGTCTTTCAAAGGGACCAAAATAAAATAACACTCATAAATATCTTCATAAAAGGTCCAAAAGCCTAAAACAGCCCATAAAAATATCCAGAAAAACTCAAGCTAATCCAGAATGGGTTAAGAGACCCAGGTTGAAATGCGCTTCACCAATCAATCATCTACACACAGTACCCTTGATCGATAGGTCGTTAACTCTAAAATTTTTCTTATAAAAAGAGGCCTTCACACACTAATTGAAGTAATTCACTCTACTTTCTTAAATATGGAGCATTTTTTCGTGAAATGCCTCCTCTCCAAATAGCACAAAAACTGTCTCTATTTGTCATCAAACCCCTCTTTCAGTTTAGATGTATTGTTCTAACTCCTAGACCTACTTTCTCCTTCATCATCTAAGACCAACATCAACCAAAAATCTCATTTCCACTTTTCTTCTTCTCTTTTCTTTTAAGGAACTTTTTTTATTTATAAAGTATCAATTCATACTCTTTCAAAAAATATTAATCCTATGCCAAAATGTTGTCGAAACGAAAAGGAGTGCGCCTAACATTGCAAGTACATGATCTCACTATTTCATTTCAATGTTTTGATATAAAAAAGGTGGTTTTGTGATGCAATTCCATCCCAAACTACTTTATCTATGTCTCTTTCTTCCAAAAGGCCTGATCTTTGTCCGAAGGTCATATCCAAATAACATTGACTTTGATTATGCCTATGGCGCATAAGTAAGCATGTTAGAGAATCCTGAAGTCTAAAACTTAAGTCAAATCTTGTAGATATTCGTTAATTGTCATTTTTTATTCTATAAAGGCTAAACAAAAGTTGTAAAGTCTTAAAATATTCTCATATAAATTAGAGGATCACTAGATCCCATGATTCCATTTACTATTTTGTTCTTAATGTTGGAAGTTTGGTCATTCTTTCATTATTGAGTGAATTTATGGATAACTTAACCTTGTTCAAGTTCTCCCATGAACTCAAATCATATATATTTTCAAATTTGACTTAGTTTCAGCCTTAAAACATCTTTAATGATCAAGAAATACTAGATCTCTCACATCGAGCCTCCATTTGAGGTTAAATCCCCCTTGAATCATTCACGAACTATATGAACTTTGAATCTCTCTGTGCAAGTACGACTTTGTACATGTATATCGTTTGACTATCTTATTTATTCACACCTCTCACACTACACTGCACAACATAGTCTCGATATAACCTAAATATTTTAATTTTTCCTCTAATACATAAGATTATAAATTAAATGTTTTATATCTATGTTTGAGATTGAATGGGTGGAGTGGGTGCTTTACACATTCCTATTCCATAACCCAGTTCTCGAACCTTTTACTCTCTGGTTAAACACTCAGATCACTTGCCATCACTAGGTATTTATAGAGGATTACGCCTTATTTTGTCTACTTTGAGTAAAATAGACTGGTGACTTCATCTTTCACCTGTCCTGTATTTCACTCTAAAAAAGAGAGCTTCCCCTGAACAAAGTGGTGATCGTGCGTCGCGAACCAAGGACATGGTGATGGGGGAAGGAAAAGAATAATTTTTGAGGGCTATCATAGTCCTGTGCATTTCGGTATATTCTATTCTTTTGCTAATTATTTTTAGATAAATAGAAAAACACTAGTATTTACATTCTCCCATAGGGTGTTACACCTTAGGCATCCTTTGATTTTGTGACATGTATTCCAAGATACATAATAATCACAAGCGAAAATGCCTCTCACCAAACAATAAAAGACTTTCCAAAAGACGCACATTACTTCACTATGTAACATATGCATATCACTACATACCCCATCACCGTGGGAAACCTAGATATGGACTTGGGTCTAACTCGCATTCCCCCAACGATAGTTTCCACTCTTCTTAGCCTTGTACACTCGACATATATAGAGTTGTATATTCTCGATGACATCACTCATGTACCTCGAGTATATTGAGTCGCCCTCCCATAAACTATCACCATATGGTATATCGGGAGGCTCGATTTATGTACTTTTAGGTATTTCAAATATCACACTCACACATATCCCGGAGGTATATCGTGAGGAGTCATAGCCAGCGAAGGGAGACTTTATCCTAGCTAAAGCCTTTTATAAACCTCGTGCAATAGAATTATAGGACACAACCAAATAAATAAGTCAAGAGATTCGTTAAACAATGGCATCTACCAAAAAGGGTTTTTATATCCCATAAAAAAGTGTCCTAACATAGTAAGGGACTCTAGGACTTGATGAATCCACTCACTTTTCACAACACCGAACTAGGGGTTGTGGGAGAAGTAGGGAATATTGTAGGAAATGGATCATCACCCGGGATTACAAAAAGTTGTATATTTAAACTCATGTTTAAACATAGATAATAAAAGTTGCATGTTTAAACTCGTGCTTGTTCCTCTTAACATAACCCTAAGGCAAAGAATCCAAATTCCATAATTTCATATAACTTTTTTGTCACCATCTTGGACAATAATAAAAGATGCATTTTCTAAACTCTGATATCTCATAATAAAAGCTGCATAACCAGGCTTAAAAAAGTTGTCCTAAAATAGAAAATAAAAGTTACATGTTTAAACTCATGTTTGTTCTTCTTAGAATAACCCTAAGGCAAAGTTTCATTTCCTAAACTTCAATATCTCATAATCATGACAACATGAAGAAGAAATAAATGGTGTCACAAATTGACATCATGACTATCCTAATATCTATAAGGGGTGAAATATCAACCTGGGTCAGCAGCATGCCTCCATCCGAAAAAAAATGGAGAACACTGATGATCAGGGAGCAAACCCATACCTTAGAAACATTATTCCCCCGCCAGCAACGGTACAAGCTACCAACAACCCTCCAAACATAACTATCAAAAATACAATTATGGCCAATGCAATATAGTATCCAATAGATCTTAGATGCCTTAAAAAGGACTCCCAAACACTCCAACATAACTTCAAATACCTTCAACTCTCCAACGATGTTTTAGACATCTAACGTTTGTCTCTTTATCCTAATGCTAGACTACCTGACAAGTTCAAGATATAAGATATCGAAAAATTCACAAGAAGAGGACCGTTGACTATACGTTCAAGACATTAATGCATAGGGGGTTCTTAAGAAGTCATGGGACAAATATTTAGACACACCTTCTTAGTATGAGTTGTTAAGTTATTTTTGTCCATTAACGATGGGGGGACCACCAGCTGGAGTGAGTTCTGTTGGGAATTTATAAATCAATACAAGTACAACAATGAGTTAGAGATTACTCGTCAAGACCTGGAAATGACAAAGCAAAAGTATATGAGAAGTTGGGCACATTTATAGATCGTTGGGGAAATAAATCATCTCAGATGATAAATCGTCCCTCAGAGGAATGACAAGTATCCATTGTGAAGAATAACCTCATCCAACCATATCGAGAACAGTTAAAAATGCAGTACCTACCCCACTTCAAAGTTTTAATAGATATTGGAGCACAACTGGGAGATGACCTAATGAATTGATCACCCAAGAACCAGAACTAAAATTGTAGGAATGTGCTTACCATTACAAATAGGAAGACAAATAAACCAGGCATGATCCTTGTCAATGCTATTAAAATCCCAACCTTTGTACCTGTACCCGCACCTTGTAATGTCGAGAGGATTCAATACACTTTCTATCTCATGTATGTTCCCATAGGTATAGTATACCAAACTGTAAACATAACCGACATATAAAGCCCTAGGACCCTTTACCTTTGCATGATCCCTTGCTAAAACCTTTTAGGAATGATATATACTCTGAATTCCATCAGATGATAGGGTATAACCTCAAGGAATTTTGAGATTTGAAGTTATTTATCTAAGACTTGATTGATCACGGGAAAATCATTGTTCTTACTAAGATGAAGCCCAATGTCAATAAAACCCCTATCCAACCATAGCATGGGGGTAAATTCCCTCACCACAGAGGAATAATCATGGGATCCATACATCTTAGTTAAGCCAATTCACCAAATAATAGAAGCCGAATAACCAAGCCCCAGGAGCCTTATCAATCGACACTTGGATGATGTAAACCCACATTGATTTAATAGTTTAAATAGTTGGGTATTTTGAATCCACTGAACGAGAGCATCAAGAAGTGAGCCTATATCAACTGATGTACTATGTATTATGAGAAAATTCATATTTTTTGCTATCAGACACACGAGAACCTCTATAAAAATTGGGTGGTAATGTACGATGAAGTACAACAAGTAACAGGGTATATAAAAGGACCAGAGAACTAATAAACAGGATCGTGCCACAACATGGTCCTGAACATTACTGGGAATATTTCGGGATAAAGATCCCCATGGAACTTGTAGATAATGATTCCGATATGAATGTTTTCCCTTTGAGAACTTCTAAATGTATAATCAAACATGAAGATCTCATTCAATCACTCATGTCGTGACGACCTACGATAATACTCACTGGAAAGCAACGACAACTAATAAACTCAGTGTTGAAATTAGCCCCTTCGATAGCATAACCAAGTTTAAATTGGTCGACATACCTACTTCTTTCAACCTTGTTACGGGGAGGTGATGGATCTATAAGATCGGAGGTGTTGTTTCATCATTGTATCAAAAATAAAATTCTTTTGTGGAGAGAACCTAATCACAATGTTCGAACACTCTAGCCTACTTAAAGAGGAAGTATGCAATATTATGTCCCTGAAATCCATCATAAAAGTGGGGATATATATCTATATAATATGAGATGAGGGTGTTTTACTGTTCAAAAATATCAACGTTCAAGACGAATTTTTTGGAGCGATCTAAGGGTTTAAGATTGTGCCATGTCACCATTTAACCATTGTGATGCGGCAAATGAGACAAATGAAGCCTTGCATCCAAGCCCTACCCCGTCTCCTCATTTTATCCCCCCCCCCCCCAAAACCCTATCCTCTCCTCATTTTCTCCCTTTCCCAAATCCTCCTCCTCCTCCCTTCATTAGTCACCCCCTTCTACCCTCCACATCGCCCCTTCCTCCTCTTTAAAGCACCTCTAGAGGTAATCTCCCTCTCTCTTACACACACATGTCTTGGTGAAATTTCATTACAAACGAATGATGTTAGTGTTGAGTTTGATTTGGGTTTCTTATTTGTCAACAACACCATGATGTTAAGGGATTTAGTTCATTTCTTATATAGAACTGTGAAAATATGGTATGATTCCTAGGGATTTTCAATATTTTTGACGAATTTTTTGTTCATGTATTTTTTTTAGATCTAATTACTTTTTTTTGCAAATCTAATCAGGTATACATTCTCTCTCTCTCTCTCTCTCACATTGGAACTTTATGGCTTTTTTTGGTTCAAAATTACTTTTTATAGATCTAATTTTTTATTTGTGATTTGGTGTTTATGTTGTTTTTCCTAGATTGAAACCTAATAAGGTATACATTCTTTCTCTTTGATTGGAACTTTGTGTATTTTATTAGTATATTATTTGTGTATGACAACTATTGGCCTAAATTTTCTGTATTTATGCCCTTTTTTCTTTCTTTATAGTGTGAATACCTATGGTTCCGCATATAAATGTATACCGATTGAATTTGATTAAGTTAGGCTTTAGTGTGGTTGGGTCTGTTAAATTGATTTAGGCAGCCTTGATTATTTCAGTAAATATTATTAATTGTTTTTTTGTGCAAATTTTCAAAGTAAGGGCTTTTGAGCGGAGTTTTTTTTACTTGGGTTTTCTTCTTGAGTCTTACCGTGATAGTTTATACTTGGTTACTTTGAAACCACGTTGGGTAGAGATACATCTCCTCCATCCAAATAGCATTTAGGTAGATATAGTTTTCTCTCTCTCACGAGTTTATTAAAATTTAGGCATTTTATTTATCTGTAAATTAAACTATAGTCTTAATATTTTTATGTTTATATTACTGTCCAGATGCTTCGTGCTTACGTCAATGGCATAGTTTGTTTTAATGCATATTAGTTGCGATGATTCCCCTTTTCTTTCACTCGAACTGCACCCTTTTTAAAATGGTTTTATAGTTGTTGTATGTCAAATTAATTTTTAGTCTTAACAATATTCTTATACTATTTTTTCGTTATTTCATGTAACTTGAACCCCCATGCGTTCGACAAAATTAGCAAGTGAGTATTTTAACTGTGAACCTTTTCATTTTACATTTTATATTATAAATCTATTTATTTAAATTAGAAGTATTATGCTTCTATTTCGATATTTTAGCTAACTCCAATATTGTGAGAGTTATGGGCGTGGGGGCAACAGCAGGGGGGCGTGTTCGTAGAGCAGCAGGTAAGGGATGATGTGGTGACGACTTGGGGTAGTAGGTGGGTTGAAGATGGGGTACTAATTTTCTATTTATTTTTTCAGTAGCAGTAGGTAGGCAGCGGTAACTGGTGGGCAGTAGCAGCAGGTGGGCATGGGGGGTAACAACAGGTCGGTGGTGAGGGGGGCTGAGTTGAAACTCTCTCTTTGCTTCTGCGTGGGTAGCAGTAGAAGGTAGGGGTGATTAGTAGGGGATATTCGTCTGTCGGATACCAGCAGCAGGTGCGTCCGTGGGGCGGCGATCATCTCTGCTGAGTTACACAACGTCGAGGACAGAAACACGATGTATGTGAGAGCGAGATGTTAGGATAGGGTTTGTATGGCTTCTAGATGGAGCTCTAATCGTCCCTACGACAGGTCGATTATGAGCTTAGGAAAGCGTTACAAATCAACTTATTCGGACCAGAAGACCTGCAGATTGAGCTTTAGCTTGACAACGATGGGAGAGCACAAGGTACCCTTCTTTTACTTTACTAAGGTTGCGTTTGTTTTTTTATCTGAATCTGAAGTCTGAATCTGAAATCTGAAGACTGAAGTCTGAAATCTGAATCTGAAAAATGTGTTTGTTTTTACGTCTGAATATACTTCTGAATGAATGTATTTAGACTGATTCAGACTTCAGATTCAGACTTCAGACCTAGCTCTACCTCTTAATCATTGAGAGGCAAATATGACCGTTAACCTCTTAATCATTTAAAAAAACAAACATTTTTTATACCTCTTAAGTCTGAATGGTTCAGATTCAGACTTAAGAGGTAAAAACAAACGACCCCTAAAAGTATTATTACCATTATGCTCTGTTTTTTCCTTTCTAAATTTTAGTGTATGTTTTTCTCTGCTTTTGCATATTTAGACTAAGGTTTTCATTATGTTTTTGTGTTGTCAATCTCTTAATATGAGGTTGATCAATATTCAGTTCGATCTAATCTAATTGATATGCACCAAATCATTAAATCTGTCATCGAATCTCTTTTTTTCTAAGATTTAAAATAACATATTCATGTGATTGAATCTACAGGTGAGCTAAACATATTCACACATGGAACCACGTTATCTGATCTGATCGACTAGCGTCGACTTTGATCTCAAATATGACAACGAACGCAGACAAAGCAGGACACTTAATGAAGAAAATGAAAGGAAGTCGGTCAAAACGGTAGAGATCAAAAACATGATCCCAACCATTTGGGGTAATTTTTAGATTTTAGGAAAAGTATCAAGATTTTGTCATTCAAGATTTGGTTTAATTTCAGATTTCTCATTCAACATGTAGTTTTTTTTCATTTCTTAATTGGGTTAGTGGAGTTCTTATTTGTGGTTTTAGATTCTAGTTGACTTGCATTTTCCTATTTCGCGGATATAACTATTTATGGGTTTCACTATCAAGGTATACTATACTTCGATTTTATTTTTATAAGTATGTAGCTTATAAGTGTATTTTTACACTAAACATGATTTGCTCTTACTTTGATAACTCTGTTTGTGTACTGTATGTTCTTTAACATCAATGCCAGATGAAGAACGAAGTTGAGTACTTATGGAGAATGACTGACTATGAAGAGCAAATAGGGGGATTTTATGTGGAATATTATTTCTTTTCGTACAATTTTTTTTATATTTTATTTGTTTTATGGAAATTGGGTGAAATCTATATAATCATCTTCTTTTTTCTCACATTCTGTTTAGATTTTTTTAATATTGCAGAGATTTTTAGTGGTCCTTTGTGGCTAAACAAAAAAAGGATTTCTCCCAATCTGCACCCATTTGCAGGGTTTTTACCATGATCATTTTGGCGTGAATTTAATGGCTATATCACATGCCTCTCACATAGTTTTGATTTTTTATATTAACTTAGTTTGAATTTAATACTAGAGCCCCTTCTTTTAGTCAAGTCAGTTTGCCTTTTGATGTGTATTTATAGTAATTTTTGTAATAGGTTTCCACATTTTTGGTGGTTGAGTGGTGTATGGAACTTACTATCAACGGCACAAACACGTACTCTTCTCTACTCCAACCATTTTCCAAACTTGATATGTTGAAGTTTCTTAACAATTTTTAACTTTGAGATTGAGTGTTAGTGACTCATTCTCTATTTTTCCTCCTCTATTTACTTTTACAATTTATGGCCTACATGATCAATTACTCATTCCACCCTCTATTTGTTGTACAAGACTGTATCCTCCCTCTATTTTTCCTTCATTTTATTCTACTTGAAGGTAAACCAAAGCAATGTTAAAGTTGTCGCTATAATTTTCTTGCATCAAACTAACTAATATAGGATTAGTACCACTTTTAGAGTGTTTCACTAAATGGATTCATACCCCAATGTCATTGAATGGAAGAAAGTTTCCGGCCTAATTTAGTTGTATCAAGCTAACTAGGATTTGTTATGCATATACACAATTTCTTTCTCACTTTTGAAACTTTCTTTCGAACTCAGCATTTTCATACATCTAATAATTTCTTTGTACCTCTAATAGATTTTGGTTTTATTAATTATGCTTGAATCGCTTATTAATTTCTTCATTTTCATTTTCATTTTCATCTTTTTTTTTCTTCTCAGGTATTGATACGAAAATTCAAGATTCAGTAGAGACCTTTATGCAAACGTTATTGTTATGACCCATGGGTTTAACAAAGTCGCCAATCTTAGGTATTGCTTTGGTTATGGTAACATTTTATTAGTGTTATTGCCTTTTTAACTATAGGTTTTATATGACTTCATGGTGTTTTAACTATTGGAAACCTTTTTTGTATGCTACGGTGGATATTGTTGTCATGGATTTTGGTTATTGATTATAGTGCCAATCAAATATGCTACGGTGGTTGTTTTAGATTATAACTACCTTTATTAGTTTAAGTGTGTGGTCTAATGTAGTCGTTATGTCATCATGCCTTTAGTTAAATCGATGTTGTTTATACGAGGTCCAAGACGAACTATTCGTATTGTTAGAGCATTTTTTTCTTTAACGGGGTGGATAGTCCGACAAATAAAGGAAATTATGCCTAAATTTTCTAAATTGTTTACCCTAATTATTGGGAACGAAATTTTTATCGTTTTACATTTATGTACTTTGGAAATTTTCATTGTTTTACGATTACGTACTTTGGATATTTTTATCGTGCCTTCGGGCACGGGCATTCCGCTAGTGTGTATATATATACACAGAAAGTCTCCTGTAAGGACTTCTTATGGTATAGAATCCAGTACATACCATTTTTTTAAAATAGTAAAAAAATTATTTTTTTGATGAAACTTTATGGATATGATCTCCACGTTGAGAAGACCATTTCCAATTTTTTTCGTCAAAAAATTCAATAAAAAAATCGTTGAGATGAGGTGATATGTAAAAAAATGGTATAAATATGCATTTTCAACCGTTGAAATGTTGGGTTGGCTCCAGCCACTTTATTGATTGAATTTTTTGATGAAAATTCATGGATATGATCTTCTCACTATCGAGATCATATCCATGAAGTTTCACCAAAAAATTCAATCAAAAATTGGGTGAGATGATCACCAACATTTCAACGGTAAAAAATGCATATTTATACTCTTTTTTTTACATATCACCTCATCTCAACGATTTTTTTCTTGAATTTTTTGAGGAAGAAAATTGAAGATGATCTTCCTACCATGGAGATCATATCCATGAATTTTCATAAAAAAATTCATTTTTTTTACTATTTTAAAAAAAATGGTATGTATCGGGGTCTGCACAATAAGGAGTCCTTACAGGAGAGGGTTTCTATATATATATATATATATATATATATATATATATATATATACATATTTGTTGGTTTTGGCTCTCCTTTTTTTTCTTCAGTTTTGGCTTATTTACAAATTTTCCATTTTGGCTCAAATCTATAAATACAAGTGTTATTTTTAGGTTTTGGAAGAGGACAAGTTTGAGAGCTATTTTGAGAGTTATCAAAGATAAAGAGAGATAGAGCTTCCATTTGGGGGGTGATTTCTTGTGAGGTTGTGAGTGACTTTCTAGGAGAGAGAAATGGTGTGTGTGTATAACCTTTGGGTTCCTCCATTTATCTATAGAAAGAAGAAATCCTCCTTGGTGGATGTAGCCCAAATTTGGGTGAACCACGGTATATCGTTGTTGTTTTGCTTTGATGATTGCTTGTATGTTCTTATTGTCTCTTCATTGATGCTTGGTTGAATTGATTGGGAGTTTGCACAATAATTCATTTTTGAAACAGGGTCTTGGGTGTTTTTCGCACACCAAGTGTATGATAAAATTTTTGAGTGAGTTTTATTGTATTGGTCGCTAGAGATAGTCTTGCTTTAGCGCAACAAATGGTATCAGAGCTTTGGTTGCATTATTTGTCCGGTATTTTGGTTCGAGGTTGAATTAATTTTGGCATAGATTTTGTTTTTGTTCCAAATGATGAAAAATGTGGAGAGTACTCGAGAATCAACCTCTACGAGCGGACGCTCTAAGAGATGGGATCCGAGTTATGGATCGAGTGGCTCAATGAAGACGGACATGAAGGCTTTTGATGAGGATATCAATTTTGGGTTATGGCAAAGATGAATGCGAGGTTGCAATTAGCATTGTTGGGGGGTAGAGGGACGACCGGTAGGCATGACCGATGCCGAGTGGATTGATATTCATCAAAGAGTGGCTTCGTGTATTGAGATGCTTATCACGAATGATGTGTTAAATAACGTGATAGCGGAGACCACAGCTAAAGGCATGTGGGATAAGCTAGAAGAGATTTATTTCGAAAAGTTGTTGTCAAATAAATTGTTCCTCAAGAAGAAACTCTTCAAGCTTGAGATGAAGGAGGTTGAGGATATGATGAAGCATATCAACGTTTTTAATGCCTTGATAAATGACTTGAATCGGATAGATGTTCAATTCATTAATGAGGAGCGAGCATTGTTGTTGCTTGCATCATTACTCGATTCATACGAGCATTTTGTTACCACTCTCATGTTTGGAAAGTTTACGCTTCAGTGCAATGAGGTTGTGCAAGATATTCAATCTCATGCCACGATGAGAAAAAAGGAAGGTGGAGGAGATGGGTATTACCATAATGAAGGTCTTACGGCGAGAGACGGAGGTGGGAAAAATGGCGGGAGGAACTCGAACCGGGAATTTAATGACGGTAGTGGGTCTAGATCGAGAGGTGTTGGTGGTAAAGGGCCGAAATGCTACATGTGCTGGGAATGGGGTCATATGATCTGAGAATGTCCTTTGTGGAACGTTAAGGTTAAGGGCAAGGTTGATTCCGAGAGGGAGACGGTAGCGAGTGCGGATTATGAAGATGAACTTGGAGAACTTCTCACAATCTCCAAGGTTGACTCCTTTTTCAAATATGATTGGATATAAGATTCGGGATCATCGGATCACGTTTGCTACAAGAGGGAATATTATGAGACTTTCACCGAAAATGGAAAAGGTTCCATGTCTTTGGCTAACGGAGAAAAGGTTGCCGTTAAGTGTGTCGGGATGGTGAAACTCAAGATGTTCGATGGGGCGGAACGCACTTTGGGTGGTGTGGCTTATGTCCGAAAGTTGAGAAAGAATTTGATATCCATTAGTTGTTTGGATTCCAAGGGTTATCGGGTGTCGGTGGCGGATGGAGTCTCGAAAGTCACACGCGGTTGTATGGTCCTAGCGAGGGGAGAGGAGAGGGAGGGGTTGTATCGTCTAAATCAGACTTCGAGGAAGACGGGGAAGCGGTGTGCACAAGTGATCGAACGTTCGAGGCATGTCTCGTTTGTGAATAAAGCGGAGACATTGGGTGCTAGCTTTTCGAGACTAGACGGTAGTGATGAGATAATACCTACTAGTGGAGGGGATGGATCGAAGTCCCCCTCCAGGGCCAACGGGTGATGTTGACTCAATTTAGTTGCACACATGCATTGGCCTATTGGAATCGAGGAGGTGTAGGACTGTGATGGATTCGAGGTGTGTGTAGATAGTTCAAGGAAGTTCTATGGGTGATTGTTTGCGAGCATTGGCAAACGGGATTCTTTCGGGATAAAGACTTGGTACATCTTTCGAGGATGAGATTTGGAGGGAATGAGAGGTGAGGAATTTTCCCTCTCATCCGTGGTTAATTTCTCAAGGATGAAGATGGTGTTGATGTGTTTGAATGTTTCGTGTAAAGAAGGTGTATGCTATATGTATTGTGTGGGGGTGTACTCACCGGGTTACACGAGGAGCGATCTTCACCATATGGTTACATGCGAAGCATTTAGGGGAGTTCTTAGTATAGAACTTGGTTCCTCGGCGGGTGGAGTCGTTTGGAGTCTTGGAGTGAAGACTTGAGGTATCTCACTTCATGGTTGAAGTTTGAGGTGGCTTAGCATCGGGTGGAGCGTATTGGCTTGTTAGACGTCGGGATGATCTTCAAGCGGATTTTATATTTGCATTCCGAGTTCAGTTGGATCGTGAGTATTGCCTGGGGGAATCGCATTAGCTTGGTAGATGGTGGGACAGTCTTCAAGCGGGTTTAATTTCAGCATTCTAGAGATTGGTTGGATCGTCAGGATCGCCAAGGTGGAGTTTGTTGGTTTTGGCTCTCCTTTTTTTTTTTTAAGTTTTGGTTTATTTACAAATTTGCCATTTTGGCTCAAATCTATAAATACAAGTTTTATTTCTAGGTTTTGGGAGAGGACAAGTTTGAGAGCTATTTTGAGAGTTATCAAAGCTAAAGAGAGATAGAGCTTCTATTTTGGGGGTGAGTTCTTGTGAGGTTGTGAGTGACTTTCTAAGAGAGATAAATTGTATGTGTGTATAACCTTTGGGTTCCTCCATTTATCTATAGAAAGAAGAAATCCTCCTTAGTGGATGTAGCCCAAATTTGGGTGAACCACGGTATATCGTTGTTGTTTTTATTTGATGATTGCTTGTATGTTCTTATTGTCTCTTCATTGATGCTTGGTTGAATTGATTGGGAGTTTGCACACTAGTTCATTTTCAGAATAAGGTCTTGGGTGTTTTTCGCACACCAAGTGTATGATAAAATTCCCAAGTGAGTTTTATCGTCTTGGTCGCTAGAGATAATCTTGCTTTAGTGCAACACAATATATATATATATATATATATATATATATATATATATATATATATATATATATATATATATATACGGTTTCCATCTAGACGCTCGATTCCATATTATCTCAACTGACACAAAGGAATTGGTCCTACAGCCATATTCTAAGTATGGGTACAACAATGTTATTCATATGATGAAGATAATGAAATTCCTTCCAAGAACGGGGCTCGGGAAAAATCAATAAGGAACCAGTGAACCCATGATAATACCCCAGTAGTCCAACACTTGAGGACTAAGATACAAAGAGAAAAGTGAGGGCATCGTCTCTAGAGAACTAAATGTTAAGAATCCATAGTTCAAGAAACCATGGGTTTCCCCCATAAATAGTCACTCCAGCCTCAACGGGTACTTCATCAATCAAGGGCATAACTTCCATTTCTATTCATTTACAGAACCCCGGGTAGAGTCTAACACTGGAAGATAAATTCCAAGATGTGAGATTTTTTTAGGATAGTACGTCATGGATACAATAGAATTACATAAGATAGTATACAAGATTGGGAAACTAGATAAGCCCTTACTAACTAAGACCCCCTACAGGATCTAAATAATAATGAAATGTTAAGAGAAATTATGGAAGAGGAAATCAAGTGGACTATTTGCACCTTCCATAGACTGAAATTCCTTTCGAATAAGAGATTTCATAAATGCTTCAAGAAGAATCCCCAGCTACCATATGTATCCTCCCTTTCGAGGGGAAGACCATTATGGTGAACTATTTTAATACACTTGCTCATGTCAATCCATTTACTGATGAAAAAAGGCTTTAACTTTAAGTATCCTTATATACAAAAATTAATTATGATGAATGTTCAAATCAAAGTAATAAACTAAATTTACATAATTAATAAATAAAATACCACATAAAAGAGCTTAATAATAAACAAGCCAATCACACACAACCTTTCGATGAAATGATAATGGATCTAAAAAGGTCCATACTAATCCAACTCCTAAAAGAATATGTCGACGTCTTTGATTAGTCTTACATTAATATGTCAGGGATCGACTCTAAGATTGTTGTTCACCTCATACTTATGTATCTAGAGGCCAAACCTTACAATCGAAAGCTCAGGAAGATCATGCTACAATGTTCCCTCATTGTCAAAGAAAAGTCATGAAACAACTAAACGTGGGCTTTCTAAGGGTAATTTCATATTCCACATGGTTGACTTACATTGTACCTATCCCAAATACAGGGAAAAGATAAGGATGTTTGTTGATTATATTGATTTGACCAAATCTAGTCATAAAGATTACTCCCCATTGCAAAACATTGACGTGATCATTTATAAAACTCTTGAGCACACCCTAAAGTCCTCCATGGATGGTTTTGTCGATTACAATCAGATCAAAATGCACCCGGAAGACCAAGAGAAAATGAACTTTACTATTACTTAGGGTAACATTTGCTAAATAGTGATGTCGTTTGTACTCAAAAATTATGGTGACACTTCTAAACGAGGGCCACCACCTTGACACATGACATGATCCATAAATAGGTCAAAGTCTACGTGCATGACATGATTATCAAATCCAAAAAAGGGAAGAACACGTTCTGACATTAAGGAAGTTCTTTGAAAGACTGAGAATGTAAAGAATCTGCCTATTTAGAGTCACTAAGGGTAAATTACGAGGATTCCTTATCAGTAAAGAAATAATCGAAGTGGACCTCGCCAGGGTCAAGGCCATCTTGGAAATTCCATCGATGTGCATCGAGAAGGAATTCAGGGGCTTCGTAGGATGGGTGCAATATATCAGTAGGTTTAGCTCTCAGATGACCTCAATATGCTAGACAATTTTTAAGTTATTGTGTGAAGACCCCTCTAACATACGCAACTCCACTTTCCAAGAAGCCTTTGTCATAATTAAATAATACCTGATTAATTCACACGTACTGGCCCAAGAAGAACCTGGTCAACCTCTTATCTTGTATTTCACGATCATGGATACTGCAGTCGAAGCCATGCTGTCTCAATAGTTTGAAGAATCTCTTAAGGCGAAGGCCATATACTATTCCAGTAAGAAGCTCAATACTTGTGAAGAACAATATATAGGCCTTAGATAAATATTGTGTATCTATGGTATAGGCAATGCATAAGTTAAGACATTACATGGTCTCCTTCGAGATCAATCTAATCTCATGCATGGATACTCAAGAAACCCACATTAACAAGAAGAGTGTATAAATGGTTATTCCTGCTTACAAATTTTTTCATCGAGTACGTACATTAAAAATCCATTAAAAGGAATAAAATCATAGACTACCTAGTTGAGTCTTCTTTGGATGAACAAGATGAAGTCACTGCCCATTTTCCAGATGATGACATTTTGGTATTATAAAGTCATGAAGACTAAAGATGGTAGTTATACTTTGATGGGGTCGTGAACCAAAAAGGGTTTTGAATTAGCATGCTACTGATTTTGGTAGACAGGAGACACCAACCAGCCTATGGCCATCCAACTTAGTTATGACTACATCAAAAATATCACCGAATATGAAGCCTACATAGATGGGATAAAAATAGATCATAAAAAAGGAATCTGAATGATGGACGTATATGGGGACTCAACCCTCATCATCTATCATATTATGGTGCATTAAAAGATTAGAGAAAAAAACCTCATGCCTTACCACGAGCATTTAGAGGAAACTACTACTTTATTTTTAGGATGTCCAATTCTTCTATACTGATAGCGCTCAAAACAACTTCACTGTTGCATTGACTACCCTAACCTCTTAGGTAAACATCCCAGGATATGTAAGCAAATTACAAATAGATATGTTCCAATAGGAACAACCCGAGTTCATGTACGAAATATGCATGGCTGAGGTCATAGGAGAAAAAATACCTTGTATCAAGACATAAAAAAACTTCTCCAAAAAGGCAAGTATCCCTCCGAATTCGACAAAAAAGATAAGATGGAACTATAATGATGGGATGCCCAATTTACTATATGAGCCAGACACTAATACAAGAGACATCCTAAAGGTACCCACATGCAGTGTCTTGAGAAAAATGAAGCAAAAAGGGTAATGGAATAAATCCATGTAGGAGAATACGGTCCATAAATGAACAACCACATGCTTGCGAAAAATATTACCTGCCAAGGGTATTATTGGAGCACACTTCAACACAACTATGGAAAACACATCCAAAGGTGCCCAAAGTTCCAACTATTTGAGAATTTTTAGTATTTACCTCTCAGATAACTCTACATCATGACATCATTATGTCCTTTTTCAACTCTGTGGATCAATATCATTGGGAAGGTAACTCAAAAAGAATCAAATGACCATGAATTCATCTTGGTTTCCATATACTACTTCAGTAAATGGGACAACGAAATATCACACGCCGTGATGAATGAAAAAAAGGTGGCCCAATTCATACAAAAGAATGTCATCTGGAAATATGGGATACCATTTGAACTAATATCTTCTAATGCGATGAATTTTGAAGAAGTCATAGATTTCATTGAAGAGTATGAAATCTAGAGTCACAAATCATCTTCATACTGTCCTCAGACCAACGGCGTTATGGAATTAGAAAATGAGAACATGAAAGAAACATTGAGAAAATTGATCAAGGTATGCCGAGACAGGGTTGATTGTATTTCGTATGCACTATAAGGATACTAAATCACTATCAGAACACCTACTGGAGCTACACAATTCTCAACTATATATGGAATAGAATCCATACTGGCAATCGAAATAGAATCCCATCCTTGAGGGTAATACTGGAAATTATAATCTCTAAAGCAGATTGGGTAAGAAGAGGATACGATAAACTTGAACATCTATGATGGACGATAACTATTGGCACATTACCATATGCATGGGTATCATAAGGAAGTTTCCAAATCCTTCAACAACAAAGTAAGAACCGAGGAGTAAAATAAGGAGACCTAGTGCTAAAGGAAGTCATTGAACCTATATAGGACCCCCTAAGGAAAGTTTCGTCCTAACTTGACAAGGCCATATGTGGTAAAGAAGATCATTTTAGTAGGCGTAACCCTCTTCGTCCATATAAATAGAATAGATTTGTCCAAGATGACTAATACATATTGTCTAAAGAGATACCATATGTATGAGAAAGGCATTAAGCATCTAATAAGAACAAGAACTACATACAACCTCATCCGCCATAAATAAATACATTAAATCATCACCAAGTCAATATTGTCACACAGTGGAGGTATGTAGGCAACCCATCGGGATCCGATTAACCACACCCATACGAGGGAGTGAAGCCTTTTTTTTAATCTTATTTTGTCTTTTTACATTCCTAAGAACTAGTTGCAGGGTTGTTAGGATGATCAAGAAAGGTTTGGATCCTGCAAGTACTCTCATTAAAAAGTAAAATAATTTCATTATAACATACACATTTATCATCAACAAATAAAAAGATTACATAAAGTTACTCAAGGTAAGTTGTTGCCAATGTTGTCAAAGGACCCAGAACCATCCACTTACTCTTCTGAAATTCTTATGTTTTGGGAATCACTGTTGGGATTTGTATCATATAAGGGATCCATATCCTATAATAAAAAAAATCAGCGAACATCCGTGGACCCAGCAAGAGCCAGTCCAAAAAGACAGTAGAGACCAATCTCCCATACAATAACAACAAGAACATCCCTCACTTTCTCCCAGAATGAAAATAGATAGTCCTCAGGAAAAATCACTGTCATACTAAACAAAATAGGTGGAACATGGGGAAAAGGTCACATCATTCCTCTAAAGATGAGATGTCATACTCACAAGAGACGAAGACAGAGGAAAAATTAGGTATAACTGACCCAATGGAGGTGAGATCTACTGCCTTGTTCCAAATTAACACATTACGCACCTCTGGAGATAAAAAAAAAAGGCATAGTACAAAGCTAACATATGAACGTAGGGAAACGAGCCCAAAGAGAAATAAAGAGTCACGGTCATCTTCTAGGGAAGATACCAAATCATATATGAGTACCTCGACTCAAAAAGTCATTCTACCCATTCTCCTATGTCTATCTCTTAAGGATAAATGACTCATAAAAAGTATACTTAGATGGATGATATGGGAGAGATAAAGGGTCCTTGATCAGGCTCTCTCGTAGCTCAACATGAAAAGAAAGCCCACCTCGATTCAGATACGACTCAATAACGGGCTGTTCTGCGCCATATCCTATCAAACGATAATAGTCTTCAAATGTTGGGAATATTTTATCCAAATAAAAATGGAATAAATGATCCCTCGAGTACTAAAAATGATCAATCTCCTAGAATAAAGCCTAGTTAATGTAGCAAAGGGACCAAAATGTAGTTGTCTATCCCTGAAAAGGGCCAGTCATCAAAGACGTGGATAAAGTTATCTATATGGTAATTCAGTGTGGCGTGATAATCAGAGTTTGGAAGCACTATTTGAAGAAAGAAATTGCAAACATATTGTTATGTACAAAATTTTAAGATAAAGGATGTAGGAGGTGTGAACTTCCAAGGAAAAAACTCCTTCCCTTTTAGAGAAAGAAGAAATTAAAAAATCCGTGCCTCCATAGAACGATCGGTCATCCCATCAATCAGAATATTCTGTCTGCTCCTGTAGACCTACTGGTTCAAAATCCTCCTAACGAGACTTATTAGGAAAATGGTACCTTCAAAGAATTAAAAAATTTTAAATTAGGATTCCTTACCATTTTTGGTTTTAATGCAATCTTTTCATATACTTTTCATTACCATTGTCATTATTATAACAAAACCACTCAAATAACCCAAAAATAATAAGCATATCATACAAATAAGCATGTTTTGTACATAATGCTAGGAATAAAGGACAAACTCCCTTTAAACCTTAAATAAAAAATACAAAGTATAAATTATAACATACAAAACACAAAATACTAAAATATGAAAGTTGAACTCAATCCAAGGGTCCAATAAAGGATGAATTGCTAGCCTCCTTCTCAGAATTTGAATCCGCGACATCCATTCATGCCGTTGCACCCTCTCAAAGTATTTGTCCTCCCCGAGGAGGTAGGCTAAAGTCAAGTCCCTTATGGATAAAGTTCACTCACCCAGAAGACTCAAGCACATAAGTTTCTTGAACTTCTTAACCATCGCAGGGAAAATGTCCTAAAATATCCTACTTCACTAAATGCCCCTCTCAGAGTCCTTATCATCCTACGGAGATAAGCTTGTTAGGCATCCATCGAATGGGACATGTGTCCCAACATTACCCAAGGAACCATAAAAGAGTTCAATAATAAATGGCGCATAACAAATTTAATCTTAAGCAAAGTAAAAGCAAAAAGAACAAGTAAAATAAAAATTCATTGTGTACCTCAATTCCTACAAAAATGGAAAAATAAGGATGGGAAGGTGGGATCGGTACCTTGTACTCTAAACTATCATCTCCAGTATATCTAATGGATAATCTTAGAACCCAAACCTCCAGTGAAGGAATTGAGGAATGATTTATTGCCCAAGCAGCTCCCATACCATGTCCCATGGAATGAGGAACATAAGTAGCAGCAGGGGGAGCCTCCCTCGAGCCCTAGGCCTCTTAACCCTGGAGGAGCTCCGAAATTAACCTCTAGACAATGCCTCTAAGTCGTGTACGAATGCCTCTAAGTCGTATGGGGACAATAAATGCAGTGCCCTCATCTTAGAAGGAGGTGCCACCTAAGTAGTCAACTGATTTGAGAAGGGCCACTAACGGACAAACCTATCCCGTATGAAGAAATTTGAATACATATTAGTATTGAAGATCCCTCAAGAAGGTTTTTGGGTGGTATCCCTACTCACAACCCAGTGACCACAGTACATGGACTAAAGAAATAAGATAACATGCCTGTCAAGTAAGAGTAATGAGAAAACATAAAGACATAAAGAAATTTAAAAACTTATAAGAAGATAAGGAAAATAACATACCCTATCAACAGTCAAACCACTCAGTAAGGTGAAAAACTCTCCTAGAGAATACATCGAAAAACTAGAGCCCCTATTCCCTTTTCTTCATCTCCTCTAGCGGGGCCAACTAAGCTCCTCCTGTGAACTCAAGGAGCCCTGGTGGACCCTAAATATCTTAAGAGCCCATAACTGTGCAAAAAATGATGCAAATCAATAACGTAGTAAAAGGAAAATCCTAATGCTCCCAAGCGATAATGTTGCCAAAAGGGCTCTTAACTCTGTGTCTTAAAAGGGCGCTCATGCCAGCATAGAGCTGACCCAAAGCTGAAATGCACCAATCATACTGGAGAATGAAGCTAAAGTAGAAAAGAGGAAAAATCAAGCCAACGTTAATTGCCTCTGCACGTGAGGAGTAAAAGGATTGGTAGATTGCGAAGAGTAGGCAGCACCTCGTGTATTAGAAAATCCGTGTCTTATCAACTCCCAAACCCCTCGCTCACTTCTGTATATAAGTTATCAAGGAGGTGAGAACCATCGCCGCTCTTGAATGGGTGCATGCCAAAAACCTTATCACTGCCCTGATGGCATCTTCCAAGCGCCTAAGTGGTGGGGAATCATCATGGGAAACTAGTTGGATGACAATCAATTCAGGACATGAAGGTCCAAGGGGGTGAGTATCATCTCACCCATCGGCTGGTGGAAGGTAGAGGTTGTGTCCCACCACCTCTCCACTAAGTCCTATTAAACGGAGGTACCACAAATCATCACCATTGATCCTAAAAATTAACAAATCCTAATCTATGTACTTTATCCCTAATAACCTCAGGAAAATACTCGATCTTCTAGAGGGACACCACCCACTTAGACAAACCATTAAGTTGGATGTGGGTGGTGGTATCGTTCTAATTCTCCTGAGTAGTGTGTAAAATAATAAATAAAAAAGAAGAATACTGCATTGCAATAACACTTCCTAAATACCTAAGCAAACATATAAAAAAATTTAAAAATTATGTCGTAATAAATAAACACATACAAGGCTATGACGCACGACATGAGAAAGGTTCTTAGCAATCCCACAACAAGTCAACCTGATTTGCCGATCGGGGCACGTGGTAGTGCAACCATAAGTCTCTCGCCACTGGCTCCTCTAAAATCTCTACTCCCACCCAGTCATCAGCCTCCGGAACATGCCTCACATCAGGAATTTCACCCATAAGAATAACTAATAGCTCACCTACAACATATCTCTCTCCCATGATAAAGTGAAAAAACTCACAAAAGCATTTAAAAAGTGAAAACTTAAGCTCTAAGAAAAGTATATAGATATTAAGAAGTGAAAAATTAAAACAAAAGCCTAAACCCTACCTTGTATAGAGGGGTGTGGCGTTTAATGATTAGTGCCAAATATTGCATTTTATAACCCCTTTTATTGTGCAATGTTGTAGTCCCATGCTCGTTAAACCCACATTTTACACTTACATACTATATAACGTTAATTATTCATGGTTAATTGCTTGAGCAAGATTTATTTGAGTATTTATCGGGTTTATGATTTTAATGGAGAAGTCAGAAAGCAATCGTGGCAAGAAACATTTACATATGGACTTTCAGAAGAAAAATGGTAATTCCAGTTGACCAATTTCAGACTTAGACTCTTCATAAAAGTTTTCAGCCTTGAATCAAGGAACACTTAGGTTAAAACGGCGTGTTAATGCAATCTCGAATGAAGAAAGGATGATCGTGCAAAGTTGGACCCAAAAGAAAGTCAAAAGTCAAAGTTTGGGTAAACCCTAAAGTTAAATCTTATGACTCTAACATTGTCGAGAAATTTTGGGCCTCGAAATAAGGGTCGCATTGGTTTTTGCAATGCTTGAATCCGAGGTCGTATAAATAAGATTTGAAGTTTTAGAGATAATGTGTAATTAAAGAAATTTGGGTTCAAAGTAGGGGTTATGTATTATTGAGTGTAATGTAATTAATGAAAGGTTTTTAGGCCTAATTGTTAATGCAAAGGATGGATTTAGGGGAGACTCGGGTTCGAGTCTCACCCTATCAGATATAAGTAGGGTTTTATCAATTTTCCTAGGTTCTCCACGTGGACCTCCAATATGGTGCCACAACCATCCATTTCCATGCCTAGACCTGCTCCGCATAATGCACACCCCTCCCTCACGCATTCCACACACGCGAGACTCCCCCCCGGTTTCCACTTATTTTTCTTATCCTATATTTCCCATACAAAACTATTTTCTTTGTTATTTTTCATTTTTCTCCCCTACACTTCATTCCTCCTCCTTTTTCCTTTCAAAAAGAAACCAAATTCTTTATTTCTTGCCCCGTCCAAAGTTGACCAATTGCGCCATATGTGTAATTAAATACCCCTTGCCCATAACCACTTTTTAGTATTTAATAAAATTATTAAAATACCATTTAACCCCCAAACTAAATTTTCCATCCTATAAAACGGGCTTTCGCTTTCATTATTTTAGGCATCCATATTTTGCTGAATAGTAGTACCAATATTATAGTCCGAATTATTGTTGTAATTTTGATTGGTTGTAATTCATTTTCTGAGATTATAATAGAAGAATGCAGTCATGTGTTTGTAGTAATTCGGTATTTTCTGGCTCGTTTGTTTGTAATTCGCTGGGTTGAAGACTTAGCAATTATAAAATGACGATTTGGTCTCGTTCTTTAAAATTTACTTTCGAGACTATGTGATTATAATACAAGGATTTTGAAAGATTTTCAATCGTTCATTCTATCTTATAATTATTGTCCGTACAACTAAGCCTTAAATACCATTTCAATAATTTTTATGACCATGGATTCTTTTTATAATTGCATTCCAATTGATATTATCATCATGTTAGTTATGAGTAGCTAAGTATTTAACGGTTGCAATTTATGAACCCACTTAGAATTTTTATATTGTTATAACTAAGTTATGTTTTAAGAATAAAACTGTACAAGTTAAAATAAATACTCAATGACTTTATAATTAATGTCATACATTAGTTATTATTAAAGATCCATTTATATATTTCAACATACTTTTAGACTTATTTCGATGAAGTTTAGTAAAGTTATCATTCTTTATCTAACGAATTATCTTTTATATTTGATCGTTCACTTCCAGAAACTTTAAATTTCATAATTTAATCTAAAAACTAATTGAGTTTATAACAATTGCAATTCAAAGTGGGGGATTAATCTGCAAGCTTTATTTTGTTTTTAATCAAACATACAAACTCTCTTTTTAACTTTGTTAACTTTTTTAGAAAACTTACAAAATCCAACTTTTTCCACTTTTCTAGAATCAATCAAAAACCACTGAAAATCATTTCTTCTTATTTCTTTTAAAAATTTACTTACGACCTCTATTAGCATTAATTTTGCCTTCGAAAAATTCAATCTCTATGGATATAATATCTAACTTATCACTACACTCGTTAATTATTAAATTGTGGAAGTTGATAAAGTGATTTCGTAAAAGGACTCGATGATATTATTTCTTGCCATAACTTTGGTTACACCGTGATCATTGGATATGAACAAAAATTGCTTGTCAAAATGGCACCGTTGTCGGGGATTGGAAAAAGGAGCATAATTAAAACCAATTTAAGTTGTGATGATGCTGAAGATCATCCTAAGGATTCAACCTGCTTCTGAGCTTGCACAATAATGGTGGAAGTAGAAAATAAGAGCAATATAGCATAAGGAATGACAGATGGAGAAGATATGACACTAAGCATAAGTGATTCGATTGTTGGCCCACGTCCACTATGTAAAGCAATGAGTATTTCCACTATAATAGGCTTTAACGTCCATGGATGAGACACACTCAATATTTCTCTCTAAATACAATTTTGTAGAGTAACAGTAGGGATTTCATGAGTCGATGCCTGACGAAGAAGGCATATAGTCCTTATATAGACTTGAGGGTGAGCAGTATAACCCTTAAGCATATACTCCATGCCTAGATAGGGGTAGAGCTAATGGGAGTGTGACGTTGTGTAGATATCATGATGGTGGATATTCCCTCACACGGGGTGTTAATCTTTAATAATGGTTTTAGGTGATATGCCTATAATTCCCTTATTGTGCTTCCCATAAATTCCTAAAATGTTTGAGGTAGAAGATCTCGACCAGTCCAGACTGTTGAGGCCCTACACTAGTTGGGTGACTGAAAATGAGACTAAACAGTCGTCTTGGACAAGTGTCCCAGTCTAGTTGAGATTGATGAGAAGGCATTCAAGTGTAATCACAGGTCAACCCTGGTGGAGGCCGAGACTAGTTAGCGCCTTTTATCTTGAGGTATCTATCCTAACTATTCTTCCGAAGTGATCTCTTCGGTGAAGATCACTTCGGACGAGAATTATTGTGAAGACCTGGTGGACAGTGATCCTATTCAAAGATACATCTAAAGAACACTCTATTTAAGTGGGTTATCTAGACGGTACCAAACTTATATATATATCAATCACTCCCTAAACCTTAGCCTTCAATGTTAGTGGGAGGTTAAGGTTTAAACATTTTTTGTTGTCATATCTCATCCCGGTGTTATGATTCTTAGCATGTCATCTATTGACGGGCTCGATCAGTATGGGAACAAATTACTAGGCAATTTGAGGGTATTTGCACATCCAAACATCATTTTTGTGCTTTTTTGAAGTGAGCCCAAATGATGAGAAAACTTGGAGAGATGTGTAAAGTACTTTAGGCGACAAATCATCCCAGCCTTCCGTTTCTGCACAAAATCTTTCTAAGGCAATAACAACCCCCCCTCTATCTAGATTTCCTTTCTTCTCCAATCCTATTTATCTTTTCTCTGGTGCTTTATTGCATCTTCAGCCTTTTGTTTCCATTTTTAGGCATTCCTTTCACCCTCTCTATTCGTTTCTTTTAGTTTGATCAATATTTTTACAATTTTCATTTTTCGATGAGCTTTCAAATCACTGGGGTGACTAGTTTTTATTAGTTTGTATCTCTTTTACAATGGCTTAAGTGGGTAGGGGTTTGATAGAGGTACGTTTTAGGTTGAGTTAGAAAGAATTTGTTATCTTTAGTCTTTTTAGGGCTAACTGTTGCATTTTTTGGTGTCTTCTCCAATGAGATTTACCTCAGACCAAAACTTCTATTCATTGTGTTCTTGAGAAAAATCATTCAGAAATTGCCCAACTGACTTAGTTTAATCCTTTAAAATTTCCACCTCGATTTTCCAAGTGTTAATTCATGTATCATAAAATCTATGATCTTTCTCAAGAGATTTTTAACCTAAGCAATCGCATGAGATGAGAAGTGGAAGAGGCTAAGGCAGAGTTACATCGACCCAGGTCTCCAATACCTTTGATCCCCACTCCGTTAGCTGTAATACATCCAACTTTACTTCTTCCCAATCCTTCCACTGTCGATAATATAGTTAGGAATCTTGTGGTAATTATTATTAATAGTGAGTGGGCATAGTGAAGTCTGAGGACCCACCTAATATTATCGAGGGGTCAAAGAAAAGAAAAGAAACGAGGTTGTTAGTGGAGCCTCGGTTGCTCCCACCAAATAATAAAAGAAGAGGGAAAAAGTCCAATCGAGACGACCCATTGAGCATCTCCTCCTCATAACAAACGATACAATGGTAGTTACACGTCTAGCACAACTTGGTGTCAATAATGACTCTCTTTTAAGGATTCAACTAAAATCCAGGGATGCCATCAACTGGTTGTTCCAGACTATGACAACCAATATTTTGATTCTTATGATCCTTAAAGGGTTTTCATCTTTACTCTCTATAGAGAAACTCGGGTATGAATCGAATTAAAAACTTGATTATTTTTCTAAGTTCAAGATCGCCTCATATGTATTGTACTTACTTTTTCTTTGTTTGAAATTTCAGTCCGTTAATTCCCTCCAAAAAGTTCAACAGTGGATGGTGGAGGCTAAGACTAGAATGAACCTGGATAAGTCTCAACTCTCTGAACTGACCAGAAGCTAAAGGACCAAAAACCTTACTATAACACCATGACTCAGGAACTTTGAGATTAGTATAAGGAATGCCTTGAAATTGTCAGGCAGAGTTGTCGGTCCAAAGTTAAAAGATTAAGGTTGAACTTAAACAGTAGAAGGAGGCTAAGGACGAGCGCGTCAAGTCTATTGTCAAGAAGGTTGTTGCTAACTTCAAAGAGTCAAAGGATATTTTTTGTTTCACCATCCCATATCTATATGAAGGATCAAAGGATGTATGTCATTGTGTTGCCAACCAATTTGGAAATCCCATCGCTAATAATCTTTTATTGGCCGAGATTATAAAGTCCTTTAACTTTATCAACCTTAAGAGCACCATCGCTCTCCAGGAGGTGCAAGTTGAGGCAAATGTTGAGGTTATTAATGCTAGTGGGTAAGTGGCAGCTAAAGATGAGATGACTCAGGTGGCCAAAAATGATAAAACATAGGCATTTGGTGACCAAGATAGGGTTATTTCAATTCTTTAAGAGAACACGGTCGTCCCTAAGCCTACTGTTACTAAGGGGCTAGTGGTCAATGCTTAAAACTTCTCTTTTTTTCTTCTCTAGGTGACTGTCTATGGTCTATGAGGTCCTTATTTTTTAATAAGATCTATATATTCCATTTTGAACCTTGTAACTTTTGGCATGTTATTTTTAATAAAATTTGAATGTTGGGCTTCGCAATGTCTTTTTCATTATATTGACCAAGTGTCGTATCTTCCTTGTTGCTGTCACGGTGTTATGTGATGTTTCTTTGGGGACATTAGGACGAGAAGACTTTCCTATTGGGCTAATCCCTATCACCATAAAACTTAATAATGATGCATGAATTACTTGTCCCCAAAGTTTTTATAAAGATGACTTCATACCATTCTCGTGCCTTTGAAAGAAGATTTATTCGTATGCTTACCATAAAATGATGTTTAGAAATTTCACCATACACAAATGATGTTAAGTGCTTCCTACCACTCGGGGGTACATACCGAGACATGCCAAGAAGCTAAGACTCCCAGTGTTCTCGTACCACTGATAGAAGATTCACCATAAAATGCTATTAAGAATTTCCACCATATATAGATGATGTTAAGTGCTTCCCATCTCATAGGGTTTATAAGGATCGATGTCTTGGAACCGAGACTCCAAATGCATTCTCATACCACCAAAAGAGAGATTTAATTATTCACCATAAAATGATGTTAAGAATTTTCATCACATACAAATGATGTTAAGTTGTTCCCACCTCACAGGGTTTATAAGGAGTGATGCCTTGGAGCGGAGACTCCAAAGGCATTCTTGTACCACCGAGAGAGTGATTTAATTATTCACCATAAAATGATGCTAAGAAATTTCACTATATATAAATTATTTTAAGTGTTTACCACCTCACAGGGTTTATCAGGAGTGATGCTTTGGATTCGAGACTCCAAAGGCATTCTTATACCATCAAGAGAGAGATTTAATTATATCACCATGTGACTCAAACTGAAAAGTCCAAAACAGGAGATAACAGTTCATTTTCTAATTTTTCTTCATACGGAATCTGAGTACAAAACGTAAACTATTTTTCATCTATAATATGTAAGCTATCTACTGGTAATATTTCTTCAAATGGTCTACGTACTAAGGGCTGGAGAATGGTTCCCCTTCCAGGTTCTTCAATAGATACATTTCTGGGGAGACTTCCTCTATAATTCTATAGGGACAATTCTAGGTAGGATGAAGCTTGTTAGTTTTCTGGATTACCTTTCTCAGTACAAGTCCTCTGCTACAGTAGGTCGAGACTTAACTCTCTTATTGTAGAACTTAGTAGCTCTGTACTGATAAGTTGATAGTCTTATGATCGTGTCTTTTTTTCCTTATTCAACAAGATTTGAGTCTAGTATTTTTTCCTCCATATCTACTTCGGGTCATAAGTTTGAACCCTGTGGCTAGGCAACCCTATCTCTATTAGAATGAAGGCTTCTGACCCATATGCCAACATGAATGGAGTCTCTCCCGTTGGAGTTTTTTTATCTTCTTATTTATTCCATCTAGTGTCATCCTCTTGGTTACTTCGGTATTCCCATTTGCCTACAGTCATCTCGATACAAAAAAGAACTATTTGATGCTGACACTTCCACATTAGGCCTCGCGAGACTTGTTCTTGAATTATTTTCCGTTATAAGATATTAAGGTGTTGGGGAGTCCATACCGATAGATAATATTCCTCCAAATAAATCTGAAACACTTCTTTTCTGATATGGTAATCATGGCCTCGGCCTCTACCTAATTAGAAAAATAATCTATCACGATAATTAAAAAATTAAAGTTCCCCTTCGCTCTGGTTAGGAGGCGACCAAGTTAATCCCCCACATTGCAAAAGGATAAGGGGTCAATATTAGAGAAAAGTTTAATAGGGTTAATGGGGTATGTTAGCAAAGCATTGACACTTTTCACACTTGAGAACATACTCTGACGCATCCTTAACAAGTTTCAACCAATAATAACCTTGAGTGATAATCCTCTTGGCTAAGGATCGATCCCTAATATGACTTATACATGAACTTTCATGTATGTCTCTAAGCATGTAATTGACCTCGCCTGATGCACATATCTCAAAAGGGAAAGAAGGAATCCCTTTTTATATAATACATATCCAATATAGTAAATTTAGTTCCTCGGTATCATACCTTTCTACATTTGGCTTTAGATTCTGGAATTTTTCTATCTCTTTGATATTTTATAATCGGGTCTATCTAAGATGGTGATAGATTCAAATTCATACATACTTCAATATCGGATTTTCACTATCTATACTCGATGTCAGAAGGATATCTACTGGAACTAGCCGATAAATCTTTATTCTGTTGGTAGATGTGAGCCTTGCAAGTGAAACTTCCCTCTTATTCTCATTTCTAGAGATCTTATTTATCTTGATTTCCCAAAATATTTTCAATGTCCTTTTGACCTTGATCAAGTACGTAGACATTTTCTCATCCTTTGCTTCATATATTCCTAAGATTTGGTTTAAAACTAACTTAGAATCGATGTGGACTAGTATTCAGCCAACCTTTAATGCTTTTTTAAGAACAAGTCTTACCAATGGGGCTTCATGCTCAGACTCATTAGTTGATTCTTCAAAGTTAAATTTCATGGAATATTCAACGTCAGTTTTGTCTAGCGCAAATAAAATTAATCCTGCCCCACTTTCATTTGCACAGGACGAGTCATCTACAAATGAATTCCAGACTAGTGAACTTGGTGTAAAAGGTCCTTCAGCCAAGAAACCATTTTTCAATAATAAATATCGCTTATGTGTCTCAACTATGGTGTTAGTAGATATTCCCTCGTCTACACTTTCCTTTTCATTTTGGACAGCCTTTTGGGTTTCAATCAACACTTGTTTCTTATGTCATCTATCGATTCCCATGTAAACTCATCTATAAAGTCTACAAGTGATTGACCTTTGATTGGATTCCTTAGATGATAGATGATATCAAACTCACCTAGCTCAATCGACCAAGCCATTAGCCTACCCCATTTCTCAGCTTTATGAGTGACTTGTCAGAGAGGCGTATTAGTGAGCTTTACCATCAAATGAGCTTAAAAGTAAGGATTCATTTTTCTTGAGGCATGGATTAAACTGTATGCAAGCTTTTCCATCTTAGGGTATCTCATTTCGTGCCCATGCAATGCCTTACTATTAAAATAAATAGGTTTTTGAACCCCATTATTGTCTATGATTATTTTTGCACTAATAACCGACTCTAAGATAGCCAGATACAAATACAATTTCTCCCCTTTGACAAGCTGAGAGAAGGGCATTGGTAAGCCGAGATAGGCCTTCAAATCATGAAATGATTTCTCACACTCCTCATCCCAAATAAACGTTTTTCTCAAGATCTTGACAAATGGAAAACACTTGTGTTTTACCCGTGACACAAACCTTTTCAGCACAACAACTCGACCTTCTCATCTCTGAATGTCGTTGATCGTTCTCGGCGTCTTCATGTTAATTAGTTCCTATATTTTGGAAGAATTTTCTCCAATCACCCTCTAGTTGACGATGAATCCTAAGAACTATCCAGCCCTAACGTCGAACACATACTTTGTTGGATTTAACTTCATTATGTATTGATCCATGGTATCAAATGTTCTTTCCAAGTTGACCACATGAATTTTATCCTTCATACTTTTTATTAGAATAACATCCACATAGACCTCCACTGTCTTCCTAATCTGGACTTTGAACATTTTGTTAACTAACCATTAGTAGGTAGTCACTACATTTATCAAGTAGAATAACATCACCTTGTACCAATATGTTCATTTATTTGTAATAAAAGATGTCTTCTAGACATCCCCTTCATACATAAAGATCTGATTGTACCCAGAATATGCATCCATGAAACTCATGAGTTCATGACCGGCTATAGCATCCACCATTTGGTAAATAATCGATAAAGAAAACTATCCTTTGGGAAAGCTCTATTTAGGTCAGTGAAGTCTACACACATCCTCCACTTTTCATTCCGTTTAGGCACTATGATAATGTTGGACATCCATTATGGGTATTGCACTTCCCTAATAAAGTGTGTAGTTTGTAATTTCTTTACTTCATCTTGTTTGACCTCGTACCTATCCCTAGTAAAAGCTCATCTCCTTCATTTCACTGTTTTCACTATGTCATCCAAGTTAAGACGGTAGCAGATGATATCGGGGTCAATCCCCGGCATGTCATTGTGACTCTATGTGAAAACTCTCTACCTCCTCCTTAACAGTTCGACCAGTTCCTTCTTTATCTACAGCTTTAGAGATGAGTCAATTTGGATGATTTTTCTCAGCTCGTTATCAATGATGACGATGGATTCTACCTCTTCCGTAGGCTCTCCCTTCTTAATTTTTTGCTCGTATTTTGGATCAAAAGTGTTAATATTATATGAGGTCATCTTTATCTTGTAGGCCTCCCTCCATGTCACTGAGGTGAAACAACACTCACGTGCTTCCACCTGATTATTATATACTTCCTCTACTACTAAAGGAGTTGGTAATTTAATCATTTTGTGTATGGTGGAAGGCACTACTTTAAACTCTTTCAATGCTACCCTCCCCGTAATGATGTTGTAGGCAGATAAGACATTCTCGTCCACCACAAAAAGATTATTTTCCTGGTCAAGCACCTCGGCCAGATTCCTATACAAATGTTGATACTAAATTTAGTCTGCTGATGTGGACCAATTATGTGGAGACACATGTCAATCTACATGGCACCCAGGAACATTTTTGGCAACACCTTGACTCCGAGGAACTCAACCTCCCCGACCAACTCAGGCGCTCCGAGAAACAAATGTTCTCCGAGCTACTTAGGCGGTCTGAGCAGCTTTGGCGGTCCAATCTGCACCTCGTACAAAGCAGTTATAACTGGATAATTAAGAGGATTGAATGCGCATTAAATGATGATTATTATCATACAGGTGTACACGCCTATTGGACAGCTATGTAATATTGTCTCGCATATACAACCTCAAGGCTATAAATACATTGTAACCTCCTCATTAGCAGGGGACTCAGAATTTTTTGAAAAAAAATCCAATATCGAGAATTCCAAACAGTCAGCAATAATAAAATAGTGAACGTAGGCCATTCCTTCGAGGCTGAACCACTTTAAAATCCTTTATCTTATTTTTTTTTTATCTGTGATTAAATAATTAGAGATAATCTAATTTTTTACATCAACAGATTGACGTCGTCTGTGGAAAACGACTGAAACTGTCGTTTTTCATCAAAACAATTCATCACCAATGGCTGATAATCCTGAATCCAGTAATCGAAATGCTGGTAACCCCCCAAATCTATCTGTTCCACCGAATGTCCAAGATCTGGCCGGAATAATGGCTAATCTAGCCCAAGGCCAAACATCCATGCAAGAAACTATGCGACAACTCATGCAAACTATCCAGGGTGGAGCGTCGACCAATTCAGGACAACGAATCGTTCAAAGAAACACCCGTTTACTTTCTTTGCGTACTAGGCATACCGATTCATATTACACTGAAAGATCTAATGATTTTTCTTACCAACAAGGTCGAACTTCGTCAGTACGAGCCACAGATACTGAACAACAAATCACCCTCTCTCCAGAAAGGACTAGTGCATTGGAGAGATTAAGTAGGGCCTCTCCTTTTGATCGATTGGGCCCTACGAGGAATAGGAGTCCTCTTAAGGCTGTGCCGAGAAACTTTCAATGACCATCCGATCTAAGGGAGGGTTCTGCCCAATCACGACCAGCTGCTCTTCATGATAGATCCCAAGAAGCAACTTCAACACGATCAATTGCTCGAACCACCAGGCCCGAGGAGGAAAATGACGCATGGAAAGGCTCTATTCGAAGGTTGGAGGATAGATGGGAAGATGGTTAAGGCCAAGAATCATGTACAAAGAACTTTTGCCCAAGGGACACCTTTTATCCAGGCAATTGTGGATTTTCCCACACCATCGAAGTTCAAAGCACCTGTTGTGACTCCTAAATATGATGGAAAAACTGACCCTGTCCTTCATATAGAATAATACCAAGCTGCTGTCGACATCTATGCTGTGCCCGATGAGATGAGATGCAGGGAATTTTCGGGAACTCTTATCAGATCTGCTCAAATATGGTACAATAATCTTCCTTGGGGGAAGATTTCAACTTTCTTTCAACTGGTCGATCTCTTTATTGGGAATTTCTATTTTGGAGGTAAACCAGTTAAACGAGTAGCACACTTGTTAAGTGTTAGACAAAAAGCAGGTGAGAGCACCAGGGATTAAATAACTCGTTTCAATAATGAGAAGCTCGAAGTTATCGATTACGAGGAAAAGACAACGATTACCGCTTTGATGAGTGGGCTGTTGCCCAATAAATTGTACTACACTTTGGCCAAAGATCCACCCAGGACCATGTCAGAACTGATGGCAAAAGCGGCCAAAATCATGAATGCTGAGGAGGCTATGGCTACGAAGAAGAACATGGACACCAAAGAGACCAAGGTGGAAGTTGATAAAGCTAAAAAGAAAGAGCATAAGAACAATGGTGGTGACAAGCAGTAAAAAGCAAAGCCATCATGGGAAATGTTGAAGAAATTTGAAAATTATACTCCTTTGAAAATAGACATAAACCATGTTCTGGAAGAAATCAAGAACATCGAGGAGCTAAACTGGCCAGAGAAAATGAAGACAAACCCTGACAAGAGGAATAAGACCAAATATTGTGAGTTCCATAAAGACCATGGTCACACGACCAAAAATTGCATAGCTCTTCAGAATAAAATCGAAGCACTCATCAGATGAGGAAAGCTGACCAAGTATGTTGATCGCAGAAATGAAGGAAAAAGCAACGACCGAGCAAGGCAGAGGTCTAGATCTCCTCGTCGAGCAGAAGAAAATAAGAAAAGAGGTCATGAAGATAATCCATAAGACGATCCCGATCTCCCCAAAAGACCAAGACAGCCAGAGCGTGAGGTATTTTCAATTTGTTTTGGATCAGTTGATTATAATGTTATTATAGGTGTAGATGCAGGAGGTGGAGACCTTGCTGCAGAGAGGAAAGCATACCTCAATGAGGCTCAAGCTTGTTCATACATTCAGCGAATAAATCTAGCTGAGGATGATCGCCCGAGGAAGGTGAACAAAGAAAAACTAGTCATCAGTATCTCCAAGAACGACCTCGCAGGTGTATTATATCCTCATGATGATCCATTGGTGATCAAAATGAGGATGGAGGAAGTAACGACCTCAAGAGTACTGGTGGATAACGGTAGCTCGACGAATATCATGTTCTACTCATGCTTCGACAACTTAAATTTAAAGTTGTCTCAGCTGGAGCCTTATCATAGGCCCCTCCTCGATTTTGCTGGCGAGAAAGTTTTTCCACTAGGGACGATCAAGTTGGATATGTTCATCGGTACATGGCCTGCTTGTCAAACAGAAAGAGTGCGCTTTTTTGTGATGGATAAGAATGTTCAATCAGCTTATAATATCATCATGGGAAGGGTAGGTTTGAAGAAGTTCGAAGCAGTACCATATACTATACATCAATGCCTAAAATTTCCAACCAACTTTGGAGTAGGAGTTGTAAAGGGTGACCAAAAAGTAGCTCGGGAATGCTACTATTCATCTGCCGAGCAGGAAGAACTGGAGGAATCTAGGAAAAAGACTACTACCTATCAAGTGGATGAAGGTGCAGAGATTGAAACATTAGATCCCATAGACGAGTCGCAACTCGTGAAAGGTCAGGTGGTGGAAGCTACTGAAAATGTCATTCTGGACGACGAGCACCCGGAACGAACAACTCAAATAGGTTCGTCGTTGGATGCGTCACTAAAATAGGGTTTGATAGTTTTTCTAAAAAGTAGAAAACAAACTTTTGCTTGGAGTCATGAGGCATGCCAGGAATAGACCCAAATTTCTTATGTCATGAGCTCAATGTAAGTAAGGAAATCAAGCCAGTGAAGCAGAGAAGAAGAGTGTTCATCCCCGAGAAGAACCAAGCTATACAAGAGGAGGTCGAGAAGCTCCAAAAAGCTTGCTTTATTGAAGATGTCAAATATCCATACTGGCCAGATAATGTGGTGATGGTGAAGAAGAAAAATAATAAGTGGAGGATGTGTGTAGACTTCACCGACCTCAACAAGGCTTGCCCAAAAGATCATTTTCCTTTGCCCCGAATTGATCAATGGGTGGATGCTACCTCGGTACATGAGTTGTTGAGCTTTATGGATTCTTATTCTGGCTACAACCAGATAAAAATAAAACCTGAAGACAGGGAGAGTACCTCTTTTATTACCCCTAGAGGAATTTATTGTTATAATGTTATGCCTTTTGGTTTGAAAAATGCAGGTGCAACATATCAACGGCTGATGAACAAGGTGCTTGAAGAGCAAATTAGTCACAATATGGAAGTTTATGTTGATGATATGCTGACAAAGAGCAAGAAAACTGCTGACCATCTAATTGATCTAAGTCAAACCTTGATCAATTAGATAAATATCAAATGAAATTGAACCCTACTAAGAGCATATTCGGAGTATGAGAAGGCATGTTCCTCGGGTATATTGTCAACCAACGAGGTATTGAAGCAAACCCAGAAATGATCAAGGCTCTATTGGGGCTGGGATCTCCAACGACGAAGAAGGAAGTGCAAAGTCTCACAGGGCGAGTTGCAGCATTTAATAGATTTGTATCACGAGCTACTGATAGATGCCTCCCATTCTTCAAAACACTCCCAAAAACGTTTGAATGGAATGATGAATGCGAGAAGGACTTTCAAGAGTTAAAGAAATCCTTGGGAGCACCCCCACTGTTGTCCAGGCCAGTAATGGGAGAAAGATTGTACTTGTATCTGGCGGTTTCGGAAAATGCAGTTAGCTCGGCATTAATAAGAATGGAGGACGGAGTGCAAAAACCAATTTACTACACTAGCAAAGCTTTCCGAGGAGCAGAAATCAGATATCCAAGGCTGGAAAAGTTAGCACTGGCATTGATCGAAGCAAGTAGAAGAATGAGGTCGTATTTCCAAGCTCATACTGTAGTTGTGTATACAGACATGCCATTAAGGCAAGTTTTGCACAAACCGGAGAAATCAGGAAGATTGATGTACTGGGCTGTAGATTTGGGTGAATACGATATAATTTATGAGCCCAGGTCGTCACTTAAAGGGCAAGCAGTAGCAGATTTTATCACAGAATTCACTTATCCTGATACTCCCGAGGAGCAAAAGTTGAATACCGACCAACCTGTGGATGTTATAGGATCATCAAATTTAAATCCCGAGCAACTTGAGTTGGTTAGTGAGCAAGGGAAGATGGTCGACGAGCAGCAAAGAGTGCTAGAGGAGGATAAAAGGAAGCAACAAATATTCCACCGAGGAACTCTGTCCGATCAAAAATTTGAGGACTATGTACCTATATGGAATTTATATGTGGATGGCTCATCTTGCACTACAGGCTATGGGGCAGGGATTGTTTTGAACAGCCCGAATGAGGTCGATGTGGAGTATGCTTTGCACTTCCAATTCAAGGCTTCTAATAATGAGGCTGAATATGAAGCTATGATTGCAGGTCTTAGTTTGGTAAAAACCATGGGGGCAGAGCAGGTTATCATATTCAGTGACTCGCAATTGATCGTAATTCTGATACTGGGAGTATATGCAGCCAAAGGAGAATTATTGATCAAATATCATGCAAAACCAATGGAGATTTTATCAAGCCTGATTGCAGTATAGATAATTAGAATACCAAGGTTGAATAATGCAAGAGCATATGCCTTAGCTCGGTTAGCCTCAGCAATACGCACTGAGATACGAATAATAATCCCAATAGAAGTTTTGGCTAGCAGGAGCATTGACGAAGATATGATGAACTTAATTTCCCTTGATTTAAAACCATCTTTGATGGATCCCATCAGGGCCTATATTGAGGAAGGGACATTACCAACTGATAAGCTCGCAGCCAAGAAGTTGAAGTTTAAAGTTGATCGTTATGTATTGAATAATGGTATCCTATATAGACGAGGAATTATAGCTGGCTTGCAGAGATATGTACATCCCACCGAGGTGAAAGACTTGATCGAAGATGTCCATGAAGGGTCTTGTGGAGCCCATGTAGCAGGTCGGACACTTTTGTAAAGGATAATGACGCAAGGATACTATTGGCCGACGATGAGAGATGATTGTATAGACTATACAAAAAAATGTGACAAATGTCAATGCTTTTCCTCTATCCGAAGAACTCCCCAAGCATTGTTGACACCCATTACTTCCCCTTGGCCAATTGCCATGTGGGGAATTGACTTGGTCGGGTCACTTCCAACGACCAAAGGAAGGTTTAAATATCTCGTCGTCACAGTGGATTACTTTACTAAGTGGGTGGAAGCCGAGCCTCTTGTTGATATGACGTACGAAAAGGTGTACCAATTTATTTGGAAGAATATCATCTGTAGATATGGTCTTCCCCATGCATTCATCACCGACCATGGAACCCAATTTGACAACGAGGAGTTCGCTGCATATTGTCATCAGTCAAACATATTGAAAACCCATTCTGCACCAGGCCATCCCTAGAGCAATGGACAAACTGAAGTGATAAACAGAATGCTGCTGAATGGTTTGAAGAAAAGACTTGATGAGGAGAAGGCAAACTGGATCAACGAGCTACATTCTGTGTTGTGGGCTTATCGTACTACACCACAAGCCGCAACAGGAGAATCTCCATACATGCTGGCATTTGGAAGTGAAGCAGTTAAACCTACCAAGATGGGCCTCCCAACACACAGAGTGCTGAATTTCAATTCTCCTATCAGCGACTTAATGAGAAGATTAGATTTGGATGCTCGAGGAAGTTAGAGAAGAGGCAGCAATCAGGAATGCTGCATACCAACAACAAACAGCTTTGTTATACAACAAAAGAGTAAAGAAATGTGATTTGAAAGAGGGGGACTATGTGCTAAAGAAAGTAATTCAAAAGCACAACAAATTGGAGGCTAACTGGCATGGACCCTACAGAGTAACAGAGGTTGTTCGACTAGGGACGTATAGGATTGAGACCTTAGAAGGAGAGGAGTTTAAGAATTCATGGAATGCAGAGCATCTTCGCAAATATTATCAGTAGTTCAATCCCTATGTAATGCAGTTTTCTTCAATATGAATAAAGTTTTGGATGTTTTGCCCAATTCTATCCTTTTGTTGAAAATTTTTCGGAGTACTAGTGCTACACACTACGCATCAAGCCAAGGAATAAAAATCCACCAACTACGATTGGTCGGGAATAAAAAATCCACCAACTACGGTTGGTCGAGAATGAAAATCCACCAACTACGGTTGGTCGGGAATAAAAAATCCACCAACTACGGTTGGTCGAGAATAAAAATCCACCAATTACGGTTGGTCGGGAATAAAAATTCACCAACTACGGTTGGTCGGGAATAAAATATCCACCAACTACGGTTGGTCGGGAATGAAAATCCACCAACTACGGTTGGTCGGGAATAAAAAATCCACCAACTACGGTTAGTCGAGAATGAAAATCCACCAACTATGGATTGGTCGGGAATAAAAATCCACCAACTACGGTTGGTCGGGAATGAAAATCCACCAACTATGGTTGGTCGGGAATAAAAAATCCACCAACTACGGTTGGTCGGGAATGAAAATCCACCAACTAAGGTTGGTCGGGGATAAAAATCCACCAACTACGGTTGGTCAAGAATAAAAATCCACCAACTACGGTTGGTCGGAAACAGGATGGTTAAACAAAGCAGGATCATGGAATGAAAGTCGTCTCATGGCTTAAAAGTAATAGGTGATAAGTCACTATAAGGAATAAAACAAAATTTCTTTACTTGTGATATATCAAAAATTGGTCATCAAATACTTATTACCAATCATTACCAACTCAGGATAATTAATAAATTTTTACCAAATCTAGTTGGTCGACAGTTTAAAGTAATACAGGACATTTTTTATACACATACATATCAATAAATAAAACAGAATATTTTCGAGATAATGACAGTCAAGATTGCAAAGAAAACTAAAAAGTTTTTCATTAAAACCAGAACAAATTACATTAAGAATTAAATATATATTACATAAGAAGCTATTACATAAAAAATCCTATTCTATTGGCTTTTTCCCTTCTTCCTTTGAAACAGGTTCTACTCCAGCAGGAGGATCGTCTAAGGCATAAGGAGAGTTTATGAAGTTTATGTCTCGAAACATCCTGACATTCATTACCGAGGGTCGATCAAGTAAGTGCTCCGGGCGAGATATCTCAAAATTAGAGTAAAGACTGTAGTCGCCGAGATACTTGGAAATTAAGTACTGTGGAATAGCCCGAGCAGGAATCCAACTCATGTCCAGTTTAAAATGTGGCACGGGCTACTCGAGTAACCCAGGGTCATAGTAATCCCATAGATAATGGCCCTGCTCCAACTGTAACACCCCCAATGCATTCAGCCACCCTTGCTTGTAACCCTCGTTATTTGCATTCTGGATCCGGTCATCTAGATGGTAGAGGGCTTCATTATAACCAGCCATCTAGAACTCTCTAGGTTGTTTGTGAAACTGGTAGGTCAACCTCTTTAATTGCTCGTGGAGGTTCTTCACTAAAAGTTCTTTATTCTCCATGGCAGATTTTTGTGCAGAGAGTTGCTCGTCCAGGTTCAGAATCTTCTTGGACATCTCAGCTAATGCTTGATTCTTCGCCATCAACTGGAAGGCCTGATTCTCCAAAGCTGATTGAGTTCTTTGCTCTTTAATTGAAAGGCGAGCAGCCCTTGCTCATCCCCGAGAAGCTCTTGCTCGTCCGCGAGCAGAGGTAGAGGGTCAAATCCTCTTTAAAGTTTCTAATTCGCCTCTCAAATTGGCATTTTTTACCTTCAAGAAAGAGAAACCCTCGTCGTTGACAGGGACCAAGGCTCCCGAGGTTGATGTTGCAGATTTCAGCTGAGATATTTCTCCTCGTAAGTTATTATTTTCCTGATCTAACAGTTTGGCGATCTACCTATGCTCTTCAACCTCGGTCTTCAGAGTCCTCTCCTTCATATCATAAGCGACGACCAACTTATCATATCCTTTGTCAGCATTTAATTACTGATATTTTTTCTCATACCCCCGATGCAAAAGGGCAGAAGACTCCTTGTATTGTTGTTGAAGTTCCTCTATAGTACTTTGGAGGTCTTCAATCATCTCATAATGTGCCACATTATTGGCAACCGCACGGTCGAGCAAGCATTTCAGATACTGGTAGGCTTCTACTGCTCGCTCAGAAGTATCTAGATCGAGGATATCGATGATTTGAGCTTCATTCAGGTCAGCATGGCCAGCCGTGAAGTAGTCATTGCATTTTTTCATCAGTTCAATATCGTGGGCTGACAAGAGCTCCATTCTATCCATAAACTAGTAAAGAAAAGAGATATAAAGAATCAATAAAAATGCAGACAGAGCAAGAAGAATAAAATAGATTGATAATAAGAACAGAGCAAGAAAAAGGGAGTTAAGATGCACAACCAAAATTTCGAATTTTATTACATCATAAAGAGAGGTACATATCCCAAAATTACATTTAACAAAGAAAAACAAAGAGATGGGTCCGAACAACTCTACACCTACTCCTTGCTTCCTAAGACTTCCTCGGGAGGCTTGGACGAAGAAGTAGGTTGCTCGGGAGGCATGGAAAGTTTTTCAGAAGGTATTGGTAGTTTCTCGACAAGGGTACTGGTAGATTGAAGCTGCTCGGTAGACATGTTGGTTGGCTGGGGCTGCTCGTAGCGAAGTTTGACAGTAGGAACTTGGTTCCCAATTATCATTAAAGACTCTTCAGAGGCAGCTTCGTCCTCTTCTTCTTCGCCAGGGGATTGAGGAGGACCATGAACATGACGTTGAAATAATTCGAAACTCTCAGAGACCTTTAGCTCTTGTAGAGCTGCAACCCAGCCATCTCGAAAGTATTTGAGGCTGGAAAACTCCATCTGAGAGGATATGGCAGCTAGGCCCTTATTCCATCCCTTGTCCCAACCAGCGTTGAAGTACTTTTTAACAACCAATTTCCTCTTCACCTTCTGCGAAGAAATCTTCTCAGACAAAAGTTCCTCGGCAGCTTTCAATTTCCTTTCTGCCTCTTCCTTCTGACGATCAGCTTCACGGAGTTTGCCCAGTTCCTCTTCAGCAGCTTTGAACTTGGTCTCAAGCTCTCCAGCACTTTTGAGCTTTTCCTCGAGCTCGTTGTTCTTCTTCTCACATTCTTTCATTTTCCTCTCCAACTCCTGAGAGGCCTCCACAACTTTCTCTCTCTTTTGCTCGATGGTTTTTAGTTTCTTCTCCCAAGCAACTTTGTCTTCATCATGGTTCTGACGAGAATCCTTTAAGGACTGTGTCAGACCTACAAAAGCCACTTCCACACCTGACGAGGAGCTCGAGGCTTTAATAGATTCATCCTTTTTCAGAATGGTGTTGAAACAAGTTACCAACTGGAAAAAGAAAATAATTGTAAGGCAGTACAAGGACATAACATGGAAAAATGTAAGTTTAGATTAGTAATACTTACTGAGGCAATGTGTTGGGCTGCCAAAGTGGTAACTCTCTCCCGAGAAATATTGTCTTCAACACCTTGGATCTCGGGGATAATCAAAGACTTCACCGAGCTCATGGCAGAGCTCGGAAAAATAAAAGTGGGAACACCACTTCCAGCAGTTAGAGGCTGAGAGATGGATTCAGCCAATTTATCCGAGGAGCTTTTCTTCAACTTCCTCGTGGGAGTAGGAACATTCTCAACCAAGGATGTTGTCTTGGTCGGTGATATAACTATAACCTCTCTTGGAGGAGAAACAACTACAATCTTGCTCGGAGCCACAAGGGGCTTCTCGATAACTTTTTTAACAGCAGCAGGAGGGGATGCATCAACATTTCTCGTCCCTTCTTCTGGGACATTTGGCTTATTTTTCTTTGCCTCTCCAACAGTTGAGGCAGACTTATCAAAGAATGAGGTATATTTTCGTCTCTTCATTCTGATGCTCAGGGGAATATGCGATTCAGGGGAAGAACCTTCAGAAGCTGGTAATGGGTCTATGTCACTCACCACTGGACCAACAGTAAAAGATGAAGTATAGCTCTTGTACTGCAGCAAGTAAGAGGGTTATTTAATGTGCTCATCAACAACGGTTTGGTGTAAACTCCAGATAAATTTCAAATGCTTTAAATTAACCTCTGTCTCCTTTGGAGACCTTCTTTTGCTATCAACTGCAAATAAACAAAAATTAAAATGTCAAGGATGCATTTTATCAAACACAAAGAAAACATGATTTCAAAAATAAAATAAAATAAAAACAACATATCCCATTGCCATAGGGAGGGCATCTACGACCCTGATATACATCATTTCCATTTAAGGGGGCATATTGCCAATTTTTCATAACAACCCCATGTTCGAAGTAATCCCCGCTGGCATCTGGGAGATTGACAACTAAGGCCCTATTTAAAAACCTAGTTTTCAAATAGAAAGTACTATCGTTGATAGCCCATCTATAGCAAAACATAATTTCTGGAATCCGTAAGCGGGTTCTATGAATCTGATTTAACCTATGAACTCCATTAATTATTCTCCATGTGTTTGGTGCTATTTTTTAGGAACCACATCAAAATATTGACAAAATTCCAAACACAAGGGGTTTGGAGGAAAAGAAAAGCCACATTCAGCCACAAAGAGACTGGGGAACCAATGTCCCTCAGCCAAATGAAAATAGTCAGAAGGTTCAGCAAGTTCCTCCAATATGAGCCACGAAGGAATAGAAAAATCAGAACAAAATTTATCAAGAGACTCCACAAGGTAAACCAGAATGAACGAAGAAAGAAAACGAGAAGGAAGAAGATCTTACAGGAAAAGGGTGGATCAGTTGACAACGAATAATAGAGGAAATGAACGCACAAGATAGAGAAGAAGGGAAGAAGTTCTGAGATGCAGATTTGAAAAATTAAAAGGCGATCGAATTTTTTGAAGCGTTTAAATACTTTGCCTCGGGAATAGAGAAGAACAATGATTACCAGGATGGACGATTACGTACACGGTGGCTAAAAAGGAGAAAGTGGCACAAAAAACGAAGCGGTTATGGAAATTCAAAATACTTTAAAAGCCTGATACTATGTACTCAAAAAAAGGAGTTATGTACAATGAACGTTTATCTAAAAATCCATAAAGTAGGCAACATAAATGTTCCATACTTTTCATCAACATCAAACTACGAAACATTAGGGGCTTCTGTTGATACTAAATTTAGTCTGCTGATGTGGACCAATTATGTGGAGACACGTGTCAATCTACATGGCACCCACGAACATTTTTGACAACACCTTGACTCCGAGGAACTCAACCTCCCCGACCAAATCAGGTGCTCCGAGCAACTCATGTATACCGAGCTACTTTGGCTGTCCGAGCAACTTTGGCGGTCCAAGCTGCACCTCGTATAAAGCAGTTATAATCGGATAATTAAGAGGATTGAATGCGCATTAAATGCTGATTATTATCATACAGATGTACACGCCTATTGGACAGCTATGTAATATTCTCTCGCATATACAGCCTCAAGGCTATAAGTACATTGTAACCTCCTCATTAACAGGGGACTTAGAATTTCTTGAAAAAAACATCTAATATCGAGAATTCCAAACAGTCAGCAATAATAAAATAGTGGACGTAGGCCATTCCTTCGAGGTTGAACCACTTTAAAATCCTTTGTCTTATTTATTTTTTTATCTGTGATTAAGTAATTAGAGATAATCTAATTTTTTACATCAACAACAAACATCCATCTCAAAGGATCCTATGGGTTGGACTTTCTCTCCACTGAACCCAATCAATAGGTTATGATATGGGACGAGTCTCTTCTTCCTTAGATTTAACCCTTTGAAACAATCCCAGAACATGATGTCGATCGATCACCCCCCACTAACCAGAATATGAGACACGTTGCAACCATGTACATATGTGCTGATGATGAGAGGTTCATCATGTGGTTCTAAATTATCCTTGAAATACTGTTTGGAGAAGCCTACTACAAGACTGTCCATATCAACTTCCTTCAACTTTCTTGGTTTAATCTCGACCTCGGCCAAATTGACTTCTACGCATTTAGGACCTGTATTAGCCCAAATCATATGAGGCTTCCTATTGGATGGCTCTATCTCCCTACCTACCATTCCTCCATAAATTATATTTACATTAAAATAAATCATATGAAAGTTACCTTTAACGTTGAAAGTTTGGTAGGAATGTTGGGGTCGTCCTTATTGCCGTCATCTGACTCCGGGTCATTTCTATTGACTTGCACCTCCTTCTTTTGGGGCATGTTGTTCTTCGATGAGTAATGTCTATTTTTTTTCATCCCGATTCTATATTTTATCAATGTACTTGCATAATTTCCCCCGCTTTAACAACTTCTCAATCTTGTCTTTCAAAGCAAAGGATTGGTCAGTCATATGATCTTGATGGAACTCCCACCATTTACTCTTATCCCTCTTATGAGGGGGAGCTCACAACTTCTTTGGCCACCTAAGTTCTTTATCATCCTTTATCTTATTCAGAATCAGATATGGACTAAAGGTCAATGGAATGTACTTTATAAGTTTATCATCATTCGACTTCTTTCCTTTATTATCTTTCTCCTTGTATTTCCCTTGGCTAGACTTGTTTTAATTAACCTCTATTTGGTCTCCTTTCTTGGCTCCATGGCCTCCTTCGCATTCATGATCCTCCTGTCCTTAGCTAATATTTTTGACATTGACTTTAGAGGATCCTCTGAGAGATTCCAATATAGTTTTCCTTTTCAAATCTCACATATGAAAGTTGTCATGGCAATGCTCTTACCGTAATCCTCAACCTCTAGATTTTGTTTGTGGAATCGGGAAATAATGTCTCTTAGAGGCTCATTTTTCCCTTTTTAGACATTCAATAAATGGGTCACACACTTTATTGGCTTCATGTTGTGAATGAATTTTTCAGTCAACTGTTTGAAGTTCTCTATAGATCCTCTTGGTAACCCGATGTACCACACATCGGCAGCACTAGTAAGAGTACTAAAGAAATCTCGACACCCCATCTCTTCTAGAGTGGAATAAGTTTCGACACCTGACTGATACATCTCAATGTGACGAATAAGGTTTGTACTCCCATCATACCTATGAGTCACAATCGGAGGTTTGAACTTATTGTGAGTCGAATAACTGACTATGCTGGGAAAAAAATGAGAGCCCTCCATGTATCCCCTATGGTTGGGGTCTCGACTCTTTATAATTCATCCAATCTTGTCTTCTAACCTCTGGATTGAGATGTTTCAAAGTTTTTCATCTAGGGCCGTGTTGTCACATACTACTTCTATTTTAGGCGCATCTTTATAGGCTGAATCTCTATTCGAGTTCGTCTGTCCATTGTTGACTTCTCTATACTCCCCCGTTCCTGGTGTTATCTTGGTCAAGCTTCGCTGAGGCAACCAGTGGTGTGCATGCCACCAATGCGGTTGGCAATGATGTCTCGGCTATTGCCCCCTCTTGGGCCGAGACAGTTAAAAGCCAATCCCCCACTTAATTTATCCATTGCACTACCTTTTTATGACTTTGAGAGGTTTCTTAAACACTATTCCCTTAATAAGTTGGAGCTAGGGTGTTGCCTGGTCAATATTAGGTATCCGGTGTCTCGTACCTCTCCCAACAGTCCCCCTCTTCCTACGCTAAGTCTTTTGGTCATCATTGAACCTCTTTGTCAAGATGGATGGACTATTTTAGTAGAAGTTGGGGTTGGTCCCCTGATTATTAGTTGCGCGACCTCTTTAACGACCGGAGTGATAAGATTGATGGTAGGATCCTCTGGGATCCGACTCGTAACGTCCTATCTGAAGGCCAAGAACTCGTGTTGCATCTGCTATTGTCTAGCCATTAGTGACTTAATCACCTACACATTGTCTATTACAAATTGCTGGGATGGTTGGCTAGAGTTAGACCTGACATTTGATGGTGGAGTGGAATCCATCTTTGTCCAATTTTAATAATAATAGAAAAATAGATAATATAGTGAAAATCTAGAAACAGAATCAATCAAAAGAGCTCGTAAACCTCCTAACTCAAGCTCCTTCAATGGTGATTCAATTCAAATAATTGTGGACCTAGATCATCACCAAAGATGAGAAACAGAGATTTGAAGCTGAGATAAGAAAAAAAACTCAGTATCTTTCCACAGACAGTGCTAAAATGATGATGATGTTGAAGATCATCCTAATAATTCAACCCGATTCAGAGCTTGCACAGTAATAGTGGAAGTAGTAAATAAGAGCAATATAGCATAAGGAATGAGATATAGAGAAGAGATGACACAAAGTATAGCTATTTTGATCGTTAGCCTACGTCTATTGTGCAAATCAATAAGTATTATTACTATAATAGGGACCTAACGGCCATGGATGATACACACTCAATCTTTATCTCTCTAAATACAAGTAACAGTATGGTTTTCATAAGTCAATTATTGATGAAGAAGACATGTGGTCCTTATATATGGGAGAGTGACAGTTGTTCAGATGCCATGATGGTGGACATTCCCTCATGTGGGGTGCTAATCTTCAATAACGGTTTTAGGTTATATGCCTATAATGCACATATCATGCTCCCACAAATTCCTGAAATGTTTGAAGTAGAAAATCTCAGTTATTCGAGACTGCAGAGTCGTTACAGTAGTCCAGTGAGTCGGTATAAGACTGGACAACCATTTTATACCAATGTGCCAATCTAGTGTAGATTGCTGAGAATGCATTCTAGTGTCATTCAAGGTTGACCCTAGTAATGGTCAAGACTAATTTGCTCTTTGCCTATTGAGGCAACTGTCCTAACTGGTCATCTGGATTGATCTATGGGCCGAGACCACTTTGGGTGATACTGATGGTGAAGACTTTGTGGACAATGGTCATGTTCAAAGATATGTCTGAAGAACTATCTTCTTCAGTGGGTCGTCCAGGAAACACCACACTTATATATATATATATACACTACACCAAAATGGCCAAATTGTCACCTTTCAGCCGGCCACCCTTGTCAAGGTCATTGACCGTGACACAAATCTCGCGTTTTGTGTCACGGTCATTGACCTTGACACGACCATGACAAATAATTGTCACGGTCATTGACCGTGATAAGGCCGTGACAAATTTACTTGTCACGGACTTATCACGGTCAATGACCGTGACAATTATTTATCACGGTCGTGTCAAGGTCAATGAACGTGACACAAAATGCGAGATTTGTGTCACGGTCAATGACCTTGACACGACCGTGAAAACTTTTGCAGTAAAAAAAGCCCTAGGATTCTTTTTTCCCACCTTTTTTGGTTTTCCCCCCCTCTCTCTCTCTCCGCGATTTCTGCTCTCTCTCTCTCTAAGGTATTTTTTTTTCCTCTCTTTCTCTTTCATTTCTATATGTATGTGTATGTGAATGTGTGTATATATTTCTGTGTATATGTATATGTGTATGTGTGTGTATATATGTGAGTGGTGGTGTGTGGTGGGGGAGGGGGGAAGGGGGTAATGGGGGTGGGGTGGTGCAGGTGTGGTGGGGGGAGGGGGTGGGGTATTTGTATATGTGTGTGTATGGTGGTGTGTGGTGGGGGAGGGGGTGGGGGTGGAATTTTCTAACTAAAAATATGATAATATTTTGTTATAATTTGTTAAAACTATGTAAACCTTAGTGTGAATGCAAGGTTAGTGATAGTTAGAATTGTGTAAATGTTAGAAAAGTTCTAGAATTCATATGTTAAATTTAATTATATAAATATTTAAATTGATAATAATTTTATTCATGAAATTAATTCAATTACGTAAAACCCTAGATAATTTTTTAACAGAATTTGATAATATTATATAAAGGTTAGTAAATTCACAAAATGTTGCCAATTGTATGTTTTTAGGAATATCATTAGTTACTTTCGTGCCCAACTATGTAGAATCCATACACATGCATGTTGTTAGAAAGTCTTAAATTTAATTCTCACTTTAATTTGTAGAATCTCTGTACTTGGTTGGATTTATCCCTTAATGATAATGGAATTTATGCTCCAATTATAATTATCTCATGTCATAATTTTATTGATAAACAATAAATTAATAAAGTAATAAAAATATGAAAATACCCCAATTGATTTAGTAAGATTCGTTCTAGACTTCATTACAAATTATTCATGCCAAACCCGACTCTCTTATAAGATATGCATATTGTGATAAAATATAATGAGGATAAGAGACTTTTGAAATATAAAAGAATCTCAAAGAATAAATATAAAGATAAAGGATTAAAGAAGTAGATAATTGCAATGAATATACAGATAAGATGATGATAAAAGATCGTGCAATGAATAAGATGATAAAACACGCGTTTTGTTTCACGGTCGTGGTCGTGGTCGGGGGTGGGGTGGGGGTGGGGTGTGTGTGTGTGTGCATAGGTGTGTGCATGTGTGCGTGGCGGGGGGAGGGGAGGGGGGCAAGGGGTGTGGTGGGGGTGTGGTGGGGGTGGGGGTCCGGTGTGGGGGGTGTGGAGGGGCAATTTTAACAATTGGTTATCTTTAATTAAGAAATTGTATAGCTTTAATTGTAATTTTAATTGTATAGTTTTAGATGAAAGTAAATTAATAATTAGTGCCAATTTCATATGAAAGTAGGATTGTCCCTCATTGTAAATTAGTAAATTAATAATTGTATACTTTAATTGTTAGTTTAATTGATGAAATGTTGGGTTGGTTAGTTTTAAAAGTGGCATGACGTGTGCGTGTGTGTGGTGGGGGTGGGGTAGGGGTGTGTGTATGTGTACTATTAACATTTTTTTTTATCTGTACTAATAACATTTTTTTACAGCAAATGTCTCCTTCAGATATTAAGGCGAAGATGGTGATGGTGATGCTGTTTATGATGATGTCGTCTGGGCTCGGTGGTAGCGGAGGCGACGAGGGCTCCTCCGCCCCTAGGCTCCCCAAATATGGAAAATTTGGGATTACTGTCAAGAACAAATCGGAGCTATTAGCGAGATCCCTCGAGCTGCTAAAGACGGTCATCGGCCCGGGGTTTATGAGTTGGAAGGAGGTGCCATATGAGCTCAAGTTAGCTGTTTGGGCGGCACTACAGGTAATATATTTATATTTATATTTATATGAATATTTATATTTTTATTTATTCGCAACTAACATTGTATTTGTTGGACAGGAACAATTCAACTTGGATCCAAAGCTATGCGATCCCGTGTTGGAGCAGATTAGGGAGCAACTCAAGTCGTGGAAAAAAATATGCGGGCACGGTACTTTGGGAAAACACGAGAGTCAATTATCCAATGGCGTGAATCTGTCCCCCCCTAGGAGCCGATCTCATTGGCACAATGGCAGAAGTTCATTGACAATGAGATCGAGGATCGACAATTGGCATCTCGCCAATCGGGGAGGGAAAATCGGGCAAAAAAGACGGACGTGCACTACTCCGGCAGGACCTCTTACGTCGAGGTGGAGCATAGGATGCATGTAAGATTTAATTTTTCTATAACTACAGAAATATATTCTTCTTCATTATTTTACTTTGCGGGGCCGATACTAATTTTACTTTACTTTATTTTATTTCAGGGGGTAGGGAGTGGGCCAGGGGGTAAGCCACATAGGCTCGATACTTATGTGGCTCTTCGGACGAAGAAGGGGAAGGACAAGGAGGTGTCCCCGAGCGTCGCGACCACGATTGTAAGTAATACGACAGTTTTATTTTTGTTAATTACGTTATAATTTTTTAGTTTACTTATTTTACTAGTCATGTGCTTTTTGTCGTTTCAGGCAAAGCTTAAGGAAGTGCATGAGTCGCAGTCTGATGCCGACAAGGCATCTTTGTCCACAGATGCACTCAGCCAAGTTCTCGGCTCTGATCGCAAGGGGAGGACAAGGGGGGTGAGCTCGCGGGTGGCCAAATCTAGGATCATCGGATTGGAGACGAGCGACACCGGGTTGGCTCGAACGGTGGATTCACACGACGCGAAGCTGTTCCGTTTGGAGGTGACGGTCCAAGATATGTACGCATTCATGAAGCGTACGTTGGGCGGAGACCGTAAAGGGAAAGGGAAAGGGAAGGAGAAGGCGGTGGAGGAGGAGGTGCGGGAGGACGAGGCGCAGGATGACGAGGATGTGGACCTCGCTGCTTCATCACCGACACGTTCGTACTTCGATGATGCACTTCCCTATTTGGCGCCCTTCAACAGACCAATGTCGACACTTGGTTGGCCGAGCGTGTTCATATTGGACGTATTTGATGGCCAGCGGATAGGGCGGGGGTTGAGGGACCCGAATATCGTCGAGGGTGGAATAGTTCATGGACGTGCGCTTCAAGAGATGGATAACTCCCTATTGTGGTTGCGCGAACAATGCGGCACGACGTATATTAGTGGGCACGTCAATTCGTATATCGTGTGGCCTACTCACCTCCTCGCATTTACCCAATACATGTAGTAACATTATTTTTAAGTTTGTCCATTTTAATTATATTTGGATTATATCGTCATGTATATTATTTCTATTTTGAATATTTGGATTATATCGTCATGAATATATATTTGCATTATCTTTAGTTTGTTTGGATATATGATGTTTGGAACAGGTACAACGTTGCTATAACATGTACAAATATACTGCTGGGCAGTGGCAGTGGCCATACTGCCCAGCAGATTTTTTTTAAATTCTGCCCAGAATTGTCACGGTCATTGACCGTGACACGTTCGTGGCAAAAAGTTATCACGGGCGTGTCACGGTCAATGACCGTGACAATTTTTTTAAAAAGGGTCACGGCTTTGTCACGGTTTATAACTGTGACAAATGTGTCACGATCATTTACCGCGACACGACCGTGACACAAAACACGAGTTTTGTGTCAAGGTCAATGACCGTGACATGACCGTGACAAAAAAAGTTATCTCGCCTCGAAATGTCACGGTCATTGACCTTGACAAGTTGGATTTGTCAAGATCAATGACCTTGACAATTCGACAGATTTGGTGTAGTGATATATATATATATATATATATATCATTTTTTAACTAATTTTCCCTTTTTAGTTATTATTCATGTCATAGGATTGTTAAAGGAATAAAAACTAATTGAAGTATCCAATTAACAACGAACTAAACTCAAATTTTGAACAACGATTTGTTGATTTAGACCTCGCCTCAACTAGTATTAGTCAGTCCCAATTTTGGCGACCATCATCATTATCTAACCTACCATTCACCCTCACTACATCCCCATCATAAACATCATTTTCCGAACCATAATCCATACCACCTTCTTTCCAATTGTTATATACACGACCCCATTTACCACCCCGATACAACCCAGTGGCCAACTTACAAGGTAACCGAGGTGTGAATGCACCTCAAACTTTACGATATTATCTCCACCCAAAGATGATTACGGCACCAAGATGTATTACATACCCTTATAATAACAGTAAATTCCATTTTCATAACGACATGACTAGCCTTTCGTTGACTTTTCACGAAATGGAAGATGAAAGTCCCTGTCACTCACCAAAATGGTCAAATTGGCACCCTTCAACCGTCCAGCTTTGTCACGGTCATTGACCGTGACAAAAAAAAATACGCGTTTTTTGTCACGATCATTGACGGTGACAAGGCCGTGACAATACCTTGTCATGATCATTGACCGTGACAATCACATAAACTTGTCACAGTCAATGACCGTGACATGTCTGTGAAAATTCTGTTAGTAAACAAAACCTCCCTTTTCTTTTTTCCCATCGATTCTCATTCCCTCCATTTCTCTCTCTCTCTCTCTCTCTCTACAACTTTGGTGCGTTTTCTCTCTCGATTTCTCCTCTATTTATGTATATGTGTATGTATATGTGCGTGTGTCTATATATGTGTGTGTGTAAATGTGTGTGTGTGTGGTGTATATATGCGTGGGGGGGGGGGGTTGAGGGGGCAGGGCTGGGAGGAGGGGAGGGGTTGTTTGTGCATGTGTGTGTGTGTGTGTATATGTGTGTGTTTGTGTGTGTATATATGCGTGTGTGTGTGTGTATATGTGCATGTGTGTGTGTATGTGAGTGTGTATATGTGTGCTTGTGGTGGGCAGCGGCAGTGGGGGGAGGGGGCAAGGCCAGGGGGGGGGGGGGGGCTATGTGTGTGTGTGTGTTTTTGAATTAACTTTTTATTGGTTTATTAGATATTGTCCCCCTTGTAAAATAATTGATTGATTTAATATTGATTGGTTGTTAATTTTTTTATAAATTAATAATTAGTGCCCCTTTCATATGCAAGTAGGATTGCCCCTCATTGTAAATTAGTAAATTAATAACTGTATACTTTAATTGTTAGTTTAATTGATGAAAATAATTAATTGGGTAGATGAATTAGAAGGAGTACGGGATACACATTTGTTGTTGCCATTGCGGTTGGATTATAGAGGATCGATGTTGGGTTGGTTAATTTAAAAGGGGCATGACCACTGGATTATTGTCCATATGGAGGTGGGATTTTTCAACTTTTTTTGAAAATTACTTTGTATAATGAATAATATATATATATATATATATATATATATATATATATATATAGTATGATATTTAAATGAAACATACTTCAAATTACATATAGTGTGCATAGATACTAGCCTTCTAGTTCTTATACGTACGCATTCAATATCCCGTAGACATGTTTGAGAGTCATTACCCCTGTAATGAGATCTCTCGAATTGTCCTGTTTGGACAGTTTGGGACTGCATAATTTCTGTATAATAATATTCTTAGTGGCTTAAAGTTGTTACTTTTGGAGGAAGTTCTGCAATCCATTTTTTATGATAACCCAAATTTGAAACAATTTTTCAATTTGTAATAAATATTCCAATTTGTACTTTATCAATCCATTTTTAATGCTTTTAATTGATTTTCACTTTATCATTTTCACTTTTGTGTAGTGTGCGTGTGTGTGGGTAGTAAGGGTGGGGGTGGGGATGTTTCAGATTTTTAGTAATTGTGCATATTATGAGCTAGATGTTGTTGTTTGAGGTGTTAAACAATAACAATTCATTTTGATTTATAGTAATTGTACATATTTACATGTCTTCTTCTAATTCATTTTGATTTATACTAATAACAACATTATTTTACAGAAAATGTCTCCTTCAGGTATTAAGGCGAGGATGATGATGCTGATTATGATGATGTCATTTGGGCTCGGTGGTAGCGGAGGCGACGAGGGCTCCTCGACCCCTAGGCTCCCCAAATATGGCAAATTGGGGATGGCCATCGAGAACAAAACGGGGTTATTAATGATATCCCTCGAGTTGGTAAAGACAATCATCGGCCCGGGGCACACTAGTTGGAGGGAGGTGCCAAATGAGCTCAAGTTAGATATTTGGATGGCACTACAGGTAATGTATTTATATTTATATTTATATTATATGAATATTTCATTTTCAATTTCGATTTCGATTTCTATTTCAATTTCATTTTATATTTATATTTATATTTATTTACAACTAACATTGTATTTGTTGGACAGGAACAATTCATCCTGGATCCAAAGCTACGTGATTCCGTCTTGGAGCAGTTGAGGGAGCAACACAAGACGTGGAAGAAAAATATGCTGACCTAGTACTTTGGGCAGACCCGAGAGTCCGTTATCCAAATGCGTGAATCCGTTTTGCCGAAGGAGCCGATCTCATTGGCACAATGGCAAAAGTTCATTAAAATTAGATCGAGGAGCGACAATTGGCATCTTGCCAATCGAGGAGGGAAAATCAGGCAAAAAAGACGGACATGCACTACTCCGGTCGGAGGTCTTACACCGAGGTGGAGCATAGGATGATGGTAAGATTTAATTTTTCTATAACTGCAGAAATGTATTATTTTTCATTATTTTACTTTGCGAGGCCGATACTAATTTTTCTTTATTTTATTTCAGGGGACAGGGAGTGGCCCTGGGGGTAGGCCACATAGGCTCGATACTTATGTGGATATTCGTACGAAGAAGGGGAAGGATAAGGAGGTGCCCCGAGCATCACGACCACGATTGTAAGTAATTTGAAAGTTTACTTTTTGTTAATTACGTTATAATTTTTTTATTTACTTATTTTACTAATCATGTGCTTTTTGTCGTTTCAGACAAAGCTTAAGGAAGTGCATGAGTCACAATCTGATGCTGACAAGGCATCTTTGTCCACAAACGCACTCAGCCAAGTGCTTGGCGTTGATCGCAAGGGGAGGACAAGGGGGTGAGCTCGAGGGTAGCTAAATCTAGGATCATCGGATTGGAGACGAGCGACACCGGGTTGGCTCGAACGGTGGGTTCGCATGATGCGAAGCTGTCCCATTTGGAGGCGACGGTCCACGATATGTTCTCATTTACGAAGCGTTCATTGGGAAAAAATAGTAAGGGGAAAGGAAAGGAGAAGGTGGTGGAGGAGGAGGTGTTGGAGGAGGAGGTGCAGGATGACGAGGATCTGGACCTTGCTGCTTCATCGCCATTACGTGCGGACTTTGATGATCCACTCCCTTATTTGGATCCCTTCCACCGACCGATATTGACATTTGGTTGGTCGAGCATGTTTTTACTTGACATATTTGATGACCAACGGATAGGGCGGGGGTTGAGGGACCCGAATACCATCCAGGGTATGCCAGTTCATGGACGTGCGCTTCAAGACATCGATTCCAAGGTGCTCATCACACATATGATACCCGGGAAGGACAACTCCCCCATGTGGTTGCAAGTACAATGCGGCACGATGTATATTATTGGGTGTGTTAATTCGTATATCGTGTGACCTACTCACCTCCTCAGAGATAACCTTACCCCATACATGTAGTGACATTATTTGAATTGAATTGTTTTAAGTTGTTACATTTGAATTATATTTCGATTATATCGTGATGCATATTGTTTTGAATGTATATTTGCATTATCTCTATGTTTGAACAGGTACAACGTTGCTATAACAGGTACAAATATACTGCTGGGCAGTGGTAGTGCCCATACTGCCCAACATATTTTTTTTTAAATTTTTCCCAGAATTGTCATAGTCATTGACCGTGACAAGTCTGTGACAAATAAAACTTTTCATGGTCATTGACAGTGATAATTTTTTTATTAAAATCACGGGTTTGTCACGGTTTATGATCGTGACAAAACTTGTGAAGGTCATAGACCATGACATGATCATGACAATTTTAATGAACTTGTCACGGTCAATGACCATGACACGTCTGTGACAACAAAAGTTGTCACCCCCAAAATTGTCACGGTCATTGACCTTGACAAGTACAACTTGTCAAGGTCAATGACCGTGGCAATTCAGCAGATTTGGTGTAGTATATAGTCATATAAGTGATTTCGAGGAAGTGTGTAACACTTTCTCGAACCAAAATTGATATCCCAAACTTATAAGACTAAAAAAATTTTCCTTCTCTGTGAAGGATAAGGCTAAAGAAATGTTGAAAAAATTTCCTCCTAATTCAATGGATTGTGGCATGAACTTTAGGACTTATTTCTTAAAGAATTCTTTCATATTCATAAGACGAATGCTTTAATGATACAAATATATAATTTCACGCAAATGGAAGACGAAACGTTCGAATAATGTTGGAAACATTTCAAAGGCCTATTGGACTAATGTCCATAACATGAATATGATAAAATGAGACACAATTTTATTTTTCGTGGTGCTATCAACCCAGTGATAATGCAATTCTTTGAGACAATGTGTCAGGGTAGTTTTTTACCCTAAGTGCACATCAAGTCTAAGCTCAAATTATGTTTGTGGATAAAACCTCTTGATGTTAGGGTGTTTCAAACCCATATGATAACACTCAAAAATCGAGCGTTGCTGTATCTGGGCAACAACAAAGGTTATACCTCACAAACGTCGAAGACGATAACATACATAAAAAGTATGTACTACTGTGTCGCAAAGTTGAGGTGATGCAAGTGAGACATGGGAAAACAAGCAAGGCCCCTTTCATTGAAGAGGCTTTAGATATTTCTGACTTGGTTGGACACCCTCCCAAGGAGTGAAACGCACTACCCATTATCAAGGGGATCGTTATCGATCAATCCAATGCCATGGGGGCATATCGAAAGACATACTTGTAACACCGCGTAATCTCAAACCAATAACAATTTAATTTAATTTGGAATTTGGAGAAATAAAATTTTATTTTGATTTAATTATTTGTAACAATTTAAAATGTTGGATTTTATAAATGGAAAGTTTAATTTTAATCGAAATTGAAATCGGAGTTAAATTTTAATTATTGTAACTTTTAAAATAAAAATGGGGGGACTTTTAGGTGTCAGGATACCTGAACCGGTTCGGGGGTGGGGCGAACCGGTTTGCCCAGGTCGGCAGCAGCAGTTGGACTCTTTTCTTTTCGTTGTTGTGTGGAATTAAAACTCTTTATTTTTCTTAAATAAAAAGGGACAGGTTTAGAGTTTTAAAGCTATTTTTGACCTTCTCAAAAGTCAGTAGCCTCCCACAAAATTTATCATCTTTTTTCTCCAAAACCTAAACCCATTTTAAACAACCTTGAACCCAAGATTTGGAGGACAAGAACCGGTCTTAATAAGACCATCCTCGAATATAATTTTGTCGCCTTTTCGAGAGGAACATGACCATCAATTCAGAATTCTCAAATAATTTTTCTATGACATGAATACTTTTATTCTCTCTCTTTAGTATTATGCATTTTAAATGTCACTTAAACATTAATTTACATGTTTTTCTTAAAATAATTTAGCAACCTTAATTAGGGAAAGTGAAATCTAATTTGGAAATATTTTTGTGAAAAATATTCATATGAATTAAGATTTGTAACCTTTGTATGCTTAGGGTAGAGGTTGGGTTTTGGTTAATATGGGTGTAGGTTTTCATGTTGAAACCATAGTAATTTTATAAAAATGAGATTTGTGCAATCACATAAAATTATGTAGGTATGAACAAAGTGAATTGTTATTGTGTTCTCCATAAACTCGCATGATGTTGGAATTATATTTGTTGAATGTAACAAATTGTGTTAATTATGACGATGGATTGAATATATTAAATTAAAGTTAATTGTGACCGTATGAGAAATTTGTATAATTATTGATAAATTTGATTTGTGCGACTTATTGTTTTACTCGTAATTTCCATCACAGGGACGATGGGATTTTTGGGTAGTTATGCTCTCACCTTGATGTTAGGAATACTTGCTAGGTATGGGACTAGTGGGGATGCCTTAGTTATGGTTAACACTTTCTAGTTAGTGTAGATTTTTACAGATTGAATATTCCAGGGTGGGGCAGATTTTGGTGTCATTCCATTGATTTGGTTAGCCTAGGTGCGAGGCTAGAAAGAGATAAAGGATAGAAATTCATCCTATACTATAGGGTATGATGTGTTTGTGTTTTTAAGACGTCTAGGTATGGGACTAGGGGTAGGTTTGAGGATTTATGCTCTATAACAGGGTGGGACTAATTTAAAATGATGAGAAATTGAGAATTAATACCTATCCAAATAAATGGCTATTAAAATTGGTAGGCGTCGTTAATAAGTGCAGGACTGACAGAATACGGGTTGGTTGGCTATTATGACGTGTTGCTGTGTTGGCGTCACCAATAAGTACAGGGATGACAGAATACGGGTTAACTGAATATTATGAAGTGTCATGTGTGGAACCTCCTTAATAAGTGAAGGGTTGACAGAATACGGGTCGGTTGTCTATAACGAGGGGAATGGGTGTGCGGTAGAACTTTAGACGGGCCCGATTAAGTGCATGACAAACAGTAGGGTCGGTTGGCTATCAAGGCACCGCTATAATAATAATGTGATAAATTAATTTAAATAAAGATGGTAACTTTAGCGTAATTATCGGATAATGATAACATAAGTTGGACTCAAAAATTTAGGGTGGTATAATTATGTGATTTGATGATAGTAGTTTATTTTACTCGCATGTTAATAACTATATTGTTTAATTTAAAATACTATATTGTGGTGTTTATTATGTATAATGCTACTGTCTGGGTTCACAAACCCTAATTAGGGAGAGTAGCTTGTATTCATGCGGTGGGTTCTGACCCATCGTTTTGACTAACATTTCAGATATAGCGCTGGAATAACTGCATAGGAGTAATTGGAGATATTTTGGAGGTGCAACGTGAGTTTATTTTTAGATGTTTACTAGTTAGATTTATTTTCGTTCCTGACGTATTTTTATTATGAGACTCAATTTATGGATTTGGTGGGTCAATCAGTTCCACGGTTGTTTACGATTTTACTCAAATATTTACAATTGGATTGTTTTACTTGAGATTATATTTATTTGGAGTTGGATTTAACTTGGAGTTTAGCATGGTGATGGATTTATTATTGTATGAATGGTAGATTATTATTGCATCAATTTGATTATATCTTGTGGAATGAACTTTTATATGTCTCATATCTGTCACATGATAAGAATGATTATTATTTAGTGACGCCCGACGTAGTTTAGCGGTGGCCTTGGCTACCTCATTTTTCAGATTGCTCAGGGGGTTATACTACTACTATAACCTATATGGATACAATAATAATCCCCCTTATAATTCGAATGAGAGGATATAAAATCATCTATTTTCTTGGAGGAACACTCAGAATGTTAGATTTCAAAGGATGAGCACCCAACCCATCAATCCACCACCTTTATAATTTTAACCCAAAAAAAAACCTTAACCCCACTATCATCATCAACCGTGATACTAACATTAACATCATACATATCCATTTGAGGTACATCTCATCCCACCCCATAAGAAGGCCACTGAAGAGCCTTAGGTTGTGAACCAAAGACTGAACTAACTGGAACCATATGTCCATGACCAACAATCACAAATGTGGAATCCAAGCATATTTAGAATAATTGGTTTAAAGACATCAAGGGGGAACAAAGCTCGTCTCCCTGCTCAAATCCAACCGAATATAAAGGGCCAAATGGGCATTGTGGGGTCAAACCCCAATGAGACCCATACTATCATGAAAAGGGTATCACTGGCCTATAAAGTGGCAAATCAGTAGACAATTGTGCCATATGGTCGTCTTCGCAATAAGTTTTTCAAAAACATTCCTTCGAAAAGGGCATTGACCCAATGGAGGCAAGACCTTATAAACCACGAGAGTTATAAAATGATATCTCTAATGAGGGAGAAGATTATACTCATGTTTTCAAACCCGTAAATCCAAAACATGCATCTTTTCCTCAGAGACTCGAGGAAAAAGAGGGCAAACCCATCGATGAAGGGTTCTTGGAACTCTTTAAATAAGTGAACATAAATGTTCCATTGCTTGAGCCAATTAAATATGTGCCCGATATTCTAAATTCCTTAAAGACTCGTGCACAATAAATCTAAAGTTAAATGTGCAAAATAAGGTTTATATGGCATCACAAGCAAGCTTCAAAGTTTAAAGATCCCGGATGAACCACAATTGCAGTCATAATTGGGGACCAAAATATTTATCGTTCGCTCCTTGACTTAGGTGCTAGAGGTAATCTAATTCCATATTTTGTATATTCTGAGTTGAAATTGGGCAAGATTAAAAAGACAAAAGTCACTCTACAACTGTAACGACAAATTTCCAATTGATTCAATTTGTATGTATTGGCTTAATTTTAAAAAAAAATATTTTGGGTCAGGTTATGCTTTGAGTTGTTGATCTTTAGTGACCAAGTTTTAGAGGTTATATTATTATGCCATGTTTAGTGCCACATTTCGTCTTCATGTTTCTAAGGATCTCTCAGGTATAAAGGCATATGATTTTGATCCTTGGAACTTAGTTTTTGGGGGATTATTTTTACCAAATTGTTTGGAGATATTTTTAAATGTTTTTTAAAAGAAAAATATTTTTGTTTTAAAGTCGTTAAAATGATATTGGAGTTTCGCTCAAATGAGAAGGGTAGTTTACTCAAATGAACTTTAGACGAACATCAAATGAGGTTTATCTATTTATAGAACCAAACTTGTTTAACGATCATTTCAAGATGGTTCGAATGAGTTTTGTGTTTCGTTCGAATGAGGCTTGGATCAGTTCGAATGAAGTCAAGTTTTCATTTGAACTAGTTTCCTCAAAAATCATGTCACCTTAAAAATTATGTTTTGTATATAAAGGGGACTAGGAATCAATTTTTGTAGACTTTTGGCGAGATTTGTTTTATAATACATATCCAAAAGCTCCCAAACCCTAGTTTCACCCAAACATTTTAAAGATTCAAGTTTGAATCTTTATATGATTTGAGATCTTGTTTTATGGGCACCAATAAGTTGTTACTCACCTTTGTTGAGTACGTTTCATATCGTGGACTCCATGTTTACTATTTACACATGGTTGACTCATTATGTAGTGTGGATGCCATGTTCATATATATAGACAACTTGTAAGCATGTTCGGTGGATATCGGGGCGTGTGCGGACCCACAGATTATGGAAATTTATGTGGGTGGACTCCTATGTTACACTATAGAGGAGAGGTTAAAGATCAAAGACGTGTCAAGGCTTGCGAGGGTGTCGAGTCTGTGTAGTATGTCATCTGTTGAATTTTTTAATTCATCATCATAGTACTTATGTGGGTGGGTCATCCGAGGTTTTTCCCATGGTGGATTTTCCTCTTACATTGGCATGTTGTGTGGTTGATTGATTTATATTATCTTTCGTCACCTAGATTCATGTTTTAGGTTAAAAAGATAATTTTTGTAAATCAGTATATCACAACAACTTTGTTCACAAAACCGCTGCATAGTTTTATTTGGGTTGATTCTTGTTTAAGTTATAAATTTAATTTGAAATTTTGAAAATTAAAATTTTATTATTTATACCATCCTCCATATTCTACATTTTAGTGTTTTCAAATTGGTATCAGAGTAGGTTACAGTAAATTGTTCTGTGATCTTTATTTTGAGTGCGAATTCACCTAGGATACCAATTCTTCAGAGTAAGTTACACTAAGTTCTTGTGTGATCTTTATTCTGAGTGTTGTTTAGGGTGGTTTGTTTCTCTCTCTCTCTCTCTCTCTCTCTCTCTCTCTCTCTCTCTCTCTCTCTCTATCTATCTATCTATCTATCTATCTATCTATCTATCTATCTATCTATCTATCTATCTATCTATCTATCTATCTATCTATCTCTATCTCATGATCATTTCTTTTTGTTTTTCTATCGGTGAGTTTTCATTGTGATAAGTTTCCCTATACGTTTAGCGATGACGATGCCTTTGATATTCGAGATGAGCATAATAATATTCATAATCATTCCTAAACCTTAGCTCTTGTGAATTTGATGTTTTCAAAAAGAATTAAAATTCTTGCAAAAAAAAATTTATTTTAAAGAAGAAATTGATTTTTTTTAAAATATTCAAACTCAAAGAGATATCCTTCAGAGAAGATTATGGACATGAATCGGGATTTTAAAGCTTTAAAAGTTTCCCAAAAGGATAGTGAGGACAAAGTCCGATTTTTAGAGAAATAATTAGAGGACATTAAAATTTTGAGGGTTAATGTACGAGTCATTGAGGATAATGATATATTGATTAAAGATTTGAGGGAACATGAGAAAGACTCTTAGGGATAAATTCACTTGCATTAAGGGGGGTCAATATAACCTTCTAGGAATTATTAAAAATTTGAAGAAGGAGTGACTAACACTAAAAGAGTCTAATTCTTTTCTTAAGTCTAGGATTTTGAGGTTAAAAGATGATTTGAGAGACTCAAGTAGTGTTGGTAGTTTTGGCCCTGTCTTTGATAATTCTAATTCTTCCACTGCTAAAGCCAAGTCCGTCTTTTGTTTTAGAGGGTAAACCACAACCCAGGGTGTTAGAAAATGTTAACTCAAAGGTCCCATTCCCCCATTGCATCTACACTTGCTCACATGGTGATAGGAAAGGTCACCTTAGGCATTTTCACTATAATCTTAAAAAAGAGACCAGGATGTCATTGTCCAGTGTTCCAATGGTTCTCAATACCAGACGAATTCAGTATGCATCTACTTGCATTCAGAATTTGGTTTTGGAGGCGATAAATATTAGACTGGTTGATTCTCGCATGCTTGCACATAACTCTTCACATGCTATATCTTATGGGTGATTGCTTGCATATTATTCATACACTAGCTTTTTACTCCATGATGTATGTGTTTGATAGTTGTATGTTGTTTGAGTCTGTTATATTTTGATTTTTTAATTATTGGGTCTTATTAAAAAAATACAGAAATATTTTGTTTGTCTTTTGAGTTTGTCTTTTTTAATGAGTATTATTTTGGAAAAATGTTTAAAAACTTAAAAAGATTTTTTTTCGTGTAGTTTAGTTTTATACATTTTGTGTGGCATATTGATGTATTTGAATCCACTTCATTCCATGTTTTCATGTGTCTAGTCCATTTGATTATGACTTTAAATTCTTAGATTGTTCTTAATCATGCTTGCATGAAGTTGTACAACTTTGATTTACTTAATGGATTCACTTTGTATATGCCTCCACACATATATACACGAGCTCTTTTGAACTTTAACTTCACATGTTATAATTGAGCTAAATGAGATGTTCTACCATCAATCTTGTCATCTACATATCTTATGACTATAGAGTATTTGTGCGTGTAAGAATCATTGCCAGTGATTTTATTTGATTCTTATTGAAAAATATGAGGGTGCATGGGAAAGGGATATGAAAGGGAAAATTCTCCTTTGCGTAAAAGCCATCATTGGTAAGAGACTAAAAAATAAGAGGTGAAAGGTGAAAATATTAAAGGCCAACAAGTTTGTTTGATTAATTTTCAAAAATAGTATCATCAAAAGAATTGAGAGAAAAAATATGATATACGTTTAGCTTTTGAGGGTGTTATAGTTGCAGATCAATGGGTTTGGATAATAAATCCTAGTTATTCTTATAATGTCAAGACGCTATTGATTTGTATAATCATTAATATTCTAGGCTTATTTGCATTGTGCTTGTTTGTTAATTAAGTTCACTTTATCGTGTTACTTAGGCTAATCTTAGCTTAATAAAGTTTTGCAGTCAGATAGAACTCCTTGAATATTTTTGAGTGATTGGGTCATAATTCATGTCACACCCATTCATTTCATTACCACATGTTAGACACATAGATACTATACTAGTGTATAAATCTTATGTGTTTGGATTAGTTTGGTGGTTGTTTATACCTATATATGTTCATGTAATTCATTGGTCTATTTTGAATGTTTTAGGGGTGTTCACGGTCCGATCCAGTCTGGGTTTAGACATTATTATGGATCGGACCGAATTAATCTGTTCATGTTTATTAAGACCCAAAACCGGACAAGATTAATTGGGTTTGGTTCAAGTGTGTTTCGGTCCAAATAATGTCTGGGTTCGGTCCAATTCGGTTGGACATGGTTTGATTAAAAAAATGGATTTTTTATTATTATTTTTGAATTTTTTTCAGCTGTTTTTTTCATGTTAAAATTCTACACTTTTTTGTAATGACTTTCTCCTTAAAACTCACTTTGGCCTACTATTTTTTGAGAAAATCTTCTATTTTTTACTACAATTTTCCCCCCATAAATTTATTGTTAAAATCAATTGTTTTTTTATGTAAATTACTGCTCAAAAATCTGCCCAAATCAACAAACTACAGATACATCTTGATCCCAAAAATACTTTCTAGTTAGTCGGATTGTTAAGATGTATACTAACATATGCAGTACAAAAAATGTTTATCTAGCCTTTTCCAAAGTAAGAAAACAGTGTTGGTTGCTTATCACCAGCACCCTCAAGGTTTCAATCAACACATTTATTAACAAAACAAAAATCAGTCTCAATATTAAAGATTGAAGGTAGAAGTTCAGTCTCAATATCATATGAAGAAAAACTAAAAAAAGGAAGAAAGATACCCGCGAATGGGCCAGCACCGGCGGAGGGGACAACAATGGAGAATGGGGACATCAGCGGCGAATGGGGGGTAGCGGCGAGGGGCCAGCAGCTGCGCCTTTTCTTTGGAGAAGAGAGACAGAGAGAGAAAACGAATGAGGGTATGAGGGTTTTTTGGGTTTGAAACAATTCGTGACCTATTTCTTGTATTATACATGTTAATATTATTAACATGTATATTTTTATTATTTAACGTGTATATATTTAAATTGGCCCATTCTGGTTTTAGACCCACTTTTTAAAACCAAACCCAAGACCGACCCGAATACATTCGGTCCTTCATTTTTAAAACCGATTTTGGACCAAATTTTTAAATACCCGTAAAAGTAGGTTCGGTTCGGTTCGGTTCGGTTCGGTTCGATTATTTTGGTCCATTCGGTTTGATGCACACCCCTAGAATATATATATATATATATATATATATATATATATATATATATATATATATATATATATATCGTATGGTTATATTTTGATTCTTTGTGTTTGCATTTAATCCATGTTTGTCATTTGCTTTATCTTTGGATCAAATTCGGCATGATCTATGATCATATTGGTATCTCTTGTTGCTTGTTTGCATTGATATCTCATTCTTTATATGTATTTAATTTAGTATCATATTTCCATCAATGTTGATAATAATTTATCATTGTGTGGATCATTTATGCTTGTATTTCCATGTTATGTTAGTTTCATTTTACACTGTTCCATGATTTTATTCCTTACTCCTTAATTTATCTTAGGCAAATTTGTTCACGCAAGTAGGGGGAAAATGGTTATGGGGGAGAAATAGTTTTATTCCTTATTACTTTGTCTATCCATGAACAAAAAGGGGGAGAAATTTTATCTTTCACTTTAGTGTTAGGAGGATAACTTTATCTTGGGGGAAACGTCTTACCTAAGTGGGGATTGTATACATAAGGGGAGTTTTATTCATATGTAAAATCTTGTCCAGTTTATCTTATTATATATTCAAGTTGCATTTGAAGGTGTGTTTAAGTGAGTAGGTTTGCAACATGCAGAAAAGTTTACAAGAATGCAAAGCTACTCAGCGCACGTGTCTATCGAGCGCTATACCTTTTTTTCCTTTTGGGGTTGGAAATTGAGTCTATTAGAGATATTGACAACCATAGGGTTTTTGTTTTGGTTTTATTCCAGAATAGCCAAAGGGGGAGATTTGTAAGGGAAAATTTTCAATTGAGTCAATTTGTACATATTGGCTTAATTTTAGATAAAAAAAATTGAGTAATAGTTTAGACTTTGATACGTTGACCTTTCAAGCCTATGACATGTTTGGATGAAGATGTAGTGGCAAATATTCAGAGATTATATCATCGTATTGTGTTTAGTGACACGTTTCATCATCGTGTTTTCGATGATCTCTCAGGTAGGAATGTATATGATTTTGATCCTTGGAAATTTAGTTTTTGGGTATTTGTTTTTACAAAATTCTATGGAGATGTTTTTAAATGTTTTTTAAAAGAAAAATATTTTTGTTTTAAAGTCATTTGAACAACATTAGGGTTTCATTCAAACAAGAATAGCGGTTCATTCAAATGAAAATCAAACAAGGTTTATCTATTTACAAAACTAAACTCGTTTGAAGTTGGTTCGAATGAGTCTGGCATTTCATTCAAATCATTTGAAAGAGGTTTGATTTGGTTCGAATGAAATTATACCTTAGTTCGAATGAAGTCTAGTTTTCATTGTAATGAGTTTCCTAGAAAATTGTGTCGCCGTAAAAATCTTGTTTGTTTTTATATAAAAGGGATCACGCATTAGGTTTTGTATAAACTTTTGGCAAGATTTGTTTTTTAAGTCCTATCCAAAATCTCTTAAACCCTAGTTTCACCCAAAAACTTAAAGATCCAAGTTTCAATCCTTATCTGGTTTGAGATCTTATTTTGTGGTCACCAAGAAGATTTTATTCATCTTTGTTGGGTATGTTTCATATAACGGATTATGTGTTTATTGTATACAAACGGTGGATTCCGTGGTGTGGTGTTGTAGTGAAGAAGCATTGAATTCGGGTTCATATCCGTAGATAGTTATTGAGCCTATTTGGTGGATACCGAGGCATGTGTGGACTCATACGTTGGGGAAACTTGTGTGGGTGGACTCCTGGATTGTACTGTAGAGGAGAGGTTGAAGGTTGAAGGCACACCAATGCATGAAAGGGCATCGAGTATGTGTACTAAGTCATCTATCAACTTTTTTAATTCCACATCATAGTGATTTGTGTGGCTGGGTCGTCCGGGGTTTTTCCCATTATGGGTCTTTCTCATACATCGACGTGTTGTGTGACTGATGTATTTATTTTATCTACTATCACGTAGAAGAATGTTTTAGGTTAAGAAGATAAATTTGGGTAAATCAGCTTATCACGACAACTTGTTTTAAAATATGACGCATAGATTTATATGGGTTATTGTTAGTTATATATTTAATTTGAAAAATTAAAAATTGAACTTTTTTTGTTTAGACCATCTTCTGTATTCTTCCTTGTAGGGTTTTCAACAACTCTTTGATCAATCATCCCAGATACCTCGTGGAATTGTGGATGATGTTACGCCCAAGTAAATTCATTCTACTACTCGGTAGATGTGACAACCGACCTAATTAAATACCGTGTGATCAGGCCATTATTAAATTAAAACAGGATTTACATATGGTTCATTCTTAGCATCACTGTCGAAAACTTTTTAAAACTTTACTAACCACCTAGTATTCAAAATTCGGTGGCAAATTTTATCTTTCATTAGACACATAAATAACCAAGAGAAAACTAAATAAATCATTCACCACATGAAATATCTAAACCATTGCACAAAGAAATGAATAAAAATAATATTGCTGAATAAACCATCGGCTACAAATATCCCAAACCTAATAGTAATCCAATAATACTCATAAACTTAATAATTGTCATCAAATAAAAAGTAAATGTTGGGGCAACACGCCCAAACTGAAATACTGAATCTGAAATCCTAATCTAGGAATGAAGAAATGAGGCGTCTAGTCTGAACCCGGCATGCATCCACATGTGCTGCATCAACTCATCCCTGGAATAGAATAATCAAGTATGACATCCCTGTGGCTGGACACCTAAAAGGTTTTGAAAATATTTGACAGTAAGAGTTAGTACTCAAAACATTTTGAAAATATTTAGCAAGCGTTTATCACAATTTAATATCAGTTATTTATTACACATGTTAGGTTCACGTATACTCTCTTGAGTTTCCTCACCTCTCATCTATCATGACGCCTAAACTTCTATACTTAGCTCACCTAGCTATACTACCCAAGCTAACTAGACTAAAGTATCCAACTGAACTTATCTACGCATCACCCTTATGTTATTTTTAATTCAAGTTAACATTTCACACATGTTATAGTTCACACTATATGATTAAGTTTCTCCACTTAAATTTCATTTTAAACATACGTTAACTATTTTCCTACTATTTACACATTAGTAGATTTAGCATTGTTTAGATATACACTATCTAGTCTCATGACTATCGCGCGTAAGTAGTTGATCATTGCTTTAGATATACGCCATCTAGTCTCACTACTATAACCCTAAGTAGCTTATCATTATTTTAGATATGTGCCATCTAGTCTCACTACTATCACCCATAAGTAGCATAAAACACCATTTTAGACATGCACTATCTATTCTCACTACTATCACGCATAAGTAGATTAAACGTAATTCAAGTATACACCATCAAATCTCACTACTATCACATATAAGTAGATTATTTATAAGGTATATATATTTCACACATAATATATATTATAAGTGCATAGTTTGCATTTATGTCCCAATATCAACATTAAGGACTATTAGTTGGGAACGTCCCCTTGAACTTGGTTCGGATTGTCTCATCGAACTTGGTTCAGATTGTCTCATCGAACTTATCAATCAAGTTAGTTCGGAATGTCCCCTCAAACTTGGTTTGGATTGTCTCATCAAACTTGGTTAGGATTGTCTCATTGAACTTATCAATCAAGTACGTAATAGGTATTCACTCCACCTATAATTAAATCAGTAGGTATACACACAACCTAATTATCCATGCTCATACGTAGTATCTTTCCCTCACATACTCCCCGTACTTATAACTTTACGACTTATCATGCTTATCGCATTTATTTGAGTATTCACAAAACTCTAAGGGTCCTACTTACCCCTTTATTAATTTCAGTAGTTAAGTCTAACTTACCCTACTAGTCTATATAAAATTCTTTCAAAATTTTTGTAATTCTTTATCTGTCTTTAAATTAATTACGATGTAGTTTCACCCAATTCAATCCCGTCTTAATCCTCTCAATAAGACCAGTGCATTATCATTTTAACAAGGTCCTAAAGGTTTTCACGACAACAATTTAAGAATTCTAGGCTTAAAAGGGGAAAAATCAAGTTTTTTGGTAAACTGAATCGATTCGCCCCTGGCCGAATCGATTAAAAAATGTACAATTTGGCTACTTCATCTTCTTCATGCGTTTTTCCACCATTTTCATTTACCAAAGTTACATTATACTATACCAAAAACACAACCAATTATTCCTAATCATTTCTACATGCATTTGGGTGATTTCTAACGTTCTAAACATATCAAATCTTCATAGAATTCAATCAAGAACGAATCAAAACCCAAAACTTCTTCAAAACCTTAGTTTTGTGTTATTCCCAATACATTCATTCATAAAATCATATTTAATTCAAAATGATAGGTCCTTATCATATGATTTCTATTTCTCTACAGATAGTAAATCATTCTACATGCAAACCTACCCAATCATGCATCAAAATCCATTATTTTTCTTCCAAGAATCATAATTAAATCAAGTTTATTTTGAAAACCCTACACATGGGTATTATAACTTCAAAAACATTGTATATAAACACTTGCCTTAACAGGTGTGATCTTATTTTGTGATTTGATGTTGTGTTTGATTGTTTTCTCCTCCAATCTTTCTTCCCAGGTTGTTTCTGGTACAAGAACCCTTTGAATCTCTCACAAATTTCTCCTTAAGCTTTGAGAATGGTCTCTCCTCCTTCTCTAATGGCCTCTCTTAGTTTTTTTGTCTTTCTAAACCTTGACCCTTATATTTAACATATTATATAGGGTTATAAATTTCATAGGTCTCTAAACTTTCGTTTGATAAATGACCAAAATGCCTTCAATAGCTGTCGATTTGATATTAAATTGATTCGGGACCCAAAATATACCCCTGGGTATACTATTCTGACTATTTTAACCATTTTGGAACCATCCGTGACCTCGAAATCATCATCGGAATCACTCTAAATATATTTCCTATCTCGACCCCAATTTAGTCTACACGTGACTCCCGGTTGAGATAAAATCAAATACGTCCATATCACTCATTATGACGTAAATCAATAATCATCAATTATTTACTATTCGGACTTAGTAAATTTCATTTCATAATATTAATCAATATTTATCTCTCGATTAATATTTAATAATAACATTTATTGTTTAATCAAATTAAATTACGTCACTCGTGTTATTTTATTAAAACGTATTTCTCCCAATTAATTTCTGAATTAATTAAATTTCAAATACGTGAAAATACGGGGTATTACATACTTCCCCCCTTATAAAGGAATTTCATCCCAAAAATCAGGATATACCTATGGTGAATAAATCTAGATACTGCTCCCGCATGTCATCCTCCTGCTCACAAGTCGACTCATTAATATTGTAGTGTCCCTACTGAACTCAATCAAGTGGCACCTCCTTGGACCGAAACTTATGCTCACTATGATCCAAAATATCCACAGGTCTCTACTCATACGAGATGTTTGGCTTCAAATCAATCTCCTCAAGTGGAATGTGCTAGAAGACTCTCTCTCTCCTATAACACTTCTTCAGTGATGCCACATAGAACATATCGTGTATCTGCTGAAGATGCTCTAGAAGTTCCAATCTATATGCTACTAGTCCCACCCTCTCAATAATAGGTAACGAACTTGCATAACTCGGCGCTAGTTTCCCCTTCTTGCTGAACCTCATGACCCCCTTCATGGGAGACACCCGAACCATCACTTGGTCATAAATATATAACTTGATGGTCTCCTACCATATAGTATACCACAAGATGGCTTATACCCTGTCGGCTCTACTATCTTTATGTTCGAAAAGACCCCACCTTTAGGGGTGCCAATTTCCATGCCGTTAGACATGTGACGCTCCTCAGAGTAAATACCTATAACGATTTCCTGACCACCCATGTCAGGTCTCCAACCTTCAACCCACGATGATGTAAGTCCCAATACGTTTCTGGCCTTGCACTAAAAGACACGACTTACTCAATTCCTGCTGATGGACCATAAATCACTTTGGGTCCTAGAAACTTGTTATTCCCCACCCCCTTATCTACCAAAGGGTGCCCCATAGATGATAAACCACTACGAGATATTATGCGTAACTCTACAAAATGAAATAATATTCTTAGTTACTCAGAAATCTACAATATACATTTATCAGTTTCTCTTATGACTTAATCTCTTTCCGTCTACCCATCGACTTTTGGGTGACACATCTAGCATGATATGCAACTCCGTTCCCATTGCCTCCTGACACTTCTTATCAGAGTTGGAACTGAAAGGTTTCATCCTAATTCAAAACAATCTTGAACAACACCTTGTTTCGTTTCATTTATTCTCTTCAAATGAAAAGTTGGATATCCCAAATGTGAACTTCATCACTCACGTTTATCAATCTCGTCACTAGGACCATCAAATTTACAATCCTGAATGATAATTTTGGATCAACCTTTTCCCCTCACTAAATGGTTTATCTAAAGACAAATCCAATATGTTCCTCTCAACGCCTTAATTATGCATGGACCACTCTAGGCATTTGACTAAGTGAGACTCTGCTATCCGTCTTTTAACTCACCTAATTTTGATAGTCCTCCTTGATATACACATAGTTGTACTATCCCCTTTCTTAAACGGATATCAGTCCATCCTTCATCTCCACTTATTATTCTAACTGCCCCACAGGCATACATTCAAGACACTTATATCTACATTCCTTTGTACTAGGCGATTTAAAAATCGCCTAATCAGGGCGCCCATACACCCTATAACCCGTGCATATTTGTACAAACGTCAAAAATGTCACATATGCAACATATTTACCTCAAAATCGTCCCCCACACTCTTAGCGCAGCTATATCATACAGGTATCCCCGATTACTTCACAAATCACCATTTATTTCTTCCCGATATTCCCCCACTCATCAACTGGTGGGGCAAAAGTTTTCTTAGTGCTCCTTTTTCAACACTTCCCGGGTCCACTGGCCCTATTTCGTAATAACTCTCATCCCAAAGTTCTTTCCCCACTCATTCAATAATTATCATTTAAACCGATGCCTTAGCATCCAACGACGTCTCTCCACTCCCGACATTTATTAAGGCTTATGCGTATAACATCTCACAACAAAGCCCAAAAGAACTTTTCCCAATGGGCTATTCTCTGGCCTTGTCGTTCAGCGTAATCCGTGGTTCCAAAGAACATAACTTGGATGTTACAAATCCTGTCTCCCGATACATAAATCAATTCGTCTCTGCTCATTACTCTCAAGGCATCACACGATGCCATGCTCTCATAATCACTAAGTTCTTAGTGTGCAAATAACAATGAGATAAATATCTTCGCCCAATGATAACCCCATATACCCTGAATCACCTCAGTGAAAGTCCCCACATACCGGGATTAAATGTAACGAGACAACTATACTAACCAAAGTCTATGATGCAATACAATATATATGCAGGCTCAACCCTTTTTCAGGGGATGCCTCATAAAACAAAATATCTCTCTCTGGCATAACAAGCACGATAGTCTTACATACAGTCTACTACCATTCAAACCCTCGGTATCCAGTCACTATACAAGATAATAGTATACTCTCCTCCCATAACCCTCATAAGGATCAAACTACAACATAAACATTCTCTTTGTGCCCACATCTGCTCCCCTGCAGATGTGTAAAATAACGTGTGATACTAATCAAACCAAATTCACAAATTTCCAAGTTAATGTTATTTAACCGGTGTCAATTTTTGAATTAATTTTTTTCAGCCCTAAAACATGCAACTACGTGTGGAAAAATCAAACCAATAAAAATAATTGCTGACACACAGAATTCAAGAAAAAAAGCTTTTGGGTAAAACCTTTATTTCACTATAAAGGTGTAAATCACAACTTATAATAATTACAATGAAATCTGCAATGATCACTCCTCAGAACAATCACATAGACACGCAGTCTAGAGTTAGTAAGAACCGTAACTCCAATTCAACCTAGGAATACCCACGAGTACTCTCTATGACACGCAGTCGATGTCAACCCAGTAACTACCTCAAGTGGCACCTAGATCAGCAGTAGAGATATTCTCTACAAGAGAAACTTTAACTAAGATGTTTCTTAGGTTCCAAAACAATTCACATAAACTATTGGGATCTTGTGAATTGAAAACAAAAAAGGATTAAAACCCTAAAAGTGAGAAGACAATTATTCTGCCAAAGTAGTTTCCGTATCTGATAAAAATGAAGGTCTTCTTAAGAAAAACGTAGTTGTTTAACACTCTCTCTATATATAAAAATTAAGGTGGTGCGTCGCTCGAACGAGATGTTAGTGTCGCTCGAACGCCAAACGAATTCGCGCGACATAAGGATGTTGCTTGAACGAGAGCCTCCGTCGCTCGAACGAAATTAAATAAAAATTAATTTTTTATTTCGTCTTTAAAAATCCCCATCAACACCTAAAAAAATATTTTTGACGAAAAAATCTGCTCCAATACTTAGAAAATATTTTGTAAAAAATATCCCAACAATCTAAGTGAAATGCCAAGGTGCTTAAACACAACCTTACCAAAATTAATCTTGCGGAGGCTTGAATGTTAAAGAACTTTGATATTCAGATCCGTTTTAATGCTTGAAAGATCTTGAATATTTCTTCGATAATTGTAACGGTATACGACATACTCTAATGTATCGAGGACTATATGAAATATGTCCTTACAAATCTCCCCCTATATCTATGCTGGTACAAAATAAAAACATCCGAATTATCAAATAAAAATGCCTATAAAAATCTAATACCCTCCCATGAACCCAAAATAGAAAAGGAACTAAACATGTCCATCTAAAAAATTTCTTCAAAATCTTTAAGCTTTTCTCATTAGGGTGTGCATCATATGATCTTCAATCTTTGTACCTACACATATGAGACAAAGCAAATACCTTTATGATGCATCGAGTTTGAAATGATATAAGCATAAATCAATCAATATAATAAAATCTCCCCCATAATGCAAAAACTCCCCCATAATTCGTTCTCTCCCTTTTTATTTGTCCGAAATAGATATGGAAATGAATAAAAAAAATTAACATGGAGTTGTCACGACAAATATGCATAGAAAATATGAATCAAACTACGCTCATGCAAAGTAATCCTCAAAGGCTTCCACAAACTAGTTTTTAATTTTTAATTTTTTCATACAAAAGAAATGCAAAAATAATTTCACAAAAATTACACACCATGAATTTTCACTAAGACAATCAAATCATAGGCAAATCAACGCAATCAAACATAACATATGTACACGATGAATATGTCTAATCCTAACTAATGAATTTCAAAATTGTCCTTAGGTGTCTAAAAGTATTGAATTTAAATGACATCGACTCAATCCATCAACACATCAAAGTCAATAATGATTCCCACACTAATAACATCTAAAACTATGTAAATGATTTTTCATGACGTTGTCATGACGTGCAAATCCGATTTTCATTGCTTTCCATCCAAACTCCCTCATAAATAATTATGCATTAATTTTTCTTTTGAGGTGGCCCCTTTTTGGCATATTTATATTTTCATTGCCTTTCATTTTTTGGGCTCTTTTAAAAGGTGTCTTTCACGATGAGTTAATTGTGTACTCTCACAATCCTTTCTCGTGATTCACTCATCGTATTTTTTTGCAATTAAATCCTCACGGTAAATGGTTTTTACATGCACTATTTTCGTTGCCAAGTTTTATCGTATGTGGTTCATTTTAAAGACAGAATTGAGATGACAACATTTCGACCAATATGTGATAAATTAGTGCAGTAATCAAAAAAATTCGTGCAATTGTGCATTAAAGGAACTTAAGAGTCAATCATGTAGGTAGTAATAACTAATCACATCTCAATGACTCCAAACATTGTAAAGCACATAAAGGAAATGATAATGCATATCAAAACACTATCAAATTGTCACATGGATATGGAATGAAATTGTGACTTGGTCATCCTAACTGTCCATTCATATACGGTGAAAAACAAACTACAAAAAATCTTTTTGTCTTTTTCAAAAAATTTATCAAAATAAAATCTTTTTGACTTTTTCAAAAAACATTTAAAAACAAAAATCTAATACACAAATGATACACACTAGCAATAGGTAAAAAAATATCACCATACAAATCAACCTAAGAAAACAAGTCTAAACCTTACCGTTAGGTGGGGTGGAGTTTTCCAAGGGTGGTGACATCGTATGAAAAACCTCCATCAAATCAAGTGAAGTCTTGACCAAAAACTATACCTCATCCCTAATATGTGCAAACTCTCTCATGTAATCATCTGAAGCATCATGTGTGGGTGCATGTGCATGAACACGTGTAGTAGCAAAATGTGACACATAACCCAACTTAAAAAAAAAACTCCCTAATGTGTCCTCTTTTCTTGTAGTGTGTGCAAACATAAACAGGTCTAGGTACACCTCTCTCAAAATGTCTTCTACGCACTCTCATATCAGGTATAGGATACCTAGGTGGGTTAGGCTGAGAGACATATGGATCAATAAAAAACTAGGGAACCGGCTTGGGTGCAACATGTGACGTGGACGCACTGTCATGACTTATTCATCATCTCTCAACATCACCTAAAATGGGATTGAGAACCATCTTTCCAACCTTCTTAGATGCTTTATCTAAAGGGACTTTGACCTCCCAGGCATGTTTGAGATCACTCTCGAGTTGGGATACACGTGTCGTAGGACTAGACACCGTGTTGGTCAAATCACCCTTTTCCCGATCTAAAGCAATCAAGTGTTCACTCAAAGAAACCTTCACCTTTTTTAGTTGACTTTCTTTCACCTCAAACACCCTCAAACTCTCTAACTCTCTCCCCAAATCTCTCACCCTAAGACCTAACTCCTTATTCAATTTCTTAGTCTTTAAGGTCTTGGCGTACAAATCTCTAAACATAATTTGGGGCTCACTTTCATATCCACTTTCACACTCACTATCACCCTCACTCAAAATAGTCAAACTATCCTCCTCCTCGGGGGTCTCACTTTGTACAAGTATCCTCATCGTTGTGGAACAAACTAGTTGTGCTCACCTGGATAGATAAAAAGGCAACAAACTTCCGATGTGAAGACTCATCCCGGGAATCATTCACCTCATCCTCACTATCACTAAGAGTGGTTGGCATGGAAATTTTCTTGCCCTTTCCCCTTAGCCTAGTGGGACACTCAAAAGATCTATGCCCTCTCCCCTCACACTCAAAACACTTCTCTTCTTCCTCTTTCTCACTGTTCACTTTGGCCTCATTTTTATTTTTCTCAAAAAATCTTTTATTGGAAGAATTTTTTTTTAAAAACTTAAGAAACTTTTTTAAAAAAATTCACAAGCATGACCATATCAAAATCAACCTCGCCCTCAGATTCGGACTCATAAACTTTCATTTTCTTTTTCTTCTCTCTCGTGGACACTTCCTCTCCCTTCCTAGACTGGCACTAAATTCTATCCCTCTGTCCTTAGGCTTAACAGTGTTAGGAAACGTGTTAATTTCATATGTCTAGAGGTTTCCTCCCAGCTCTTCTTATTTTAAATTGCCCAAATTACCTAGGCCCCGTTTGGTTGTCCCAAAATCGTAAATTAGATCATTAATAAATCGATTCATTTACAAATTGATCCATTAATTGTGTTTGGTTCCATTAATGAAATGATTCATTAATTGCCCCATTTTAGCTCATGTGCAAAATCTGAAATTGTATCATTTCACAAAAAATGTGAAATGCATCCATTTAAAATAGGAGTCACATAAAGTGCATGTCCCCCCTCCCCCTCCCTCTCTCCCTCTCTCTTTACCTCCCCCTTTCTCTTGATTTGTTGTTATATTTTTTCATAGTTACTTAACATCAATTTAAAATTACCAAACATTGTATAAAATTGGATTTAACTCATTTACAATTCATTAATTTACAATGAACCAATTTACATAATCAAACAATTTGCTCAACCAAAGTGGGCACTAAGGTATTCAAAATAGTCACTTTGGGGATAAAACGTTTGGGCATCGATCTTAAAATATTTTTAACCACTTGTGCATCAGGTATGGGCTCACGAAGATTGAAATAACGTTGACAATATCAGATAAGCGTGTGTGAAACTCATCAAAACACTCACATTTAGGCATGGTAATCGTTTCAAAATGAGTAGTTAAATTTTGAATTTTAGACTCTTTGACCGCATTTGTGCCTTCATGAGTAAGTTATAAAATGTCCCACACTTCTTTTGACGCGGTGCACGTCATAATACGTCAAACTCCTCAGGAGTGATGACACCGAAAATTGCAGTCAGCCCACGTGAATTAAAAGTGCTCCATTGAAATTCGTCCTCAGTCCAGGTAGTCACAAGTTTTAAAGATGTTATATTATCTACAGTGACAGTGGGAGGCATCCGCCCTCTTTCACAAACAACCTAAACGCGCTAATCAATAGCCTTTAACTGTGATTTCATACGAGCTTTCCAGTAGGCATAATTAGACTCGTCACAAATGGTCATTTGATTATACAAGTGCTCCATTGAAAAAATTATGATTTTTTCCAAAATAGATTTTTCAAAAAATTCAATATCACACAATTTTTACGGAATTAGGAATACAAAATAAATTAGTGTAACCTGCTCTGATACCAATTTATAAAATGATGGGTGATACTGATCGAACCGAATTCGCAAATTTTCAAGTTAGCCTTATTTAATCGGTGTCAATTTTTAAACCAATTTTATTCAGCCCTAAAACATGCAACTACGTGTGCAAAAATCAAACCAACAAAAATAATTGCTGACACACAGATTTCAGAAGAAAAAAAATACTTTTGGGTAAAACCTTTATTTCACTATAAAGACGTAAATCGCAACTTACAATAATTACAATGAAATCTGCAATGATCACTCCGCAGAACAATCACATCGACACGCAGTCTAGAGTCAGCAAGAACCGCAACTCCAATTCATCCTAGAAATTCCCATGAGTACTCTCTATGACACGCAGTCGACATCAACCTAGTACCTCCTTCAAGTGTCACCTAGATCAGCAGTAGAGACATCCTCTACAAGAGAAACTTTAACCAATATGTGTTCTTGGGTTCCAAAACAATTCACATAAACTATTGGGATCTTGTGAATTGAAAACAAAAAAGTATGAAAACCCTAAAAGTGAGAAGACAATGATTTTGTCAAATCAGTTTTCGTATCTGATAAAAATGAAGGTCTTCTTAAGAAAAATGGAGCTATTTAACACGCTATATATAACATATTTAAGGCGGTGCATCGCTCGAATGAGATGTCAGTGTCGCTCGAATGATGACACGTGTTATTCAAACGACTTCTTGCGACATAAGGATGTCGCTCTAACGAGAGACTCTATCGCTCGAAAATAGAAATTAATTTTTTATTTCGTCTTTAAAAATTCGCCTCAACACTTAGAAAAATATTTTGATTAAAAACTCCGCTCCAACACTTAGAAAATATTTTGTAAAAGATATCCCAACACTCTAAGTGAAATGCTAAGGTACTTAAACACAACCTTACCAAAATTATTCTCGCGAAGACTTGAATGTTGAAGAACTTTGATATTCAAATTCGTCTTGATGCTTGAATGATCTTGAATATTTCTTCGACTGCTATAACGGTATATGACATACTCTAATGTATCAAGGACTATATAAAATATGTCCTTATAAGATGAAATTAAAGAGAGCTCCGTTACCCAACGGTAATTATGTACAACTATAGTACTATTAACTATAACTCCACTAAACTCATTTCACATGCAAATTTAGTGCTAACAAATCACTAACACCCGCTGGTGTCACACAAAATAGAATACATCCCCCTGGGATAAATTTCATATCTTTAATTGTCAATTACTCTAGTAGCTCAAGAGGTTCCTGGTCATAACACTCTCGTCCCAACGAAAAACCAAAAATCTTCTTATAATTGTAGCCCCAGTTAAGCATCTTGCTCATGTCCCCTAACTTACTACGGACAAGATTCACACATGTGTTCTTACTCCTTACACATGAGACACATCCACATGCCATTCCACTCTCACTGGCCCCATTCGATATGTAGGGGTTGTCCTTCGCACGGACCTGTTAGCCTCAACCCTGATTGCTACCCCCTTTGTCCTTTTGGCTCCTCTGGCCCTATGGGACTTGTTGCTGGCCTTGGCAGCCATGACTAAACTCACCATCTTCTGGTAGGAATTATATTACTCTTAATCATTGGAATGGGTCCCCTACTGGGTATCTATATACTACTATAAAATGCTATACATGCAATTTATACTTCCTTTTCACTAAGGCATCCACGTAGGACAATGCAATTCCCTTTCTCTCTCCTTTCATTTCTTATTCCAAACGGATTACGTGATTAACAAATCTTTATTAAGAGAAACCTTTTATCTTTAGCTTCTTACGCATATCTTCTTTTGTGGAAAATGAAGAGTCTACAATTATAGTAGTAGTTTACATCTCTTGGTTTTTGATTTTCTCAAGAAGCATACTTCTCCCCTCTCTACAAATTACCACTCCCGGTCTCTCTCACTTTCTCTTTCTTATTCTTATTCTTATTCTTATTCTTATTCTTATTCTTATTCTTATTCTTATTCTTATTCTTCATTCTTTTAGGTTTTCTCAAAAAAGCTTTCGTACCAATTATCTAAGAGAGTAAAAGAAAAAAAATCCCTAAACCCCATTCATCCCCCACCCCACCCCCACCGCGTCATCTCTCTCGCTTGTGCATGTTCCCTGCACTCACTCATCGAGCTACCCACCTCCGAGGCACCCCACCATCACCTAGATTTTCTAGATTTTTCTTCTCTCTCATAATTCTCCTTTTCTTCTTTTCAGATCTGGAAATATATATAGATAGATGTAAATTCATATTTTCTGGATTTTTTCCTTAGTTTATTTTGAAATTTCAGATCTGGATTGGGGTCTTTAGTTGGCAACTAAAATCGGGTAAGAGTGGAATGGGTCTTTGGGTGGATGGTGAAAGTCGGGTTGGAAGGTCCGAGTTACGGCCGGGTATGGTGGATTTTGAGCATGTCAATCTAGTTTGGAAAAGGGTTTTATTTGGTTGCAGTTAGATCACGATCATGTTCGGATGGTTAGGGGTTGATTTCTAGTTTGGACATAGTTTGGATCCTCAGTTGCTGGAGGTATGGGTTTCGGTATAATCGGGTTTTTAAATCGGGTTAAAATTGGCAGGTCCGGGGTCGTCGAATTAAGGATCGGAGCAGGTCGAAATGCTTGGATCATGACATGTGAATGAGTTTCAGGTGGTAAAAAAAATTTATGTAACAAAAACAAAACTGAAGATGTACCTTCAAAAAACTATTTACTAAATAGGTTTTTGAATGTAAGTCTTCAGTTTTGTTTTTGTAACAATTAATTTTGGAGACAAATATTTCATTAAGAAGCATATGAATAAGTAAATCTTCTTTTTAAGTTTAAAAAAATGTTTTTAGAAAGAAAAAAACGATAATTAAGAACAAAAAGTTACTAAAAAAATACTATTTATTTACTGTTTTTACGCTTTTTACTAAAATAAGTTACTTCAAAAATAATTTTTATTTATAGTTTTATAAAAATTAGTTACTAAAAAAATTATTTTTATTTAATGTTTAAAAAAACAGTTCTTATTTAGAAAAAAAAGTAATAAAAAAACTGTAGTTTTTTTGGAAAAAATAGTAAAAATAAGTTTTTCGGCGAATATTTTAAATCACGTAAATAAAAATTATATTTGAAAAAATAACCATTTATTTTTTTCATGAATCTATTTTTTCTTTTTATGTATATTTATTTTTCTCTCAAATGTAATCTTTTACATCACACTTCTTAGATTTGAGAATAATAATCAATGAACATATAAATGTTTAATATCAATTTTAAATTTTAAGCATATATCTTTGTATATATCACATAGGTATATATTTAAGTAGTGAATAATTTTTGCAGGCTTCGTCCAACTGGTTCCAAGCGGAGAGGAAAATCAGTTTGGAAATTGTGTTCGAGGATTTGAAATTTCGCTTGCGAGAAGAATGTTTTTTAATTTCCATTTTTTATTTTAACTCTTAGGAAATTTTTTTTTTGGTAGTTTGATTCAATATGGAAAGACCATTTTGAGTGTTTAATGGTATGAATTTGAGTTCTATTATTTATATAAAAATAGATTTGATATTGATATGGTTTTTAATTGTGAGATTTTATCTCATTTTTTTATGCAAGTTATTTTATCTTTTCTTATAATAGTCTATTTTTTTTATGAAATCTATAAAATTTTGATGTCGCAATTTTAAGTCAATTGTTGTTGAATAATTTTTTAACTCAAACATCAGATTGACTGCCACCGATAGCTTAGCCCGCACATCGTGCGAGTTCACACCTAGTACCCTTCTATAATGCTTCACTATCACTATAAAATCCAGTCTTGCTCTTCAATTAGATTTTCCAACCCTCTTGGCTCCCTTTTCATGGAAGCTTTAATATAAACTTGCAGGCGTACGACTTTGGCAACATCGACACTAGTCATCTTAACTAGACTTCTCATCCACGCTTGTGTATTCTCATAACGGTTCCATTATCAACTTACGAATCCTTTTTTTCATTCTTCGTACCCCCTTCGTCGAGTACAAAATTTTCTAAATAGGTCATCGTCTCTCTCACAATCGGTCTCTATCCGTCCTACTTGTGATAAGTTTCAAAACTCCAATCACATTCTCTCTTACGATCGTTCTACATCTATTTCTTTATATGGGGTGACTAACTCATTTCATCCCAATGCTGCTCCTATGAGAAAAATAATTTTGTCCTAAATTTAGTCATGGGTGTCGCTGCATTCCACCCTACACAATTGCCTATGGATTACCTCCATCCATTGGTCCATCATACTTCCTCTCTTTCTCGAATATTTAAATATGACTCTTTAAAAGAGTCCCTCTGACTCTCCCCCTACCTATTACACTAGGTGAGTCTAAAATAATTCCACCATTATCTACAACAATGCTTGGGGAAACTACTATCCCTGAGTGGTTATCCTATCGTCATCAGTCCGAATAATAATCGTTGTGACTTTGCTCGCGATCACCGTTCTCATAATAATCTATATCTTTTGGCATCTCCTCTCCTCCTGCAGTCCTTCTAACGGCCCTCATTGGTCGTCTCATATTGATCAGTGTACATATCTCAACCGAACTTGTATATGAATCACATAAAATATACTTACTAGTAGGAGAACGTAAGTCGTATACGTGGAGGAATGCAACAATACTATCATAAGGCTATACATTAAAGAATGCTAAGCTGAAACATAAAAAGTCGCACAGATCCTAAGAACTCTAGAACATGATGATCTGTAACCATCTTTAGCACCCCGCCTAATTAAATACAGGGTGATCAGGCATTTATTAAATTAAAACAGGATTTACATATGGTTCATTCTTAGCATCACTATCCAAAAAAATTTAAAACTCTACTAACCACCTAGTATTCAAAAGCCGCTACCAAATTTTATCTTTCATTAGACAAATAAATAACCAAGCGAAAAATTAAGTAAATCATTCACTACATGAAATATCTAAACCAGTGCACAATCTAATGAATAAAAAAATCTTGCCGAATAAACCATCGGCTACAAATATCCAAAACCAAATAGTAAACCAATAATACTCATAAACTGAATAATTGTCTAAATTGAATAAAAAGTAAATAATGGGGGAAATATGCCCAAACTAAAATACTGAATCTGAAATCCTAATCTAGGAATGAAGAAACAAAGCGTCTAGTCTGAACCCTGCATGCATCCACACGTGCTACAGCAACGCATCCCTGGAATATAACAAATAAGTTTGGGGTACCTTTAGTTGGACACCTAAAAGATTTTTAAATTATATTTGACAGCAAGAGTTAGTACTCAAAATGTTTGAAAATATTTAGGAAGTGTTTATCACAATTTAATATCAATTATTTATTACACATGTTAGGTTCGCGTATACTCTCTTGAGTTTCCTCAGCTCTCATCTTTCGTGCATGCCTAACGTTCTATACTTAGCCCACCTAGCTATACTACCCAAGCTAACTAGACTCAAGTATTCAACTGAACTTATCTACGCATCTAAGTTCTGGTACCACTCATATAATACGTTACCGAACAAGTAATAATTGACATCACCCTTATTTATTATTAATTCAAGTTAACATTTCCACATATGTTATTTTTCACACCATATCATGAAGTTTCTCCACTTAAATTTCATTTTAAACATACGTTACTATTTTTCCTTCTATTTACACATTAGTAGACTCAACATTGTTTAGATATACACTATCTAGTCTCACTACTATCCACATAAGTAGTTGATCATTACTTTACAAATGCGCCATCTAGTCTCACTACTATCACTACTTTATAAAATCGGAATCGGAATCGTCATCCAAAACTTTAGTTTCCTCCTTTAGGGATTTCAAAGCAATGCTCTTTTCTTTCTTTGGCACTTTCTTGGAGGTAAATATATTGAGTTCATAGGTTTGTAATTCACCTACAATATTTTCAAGTTTCGTCGAATCAAGCATACATAAGGAGTTTAAAAAAACCACTTTTGTATCAAACCTAATCGGTAAGGATCTCAAAATTTTCTTTATCACACGATTATCGGGAATCCTCTCTCCTAAGTTAAATGACGATTAGACAATATTAGACAACATAGCATAAAATTCATCAAATGACTCAGTATCTAACATTTTAATCGTCTCAAACTGTGTAGTGAGGTTTTGTAACTTAGATGCCCTAAACGTGCTAGTGCCATCATGAGTAAGTGAAAGTGTATCCCAAGCCTCTTTTGAAGTTTCACAAGTCATGATTTTATTATACTCTTCTAGTGTGACATGTGAGGATATTACGTGCAAACCTTTAGAGTTGTACAGTGCATTCCTATGTTCAGCATCAGTCCACGACTCAAAGGGTTTTGAACTAGTGACCTCACCCTCTCGTGTGACTGGTGGTGTCCAACCCTTTTCAACCGCTAACCAAACATGCTCATCAATAGATCTTAAAGCACTTCTCATTCGCATTTTCCAATAAGCATAATTTGTTCCATCAAAGGCAGGAGCACGAAAACTTTCAAAACCTCCAAAATTCATCTAAAAAAACATAAGGGATCAAACACAATAAAATTATGTTTCTAGATCTGCTACCAATTTGATGGTCCCTTTTAATTTTTTATGTGGAAAGCGTTTTAAGGATGACAAAAACAATTTCTCTTTTTATGAAAAATCATTTTTCCAATATTTAATTCTCACCAAGTTGTGAACAAATTTTAACTTAACCAAATTTTATCTTTATTAGTCATAAATATCCATCTAGTGATTAAAGAAAGTAAAATAAATTAAAGAATACTCACAACGTTGGATGTACGAGGAAGACCACAAATATGAAAAACCTCGAACGGCCCAAGCCAGACAAACACTATGAATATGGTTTTACAAAGGTATATACGGTAGTCTTACTCAACGACTCGATCCACCCACGAGACTTGACACTCTTCTGATCTTCAACCACTCCACTCATAGTACCCACGCAGAACGTTCTTCTTCTATGACACCTATCCATAAGACATGCATCCACGTATGTCTCGGTGTCCACCTATATGGCTTGTAACATCTATGACGTTGAATTCGGACTCCACCAAATCTTCACAGCAAAACTAGCAATGTTCAAGTGTAAAACAACTCTTCTTGGTGCCATAAAGATCATTATAGCATATATTAATGATAACTCGAATCTTTGAAACTGTAAGGATGCATTAACTTGAAAAACCTTAGAAAACTTGTGTGTAAAAACGTACTGGACAAATACTGATTTTCACATAATGCACACTTGCAAAATCTGATGAACACAGGACATTTAAATAATATTTTTAAGGTGGTATCTCGTTCGAGCGACTTGGATCTGTCGTTCTAACTAGATGGAATTTCGCTCGAACGACTAGTCCAGTCGTTTGAACGACGCGCTAAATACGACTCCTAATCAAACTCAATCTCTAATTCGGCCTTATCAGATTTAAACGAAACATTTCAAACACTTATAAAACATTTATTTAATAAAATATCATCATTATCCTTATAAAAATTAATTTCGAGTCCCATTAAATATTATACTTTCATACCTGAGTGATCTCGAAATTCAATTGATCTTTGAAGACGAATAAACTTGCATCAATTAAACATAGGCATAAAAATTAATTCCTTTAAGCTTTGTCGCAATGTCTTCAATTAAACATCAAAATGTCATAATCTGTGTGGAGTCGTGAAAATAAAAATACGACCTATGACATAAACGTGTTTTGTTTCGGGAATAAGTCAACACTATACAATGGACTCGATAGGAAATTTTGTCCTTACACTATTCCTCCAGTAATTTGACCTCTCAATGAAAGATAAAAAGGGGGTTAAGAATGTTGTCACAAACCACTTGTCCCGATTAACATTTAATCACGATCACATTAACCCAATCCCCATTAAAGAGTGTTTTCTTGGTGAGCAACTCATTGTCGTTTATATGTTGCCATGGTATGATGATATAGTCAATTTTCTTATCAGAGGGGCATACCCACCACTTTTCTCAACCAAGGATAAGGAAATATTTTTTATAATGGACCGAGCATTCTTCTTTGATGATCCTTATATGTTCAAATATTACCCGGACCAAATTATTTGAAAATGTACCCCCAACGATGAGATTCCTGATGTCTTGTCGTTATGCCAAAATAAAGCACGTGGGGGATATTTTTCTTTTCCAAAGAACAAATTCAAAGTTCTACACTGAGGATTTTATTGGCTTATAGTTTTCAAAGATGCGCAAGTGTTATGAATAACTTCCCCTCGCTTCCAATTACTTGGAAAGGTTAATAGACCAAACATAATGCGTCTGCCCCCCCATCATTTTACTCGAAGTCTTCGATTTTGGGGGCCTATAATTCATGTTCCCATTCCTTAAATCCAACCAGTTCGAGTACATATTAGTCAATGTCGACTATGTGTCTAAGTGGGTCGAGGTCATTCCAACATGGAAGAACATTGCGAAAGTGGTGTTAAAGCTTTTAAAAGAGCATATCCTTGCCCGTTTCAGCACACCTAAAGCTCTCATTAGCGATCAAAGTGTTCACTTTTATACTGAGATTTTCACCTCCTTGATGTCTCAATACGTAACCACCCACAAAATCTCCACCACATACCATAATGGCCAAGTTAAGTTTGCAAATAAGGAGATAAAAGTGATATTTGAGAGGACTGTTAATCCATTGACCAAAGATTGGTAGTATCGGTTAAACGACGCTCTCTGGGTGTATCAGACAGCTTATAAGACCCATCTGCTTCTTTGTGTATGGGAAAATGTGTCATTTGACGGTCGAGATTGAATACTGGGCATATTAGGCCATAAAAAATCTCAATATTGACATAGAGGAGGGTGGAAATTTTTAAAGTTCCAACTCACTAAACCAGATGAGTTGAGGAACGAACTATACGAGAAATCTCATAATTTCAAGGCCCGTACAAAAGTTTTTCATGACAAGAGGATAGCATGCAAGAACTTTGAGGTTATAAGACTCCCACCTACACCCTTTCCTCTAGAGACGGCAACCCCGGTAGCAAGGACCGCATATAGTTCATCGAGTCTACGATCAAAGAGCAGTTGATATTGAGAACCCACGAACCGGGATCATGTCAAATGTTAACGGCCAAAGGTTGAAATAATTTCTTGAAAGTTTTAACCCAATGTTTGAAGAAATTAATTTTGATGAACCACCCACGGATCCCATCTTGGGAATTTTGTAAATCATTTCATTTTCAACAGAATCTGGTCATTGCCCAAAAATCTTTATTATTAGGAATCCCATTTTTTCATAAAAAAATTAAAAAATAAAGAGGGGGTTTTCTTAAATCTCATTTTGTTATCTACATTCTTGTAATTAACATATTTTTTAGGATGCCATCATCCAAAGGACCACCCCATTCCCGATCTATAAGCCCTTTTCTCTTACTTTGACATGATTTCTATTCTTAAATAAACATTGAGGACAATGTTTGATTTTAGTTAAGGGTGACTTTATATATCTTCCATATTCACATCTTATGACCAAGATTGTATTTATTTGTTAAGAGATTATTGTCAGAAGTTTCTCGGTGAAACCAACTCTAATCATTTAAATTAAAAAATCGAAAATCAAAAATATTTTCTTTCTTATTTTCTAGGTTATTACCTTAAATTTTTATAAATGTTACTCTCTAAGTTACCTCATTCTTTTAAAACAAAAATCAATAAACATATCTAAGAGTTTTCTTGTCTAAATAGATCTTTAGTTTATTTACCATCGCTATTATACTTCATTAATTCATATGATTCATGTATTTACACATTTAGCACAACATGAATTATACTTGCGTAATTATTAAAATCTTAATGACGCGGTAAATTTAAAATTGCATAGGTATACTTACCACGTGAGCTTTGTGTTATCTTACCTATTCTGATTGATCTATACACTTATTCATTTTTCTTTTGAATATTATTTTAACTTGTTGGTAATCTCAATATCCTTATTTTAATCGTCGACTAAGGAATGGTGATATAATATTTTTCGAACCAAATTCAAAAATTATGTTTTAACCTCACTTTCGATCAAAGGAAATTCATTTTCATAATTTCGTGCACTTCACCAACATCTTGGAAATTTATTGAAAAACTAAATGAAAAGTGAAATAGGTACTGGATAAAAATAAAAATAAAAAAGAGAAAAGAAAGGAAAAATAAAATCAAAAAAATTCCAAAGAAAAGAAAAAAATAAGTTACCCTTCAAAAGTTCACCCTTTCTTTAAAATTACAGAATCATTTTGAGGTTATCACTATTATCATCCGTTCATGCATCTTCCATCCTTAAATGTCCTTAAATGATACTTAGAAATCACTATCCTTTCTGGAGTTTATATGTTCTCATTTTATATAAATGCATTTCATCAATAACATGTTCAAATCTTTATTTCCAATTACATTTACTCTTTATGCCAACATGTCGCAAGTGACTTACACTAACTACAAATTTTTCAGTGTAATCCCCGGAGAGAATTTAACTAGTGTGCTTCATTATAAGCGTCAAATCATTCAAATCTATCACGCATTTTCACTTGTAAATTTTATGGCACACCACACACTCAGTCAATACATTTAAATCTCATGAATTGCCTTAAAATAATGGTAATATCAAATTAACTATTGGAAAATCTTCTAGTCATTTCTCTTTACTTGTTAGAATCTAATATTGTGAAAAGGCTTTTTGATTAGATAACGGGTAACTCTTTTAAGAAAAAATTGATGTTTGTAAGTATCATCACTGTAAACTCTCACGAGATAAAACTTGTCCACTAGGATAACCTAGGGGTTTAATGACTTGTTACGTAAGCAAAATACAACCGCATATCCCTTAAAAGTAAATCTTTATCCTTGTTATAGGTTTCAACTAAAATAGTGCATTAAATACTATGTTGCAGGGGATTAGCAACCCAATTAGTTAGGGGGTGTGATTAGTGTCAACTATCATATTTTATTACCCCTTTTACTATGCAATGTTGCAGTCCATGCTCGCTAAATCCACATTTTATAATCATTTAATGTATAACCTTAAATATTCATGATTAATCTCTTGCGTAAGGTTTATTTGAGTATTTACAATGTTTACGATGTTAACACAAAAGTCAGATATGCACTTTGAGGGGGATGGTAATTTTAGTTGACTAATTTTTTACTCTAACTCTTCGTGAACGTTGTCGGCCTCGAATCAAAGAACGCATGGGTTCAAACGGCATGTCAATCTGATCTCAAATGAAGAAAGTATGACCATATAAAGTTGGGCCTTAAATAAATTCAAAAGTCAAACTGTATGACCCGTACATTACTGAGAGATTTTTTACCCCAAAATGAGGATCACATTCACTTTTGCGATGCACGAATCTGAGGTCGTATGAAGAAGATATGAAGTTGTGGGGTTAATGTGTAACTAGTGAAATATAGCTTCAAAGTAATGGTCATATATTATTGGGTGTAATATAATCAATTAGTGGATGTTTGACCTAATGGTTCGCGTAAAGGATGGATTGGGGGAGACTCGTGTTCGGGTCTCATCCCCATCAGATATAAGGAGGGTTTTGCCGATTTTCCTGGGCGCATCATGTGCACCTATAGGATGACGCCATGTAGAAGCACCACAGCCATCCATTTTATTGCCTCAGAATTGTTCCAGGTGATGCTCCTTCACACTTTCCGCACGCATGAGACTTCTTCCCCCAACACACACACACACACTCACTTATCGATTTCCTCTTATCTTCCTTATCCTATATTTTCCACCACAAAACTCTTTTCTTTATCATTTTTCATTATTTTCCCCATATTTTATTCTTCCTCATTTTTCTTTTTAAAAAAGAAACAAAATTCTTTATTTTTTCCACCATCCTATGTTGGCCAGCAGCTCCATATATGCAATCAAATATTCACTTGCCCACAAGCACTTTTTAGTATTTGATAAAATTATTAAAATAGCATTTGAACCCCCAAACTAAATTTCTCATCCTATAAAAGGGGATTTTGGTTTCATTATTTTAGGCATCCATATTTTGCTAATAGTAGTACCCAAATTATAATTATAGTTCGAAGTATCATTGTAATTATGATTGGTTATAATTCAATTTCGAAGATTATAATAGAAGAATCCATTCCCATGCTTATTGCTATTCAATACTTTTGGGTTTGTTATTGTGTAATTCACCAGGTTGAAGACTAAGAAATTATATAACGAGAATTTTGGTCCTGTTTTTTATAATTTACTTCATTCAAGACTACATGATTATAATATAAGGATTCTTGAATATTTTCAACCATTCATTCTATCTTATTCTTTTAAGTAATTATCGTCCGTTCAAGTAAGCCTTAGATATCGTTTGAATCATTTTTACAAGCATGAATTATTTTTATAATTGCGTTCCAATTGATATTATTATCATGTTAGTTATGATTAGTGAAGTTTTTAACGGTTGCGATTTATGAACCCACCTACAATTTATATATTGTTATAAATTAAGTTATCTTTTAAGAATAAAATAGTAGAAAGTAAGCTTAAATAAATACTCGGTGACTTCATAATTAATGTCACGCATTAGTTATTACTTAAGATCTGTTTATATATTTCAACATACATTCGAACTTATTTCCATGAAGTTTAGAAAAGTTTGCATCCTTTATGTAACGAATTGTCTAGCATATTTAATTGTTCACTTCATGAAAATTCAAATTTGATAATTGAATCTGAAAACTAATTGAGTTTATTACAACTACAATTCAAAGTAGGTGATTAATCTGCAACCTTTGTTTCTCTCAAAAATACAAAACTTCCCTTTTAACTTTGTTAATCTTTTCACAAAACTTTCAAAATCCAACTTTTGTGCACTTTTCTATCATTAATAAACAAAAACATAACACAACCATCTTTTCTTATTTATTTTAGCAACGTACTTACACACTCGATTAATATTAATTACGCCCTCTCAAAATTTAATCTATGTGGATACGATACCCAACTTAACACTACACTCATTAATCATTAAGTTGTGTAAATTGATAAACTGATATCACAAAATGACTCGACGATATTACTTCTTGCCATAACACTGTAGAAAGTGGTCATTGCATATTTTACAAAATAACAAAAAAAATTCTCACTCAATTGATCGATCAAGCGTGCGCTTACCTAATTGGTCCAATGGCCCTCAGCGCTTGCCCAATTGGTCAAGTACTCCAGATCTAATAAAAAATTATCTTTCCAAAGTTCCTCTAATTCAAAGTCATTCCAAAATATAATTCATTCCTATATCGAGTATATCAAATTCAGATTCCCAACTCTCAAATAACTCTTCTCTCTATTGGACCTTATCCCAAGCCGACGTATTTAAAAATAATTCGGTGTATTAATAAATGTATTGTCCCGAGCGAACACCTTCCAAACGATTCGGTGTATAGAAAAACACCTTGTCTTAAGCGAACACTTTCCAAACGATTTTGTGTATCGACAAATAACTTATCCCAAGTGAACACTTCTTCAAACGATTTGCTTTATCAACAAACACCTTGCCCCAAGAGGACATTCTCCAAATGATTTGGTGTATCGATAAACACCTCGTCCAAAGCAGAGATTCTCCAAACGATTTGGTGTATCAAGAAACACCTCGTCCCAAGCATACATTTTCCTAATGATTTGGTGTATCAAAAAAATATTGCCCCAAGTGTACACATTCCTAATGATTTGTTGTCGACAAACACCTTGTCTCCAGAGGACACTTTCTTGATGATTTGGTGTATCAACATACACCTTGTCCCAAGTAGACACTTTCCAAAACGACTCAGTGTATCAATAAACATCTAGTCCCAGGTGAATAATTCTCTAGATGATTTAGTGTATCGACAAACACCTTGTCTTAAGCTTACATTCTCTAAATGATTGGTGTATCGACAAACATCTTATCTCAAGTGGACAGTTTCCATACGATTTAGTGTATCGATAAACACCTTGTTCCAATAAGACACTTTTTTGATAATTCAGTGTACCAACAAGCACCCCCCCTCTCATAGACACTTTCCAAATAAATTGTTTCACCTCATCCCATGCGGATGATGAACATCAACGGTATAACAATATGACATCGCATTCTAAAGACATTATCAGGCAAACATCGTAATCCTTTGTAATAATTCCAAATGATCAACTCTCCAAGATAGCAATCCCAAAACATCCCATCAAAAATAAGAAAACTCCCCAAGAGTTGGATAATGGGTGTCTCTCTTTGAAATAACATTAGTCCAAAATGAGTTATGTTGTTGAGGGGATTTGTAAACACCCCATTTTTATCTATTAAGGTATCAACGACTACCATAGTCTTCCAAAATCCCCAAAACAAAGCAAAACTCATAAACATCTTCACAAATGTTCAAGAATCTAAAACAATCCATAAAAATATTCAAAAATATTCAATCCAATCTATTATTGGCCCAAAGACCTAGGGTGAAACGCGCTTCACCAATTGGTTATGCGTGCACAGTACCCTTGACCAATCAATCATTAACCCAGGAATTTTTCCATTAAAAGGAGGCCTTCACCTATCAATTGGAGGTATTAGTTTAGCTTTCTTAAATGTTGAACATTTTTCCAAAAATAGCTTCCACTCCAAATTGCACCAAAACTTTCTATGTTTGTCATCAAAGCTCTCTCTAAGTTTAGGTCTAGTATTCTAACTCCTAGCCGTATTTTCCTTTTCATCATCTAAGCCCAAAAGTAACAAAAAAAAATCCTATTTCCACTTTTCTTCTACTCTTTTCTTTTACGGTATTTTTTCTATAAAGTATACTTAGATCCACTTTTAAAAAAGATTGATCCTAAGCTAGAACATTGTCAAAACAAAAAGGAGTGCGACTAAATTTACAGGTACATGATCTCACCCTTTCATTACAAAGTTTTTATAAGAAAATGGCAGTGTCATGTTGCAACACCACCCAAGCTACTTTATCTATGTCTATTTTTTCTATAAGGATTGATCCTTCTCCACAGGTCAATTATGTACTAAGTTAACTTTGATTATGCCTACGACGGATATGTAAATGTGTTAGAGAATCCCAATCTCTAAAACGCAAGTCGAATCTTGTACATATTCTCTCATTGTCATTTTTATTATATAAAAGCTAAACAAAAGTCTCAAACTCGTGAAATATTCTCATATAAATTAGGGGATCACAAAATCCAGGGATTTCATCTACTATTTTATTTTTAATGTTAGAATTTTTGTCATTCTTACGTCATTAAGTGAATTTAAGGGTGAATCAACCTTGTTCAAGTTCTCTCATGAATTCAAATCATATACATTTTTAGATTTGACTACCTTCACCCTGAAAAAAATATCAAATCATCAAATAAATACTAGAATTATCACATTGAGCCTCTCATATCGAGCCTCCACATGAGGTGAATCCCTCTTGACTCATTCATAAACTACGTGGACTTTGAATCCCTCCGTGCGAGTACGTAGGCTCACTTGGACTATCATTCGAGTGTCTAAGTTTGACTTTGTACATATATACTTTGACTATTTTATTTACACACACTTCCCATATTGTACTTCACAGTATCAATGCACCTTAAATATTTTCATTTTTATAATCATACATAACATGCTAGAATAATTATTTTATATATGTATTTGAGATCGAAAAGAAGGAGTAGTTACCTAACACCTTCCCAATTCATACCTCAGTTCCCGAACCTTTGACTCTCTTGATAAATACGTGGATCACTTTCCATCATTATGTCTCTACAGAAGCCTACCCTTTTTTCTATTTTGAGAAAAATAGACTAGTGGGTCCATATTTCACCTATCTTATATTTCTTTCTAAAAAAGAGAGTTATGCCAGACCGAGGTGGTGATCGCACGTAGCTGGCCAAGGACATGAAGGGAAGGAAAATAAAATTTTGGGGGTCTCTGACAATGAGTATAAAAACCATTTTGTTAGGGAAGAGACCAATATTGGAAGAGAAATTTGTCAAAGTCAATACTGAATTATCTAACACTAAGGAGGAGGTTAGTGTCCAGTCTTTCAAAGTAGAGCTTATGGTGCCAGAACTTCAAGTTTCAGCACTCAAGTCTCCATGATTCCTTAAATTATTAAACAAATATTTTGTATTCGAATTTTTGGACAATTTTTAGGTATTTTATAACCCAACATTTTAATAGAGAATAAATGTGAGTTTTGTTTCACTATATTTATTTTACTTCCAAGCCTCCCATGTTGTTGGAGAATATTTAGGATCCTACCATTGGTTTTTCTCACACGGATATTTTCATTCAAATGATTGAGATGGTATGTTCCACCTTTAAATACTTTGTGGATTTGAAATGGCCCTTTATCACTTAGGGGACCACTTCCCAAAGGTTGGGTCTTTTGACTCAAGTTGGATAATTCTTTCCAAATCAGGCCCCCCATTGAAAGTTCTCTTTTTCACCATTTTGTTATAGCTTTCAACCACCTTTTTTTAACTAGAACATTGTATAGGACTCTCGGCTCATTTTCATCTATATTTTCTAATTATAGCCCTAATAATTAATTCATTATGAGAGAGAAACCTTAATTTTTTAATGTGAACATCATGCCCATATGTTAACGGATAAGGTTTACCCTTATTCTTGACCATTTGCAAGTCATGTATGCCCAAAACATCTGTGGAGATAAATTATGCCAATATATAGGATGTTTTACAATGACCTTGTATAGAGTGTCTTTCATAAATTTGTTTGTAAATTATGCTTGTCCCTTGTCCCTTTTAAGGTCATTCCAAACCTACAGGTAAACTCCACTACCATATTGCTTCAAAAATTCTTGTACTATCCGTGAGATGGTTTGGAGAATTCCAAACATGTAAACATTGTCTTGCAACTAATAAACCATTTCCCTTTGGATCGTGTAATGATTATGAGATTTGAAAAATAAAAAATGAAAATGTATGCCAAATTAATACCTTTTAAAAGAAAATTACATTTAACATACACTAGTCACGGAAGCTAAAATAACATTCTAAAAATAAAGAAAACTACTATTTTTCTCATTAATATTCGAAGTCTCTTTTATACAATTTACAATGAAAAATAAAATCCAACTTTATTTTAAAAAATATAGAGATTGTAAACATCCCAACATGTTCCAAACTCCAATATATTCGTAATCAATCTGAACTCGTACCAAACCTGAAATGCATATATAAATTGTGAGGATGTGAGCTGAAAACTTAATAGGTTTGTATAAATTCTTCAAGTGAACTACATATATAAAAGTGTGCATATATGATTTCTCAACTAAAATCCTAACATAATCATAATTAAATCCTATGATCTTATCATGTGTCCCTAAACTTATTCAAAATTCCCCATACAAAATCCCCACTGCGCTCTCTTCAGTACGGTGTGGACTCTGGTTATTTGTGCTCTTAAAAATCCATGTTCCCAAAATAAACAATCTCATATCATAATCGCCAAGGCGTAATGGGGTACTCCTCTCATCTTCCTATCATGACATCATGTCTTAACAACCTCAACAGGTCCATGGCCTAATTCGTCCAATAAATAGCAAAATCGTAGCCCGAAAGCACACCCCATACAGTGGGTTGTTTGTCTAAGGGATGCCTATGTATCCTCGAACAAAATTTACAAGTGAATTAATAATTATCCCAAATTAATCTACTAATAGATTCATTTTCACAATTATGTATAAGCCTTCTTTCCAAATTTTTACATCCCAACATGTCACTTAAATTGAATTTAATAATGTTATCCCAGCTACACAACATAAAAAAATGGAATAAATCATGGATTTTATATTTATGGTATTTAAATACATATATACAATATATAAAATTCACATATCATGTAGCACATACACAGTCATGCCTGAATACATATAGAACACAAAATAAACCACGAGAGGATGAAAATCTACCTCAAATTACTTAAAATGCAATCGGTGAATAAAGCGTCAAAATCCTTTAAAATCTTGACATGGAAATATTGATTATATTCGCATTCTATTGAAAACTGATTTTATTTATCTCCAAAACTTTATCTCAAGTTCAAATTATTTTCTCTCATTTCTATCTTATATTCTCTCTCAATTCTTTAAGATTTCTCTATCTAAAAGGCGTCCAAAATTCACAAACCTTATCAAAATTTTATATCAGTAGATAAGTTTAAAATAACTCTAAAACCTTTAAAAACGCATTGATACTTAACTCCCATTATTTCTCACTTCATATTCCCATTTAACCCTTCATATCCCCTCATAAATGTCCCATTAAATAAGCCTCAAGTCCTATGTTGAGTATTTAACAACTAATATTCTTCATAATTTTATTTTTATTATTTATAATCAAAATAAATACATAAAATACATATCAAAGTCGTTCATATCTCAACCTCGTGATGTCCCTCACAAAATATTCCTCAATCTCACAATTAAGATCATATTAGCTAGCAAATGAGCACCTTGTTAATCACCCTATAAATAATACTCATTTAAATTCCATTTCTTCTCAATTATATTTAAGATAAACTCTTAATATATCCAATATATCTTGTATCTCATTATCACGGTCAAAAATATAAAAATAAATTATACAATCTCTCTAACATATCATGTACTAGCTAATTTAAAAACAAGTAAAATAAAAATTCAATAAATTCCACATATATTTTAACTAATTAAAATATGTCCATATAAATATATTTCACACTTATTGTATTGAATACATATATTATTTAAATAATTCCCATGAAATCTAAAATATCCCACATGGTTAGTTTTCAATCCACATATAAAATTCTTAAATAATTATGACAATTCATCCAATAATATTTTTAATTAAATTACAAATATACGGATTGTTACAGGTCATAAACCTCAGATGTTTTGCTTCCACCCATTTATTGAATAATTTGTTGTTGTAATTATGAAATTGTGTAGTTTTTAGGAAAGAGAATAAATTTTACCAATCACATTTGTTGCCCATCATCAAAATGGCTAAGATTTTACCACATACTAAAGATCTATTGATGCAAATTGATTTATAGGGTCACGTTGACATTTGTGGCCCCCTTTAGAAAATTTGATGTTGTCATTTATAATAGTTTTCCAAAAATGTCCATGCCTTATTAGTAGCTATTTCATTTTGATTCATGCTTGATATGCTCCACACAATCCTTCATGGATTTTAGCTTTTGTTGTTAGGTCTTCCTATCTACCATCACCTCGTTTGAATAGTTTTCCAAAATACATTATATAATTTATGGATCTTAGCTTAACAAATTTTTCATCCTTAATATTAGGCTTTCCTAAAAATTGCATTATTGGTTATCTCATGTCATTATGAACATCAATAGTATCGATTTCTATTAAGGCAAATCTATTTGGGAGGAAATGTAATAATTTAGTGATAGGGTTCAGTTTCCACCTTCCTTGGAAGTTCAGCAAGCCATCTCGTTGGCATCTTTATTCATGAATGTTGGGATATAGTTTATATTGTGTTCATCAAATTAGATAGTAACTCTAAAGATGTTTTTTTATATAAGTTTAGTCCCTCACTAAAACACATGTACTCACTAGTTAGATACTTTATGACTAATTGAGAATCTCCACACACTCCAATTACAAATGCATTAAAACTTTGAAGGATTTCTAAGCCCATTATTACTGGTTCATATTTTACCTTCTTATTCGAGCATCAATTACTTTCGCGTCTAAAACCATGTTTACTTTTGATATGGTCAAGAGATTATATAATTACTCATATGTCTGGAATAATTTTAGTCTAAGAACCATTTAACCACAATTTCCAAGGACTTAAAGACACGTAATCTATGACATATTATCCTTTAGATTCATCATTACAAGGATGGTGTGACACAAAGTCAGCTGAGGCATGGCCTTTTTCAGCCTTTTGGGGGACATAGTGCAAACAAAACTCAGATAGGGAAAAAATTCATTTACTAATTATATTTCTTAAAATAGGTCTGGTAAGCATATATGGATTAAATCAGACTTTTAAATAACAAACAGTTCTCTAGATAATAAGTACTATCTCAAATTCCTTTCTATGAAGTACAAAGTTAATTATAGTTATTCACAAGTATTTAAAAATCGATAAAGATTATACACATCCTTCTCTTTGTTAAATTCATATAATTGAGCCAAAAGCACCCCAATTGAAGTGTCTACAACAATTATGTAGAGCTTCAAAAGGCCTATCATCCCTTAGTGGTGCCAATAAGCGGGGAGCATTCAAATACTCTTTAATTACTTTGAATGTTATCTCCTGATCCTCCTTCCATTCTAATTCTTCTTTATATTTCAGCTTCAAATGAGAAGAAATGATCTTAGTTTTGCTACCAGCGTTAGAAATAAATCTTCAAAGAAAATTAATTTGCCCCAAAAACCTTTATAATTATTTTTTGGTTTTACGGGCCTTACTTTTGAGTATAAATATGACTTTGTGTTTTCTCGCCTAAATCCCCTATTAATCCATTAGGTACCCTAGGAATTTTCCAGTAGAAACTCTAAAATCACATTTGAAAGAATTCAATTTTAATTGGCAAACTGTTATTCTTTTAAAATATTTTTCAAATGCTCTATGTGATCTTATGTAGTTTTAAATTTTACAATTATATAATCAATGTAACATTCCAAAAACTTACCCAACATATTATGGGAAATGGTCTTCATTCCCCTCTGATATGTGGATCCTGGATTCATGAGACCAAAAGTCATTTTCACCCATTTGAATGTTCTAAAATTTCCTTAACACCTAAATGCAATTTTATATACATATTCTTCAGTAATACACATTTTGAAAGAGCTACTAATTATCCTAAAGCTTGCATCTAGGTTTTAAAAAAAGATAAAAATATATCAATAAACCACAACGCCCGATGTATGGATAAATCCCAAATGGGAAAAACTTTTGACGGTCCAACCATACAAATTCACTAAAATAAGAAATTACATAAGGACGAGAAATGACTTACAAAACCAACTCGAATCCCTCACAAGCCTTGATGTGTATTCGTTCCGTTAACGTCTCCTCTACAGTGATAAGTATGAGTCCACCTACACACTTCCATAATATGTGCTCCTCACACGCCTTGGTACCCATCGATACAGGCTTAACAACTATCACAACACACGAAGTCCACCATATGTAAACAAATAACATATGCAATCCACTACATGAAACGAATACTCAAAAAGATTTAGAGTATAAACATTGGTGCTCAAACACGGAGATCTCAAACCAACATAAAATATTTAACCTTGGATCTCAAACTAATTAATTCCAACTGGGGTTTTGAAGACTTTAGATATGTGTTAAGGAAACAATTTTCCATAGGCCTCTTTAAAAAATAAGTTTCCAACACTCCTTTATATAGAAAATATGAATTTTAAGGCTGCACATTTTTCAGGCAACTCATTTGAATGCAAGCAGTAGGGTCTTTAGAACAAAGTCACTAATCGTGTTCTTTTTTGTCAATGGTTTGAAAGGTTTGTCAGACAACTGCATGACCATTCTCAGCTGTTCAACTGACTGAGAAATGATCCTATACTGCTCCCCATGGATGAGAGAGCCCATAGACATGTTAATCACGCTCTGATCATGCGACCATGATTCATAATAAAACACCCAAAATAAAAACTCGGGGATCAACATACTAAAATCTTAACACCTTTTCGAGATCCCAATGTGAAGATGTAAACTTGGCATGAATATGATGATGCTTTACATGGGCAACTTCATGTCTTCAATTAAATAGGCGTGAAAGTAAATACTCAAACAACCTAATTGATGACTCAAAAATCTTTGACCAACACAATAAAGTCAATAAATAAAAATTATAGATATTCTTAACATACATCACAGAATTTGTCCTTACAAATATCCCCCTTTGGTTATTCATGTAAAAAACCAAAAATGAAAAAAAACTAGGTCGACAAGATCTAATGCTAAATACCCAAACTCCAAAAGGAAAAAGAGATAAACAAATACTTTATCGACTCTAAATCTTAATTAGCTTTGCACTTGTGAAAATTTATCGCATCGTAGCTTAAACCTGAACACTTAACACGCCTTTCAAATGCATAGAGAATACGAAATATATAACATTGTTAGCCAAATATTCCCCGCATATGAAATCCATCCCCTTAGTCTAAATTTCTCTCTATTTTTTCCCGAGTATAGACAAAGGTGAAAGGGCAAAATATGAACCAGATGATCATATAAAAAATAAGAATATCATGCAATGTGAAGGGTAACAGGAAAATAAAGACAATAGAACACAATTACAAATAATTTAAAAGATGTAACAATGAAGAACATGGATTAAATGAATGGAAAGACTTAAACGAATACCATATATATATAAACACACAAAATAAACACAAGAATCTATATATAAGGTATGACCACAAATGACACACAAAAAAGTTTCTCTAGACTCATATGGCATAATGTGTATATAAAACAATGTGGCATGGAGTGTAAGGGTGAAAACTAGAAGTAAAGTAAATATGTCGAAAACATTAAGATAGTCCCAGGAGTTCAAATTTGACGGTCTTAATTTATAACACTTAGATTTAGCCTATTGTGACAAATAAAGTGATCACAAATGGACAAAATGGTCTTATTGAATACAAGCCTAGACAATATTGATGATTATCAAATCAAAGGCGTCAAATATTAAGAATGAACTAGGACAAACTTGTGCAAACCCATTGATCATAAACTTATAACACCCTCCAAAAATATAAATATGAGGCATTATTAAGAAACAATAGAAAGAATTGTAAACCATACTCAAATGTTCCATCTACATGAAAAACTTGGAATGAATGGAATTCAAACGCACTTATATGCCACACATAATACGCAAGACCAACTTACAAACGAAAAAAAAATGTATTTTTTTAAAATATAGACTAAAAAAACTCAAAATACTAATGTTGAAACATTATACAACTAGATATAACATATATTGATAAGAACAAATATAGAGTATTTTAACATGCAACAACAATTACTCATTGTAGGAGGGGCTTAATGATAAGCCTCTCATTTAATTATTAAATGAGGTTAGAGATGATTAAAATTGATAAAAATCCATGTATTTATGCGACTGAGGTATTATTATGCGCGTCCGGCATATCACACGTATTTGTGTATTATTTATACATTAATTAGACATTATTCTAGTATTGAGGGTGCACCATATGTTATGGGACACAAGTCATCCCAATTAAGATATATGTCACCATAAGTTATTTGACACATGGCTCTACACTAAATTGGACATGTTGCAACCCACTTGGGTGGTTTTCGTTATAAATAGACTTCACTTCCTTACATTTAAAGAAGAGACCTTCTTAGGAGAGAAGAGTGATTTTGTCTTATGAGTTTTGAGAGAGAGTTCTAGAAAAGAGTTTTGAAATGAGTTCTTCGAGAAGAGTTGCACAACCTTTCACCTCTCGAGTTCCACTATAATGAGTTTTTTGGTGAATAGTACAAACCCACGAACTACGCTGACTTTGATTTCGACTATGACGGATACGTAGGTGCAACTGAAGTTGTTCAAGTCAAACACGTACAAAAATCCGGTATTTTCCTAGATTTAACTCCCCTCTTACATTTGGCGACTCTGTTGGGGAGGTATTCGTGATTCTTATTACGTAACACCTCATTCGTGATCGAAAAACTCAAAAGAATGGATAAGAGATGAGAAAGGCTAGCCACCTAATCTTCTTCTCAACCATATTGTTGGAGTGCATTTTCAGATAATATTTCTAATCTCTCTCTCGATTTTATGATTGTCCTGTTTCCTATAGAAATGACAATCACATTCTTATAAACATATTACGTTATAAAAAAAATAGTTATGCAAACTAGCATGGAATATTAGTTATAGAATCTCACGAACTCGTCTCATGTCTCCATATGATAACTCAAATTTGAGTATATAAATTTGGCAAAAGTAATTTATTATCATATATATGTAGGTGTATTATACTCACAACTACCTTGGTGCCATGGAAACGATTCCGTAATATCATTTAGGACGCTGGTAGTGTATAAGTATATGCTAGAACCATTCACACGAAGTCAAAACAAATAGTATGATATAAAGCGGACCTCCTACCTTAAATAAAAATATATTTATCGCAGAATTAAAGAAAAGAGTTATTATACATTTGTGATATATTTTGTTTAGTGGAAAATCACTTTCATCTCGCTCAAAGAGAGAAGAGCGTTGGATTAATTCAAGGGTGATGTGAGGTGATGGGATGTGATGTGAGCTGACGCTTTTGTATTACTTATACAATATGCTAAAAAGTGTCAAGTATAATAATATAAAAAATTGAGTTTTTAGCACTGACTCAAACATTATCACGTCAAAGGTGAAACTGGCACTAAGTTGTCTTGCACACAATGTTTTAAAAGATGTACGTTTATATCATTAATTGTGCTAGTGTGCCATGCAAAATAAAAGTAGCTTCATATCTGAAAAAATAAGACAATCCATGCCATGTTTTTCTTTTGGCTGGAAGACAAAATAAAAAAACCATTTCATGTTACAACCAGCACCATCAAACCTCATTTTTCGGCATCATAAATCCTGGCGAAACAAAATTAAATTTTCCGGCGTAACTGTCACTCGTAGTTACCACTGTTGAGTTACACGAGAAATCAAACTGACCTACCTGTTTGTAGAAATTGTTGGTCCCCAAACTTGTGTAAAAATGATGACCCGTTCGTGAATCCGAATCACCACGGCATAAAAAATTAACGTCCTATTTGTAAAAATCAGATCTTCAATCTGACGAAGGTTTCTCAGTCAAACCACGATCCACGAACCTTGCTTCGAGAAGCCATGACATTTCTCCAAGAAATACACGATCCATTAGAGCTCCCTCTTAACACAGTTGCTTCAACGGAACAAGATCCAAGAACCTTGTTTTAACACATCTGGATGGGTCTATGCTCTAATTTGACTGTGTAACAGTGATGGGCGTATTTGTTTCACACATGGGATTCCCTCTTGGCTTAGAATGGGATTTGTGTTTGGTCATTGTGTTGGTATCCAAATGGCTTTTGTTGTGTAGGGTTTTCTTTTTGTTTTTGTCATTTGGTTTGGGTGGAGTCCTTTGTTGGTTTTTTCTTTTGACTGAGTCAGTGGGGTTTTGACCGGAGCTCAAAGTTTTGTAGTCTTTGGTTTTGTTGTTGGTGTGAGGCGTGTTGGTGTTTTGCAGGTTTGTGGCGCGTGTTTATTTTTCTAGAACGTACCTATTTTATCTAGGTTTTGAGAAGCCTCTCTTGGGGCCAAAGATTTGGTTTGGGTTTTTAATTGTGAGGACAGGTGTTTTTTTTATGGTGTTGCTGTTTCTTGCTGGTTAGTTTTGGTGTGTTGATTGGGCCTCTAATATATATGGTTTTCAGAAGAAAAAAATTATGATATGAGGTGTAGTTGGTCCATATTATCGTGTGTAATAATGATGTGAGTATTCGAGCTTAGTTTATGATAAATTGTGATATGAGCATTTTTGTTTTTCATTCCATGGACTTAAAATAATGAGTGGTTGATTGGATTTTTTTTAGTGTGCATAATACGCCTACTAGAATCATCTTATGATTCATGCTATTTTTTCGGTTTGAGTTGAGTTTGTTTTAACGTCAAAATAATAGTGAAACGTAATGATTTTCATCCGAATATTTTATGCCGTCCTATAAATATTTACAAGCGTTATTTTAGGACTTTAAATCGTGTTGAACATGATTAATTATTTTTTAATTTATTTACGATACACATGGCACCTGTGTACGCGATGAACCTCACCACCTGAGATACAACTATTATAGTTTTCTATAGGATACAATTATTGTGGTTTGCTAGTATTATCTTTCGCATGATATATCTATATGTTATGTTATAAAGCTCAAAATGAGTTACAGAGAGCGTAATGAACCTCTATCTAAATATCAAGATTGTAGAAAATATTTTGTAAGTGTTATTTTATAGTGGGGGACCATGTTGAACATGACTAATATAATACGAAACAGCTTGAGTATGTTTCACAATTCAGAATTCACCTTGATATTTTACACACTCTTGAATTTGATAGGATGTGTGCTTAAACGATATTAAATTGTGCACGATACACCTATGGGTGGTTATGATTCGTTACACAAATGTCCCTGGACTTTATTTATTTTTTATTTTACTATCATTAAATAAAATAAATAAAATAAAGGGGGCATGATGAGAATTGTACTTGGATGTTTCGTGAGTTGTACTAACAATTTGCAAATATTATCTTATTGTGTCGAAAAGATATTATTTTGAAGAGGCTTCCGAATGAGCAGATATTGAGCGACGCTAACATAAAACCATTGTTCAAAGATATGATAGTTTGCGATATACCCCATAAAATGTAATGATTAAGTTTCTTTCATTTTTTTCGGGTGGGCATTGTAAATGGTATATGTAATTTATTTTATTTTGTCTTGAGATAAAATAAAATATAGGGGGCAAATGGATATTATGATGTAACATAGCTTGTAGTGTAAAGCTTCTTCGACATCCTCCGCGACAACGTTAGATTGATGAACCTTCATAGTATAGTAACATCCAAGCAGACCATTACAAAAGCTTTTGCAGTTTCTTTCGCAAAGATTTCAAACGGGTTAATTAGTTGTCACTCAGAAATTGACGAAGTCATAATCATCCTCCAGATATGACATCATATTATGAGAACTTTGCGAGTATTGAGATAAGCCTTCTATAAAGGTGTATTATAGATCAAAAAACTTTATCAAATTGTTCGGTAGTTGAACCACGATCGTTAAGACTTGACTCGTCCGAAGAAGTTGGTCATTGAAGCAATAGACGAAGGACCACGCTCAATTTGTCATTCAGCAAGTATGGGCTCCCGTCCTGAAAAGCGATACAGAATAATGAGTTTACGAAAAATATTAACAAGTTGTTTTCATTGTTAAGTAACCGTTATTGGTGGAGTTTGACGAAAAATCTTAACAAGTGGTTTTCATTTTAAGTCACCGTTATAGGTGGAGTTTACAAAAATCTTAACAAGTGTTTTCATTGTTAAGTCACCGTTACTGGTGGAGTTTGACGAAAAATCTTAACAAGTGGTTTTCATTGTTAAGTCACCGTTATAGGTGGAGTTTAGAAAAATCTTAATAAGTGTTTTCATTGTTAAGTCACCGTTACTGGAGGAGTTTGACGAAAAATCTTAACAAGTGGTTTTCATTGTTAAGTCACCGTTATAGGTGGAGTTTACAAAAATCTTAACAAGTGGTTTTTATTGTTAAGTCACCGTTACTGGTGGAGCTTGACGAAAAATCTTAACAAGTGGTTGTCATTGTTAAGTCACCGTTATGGGTGTCCCCATTATTGGTGGAGTTTTACAAAAATCTTAAATAAGTGGTTTTCATTGTTAAGTCACCTCTAACAATGGAGTTGACGAAAAACTTAACAAGTGTGTCTTGATTGTTAAGTCACCTCTAACGGTGGAGTTTACGAAAAACCTTAACAAGTGTGTCTTCATTATTCAAGTCACCTTATAACGGTAGAAGAAAAATCTTAAACAAGTGTGTTTTCATTGTTAAGTCACCTCTAGCGGTGGAGTTTACGAAAAATCTTAACAAGTTTGTTTTCATTATTAAGTCACCTCTAACGGTGGAGTTTACGAAAAACCTTAACAAGTGTGTTTTCATTATTAAGTCACCTCGTAGGTGTGAGTTTGCGAAAAATATTAAAAAATGGTAATTTGGGCAAGTCAATAATATGTGCATGCACAAGAAACCTCGGCGTAATTTGGGCAAGTCAATAACACGTACATTCACAAGATGCCTCATTATGATTAAGACGAGCCAAAAACATGTGCATACACTATATGATAATAGAGAACGAAGAAGTTGTTATTATGTAAACCATAAGAAAATACTTCCACTAAGCTTGGTTGAGAATGATAAAACTGAATAATGAAGTAGTTGTTATGGGATCATAAGATACTTCCAAATAGCTTTGTTGAGAATGATGAAAGAGAATGATGAAGTAGTTATTATGTGTCCATGATAATACTTTTTATCAAAGAAGAGTTACAAACAACCATAATAAAATCGTGGATACATGTTCATTTAAATAGGAATGGGGGAAACACTCATAGTATATCATTCATATGAAAAGAATGATAATGAGGTCCTTCGGAATAACCTATGAGATCAAAACCTAAAAAATGAGATTTAAGATATGAGATATAAGTATATGAGCTTATTACTCACGTTCCGCAGGTCGATCAAACATATGAAAATTGACTAAAGAAGTTTCGTACATACAGTTGATATATTTAAGACATGCATAAATATGTTAACTATATGTACGAGGAGGCAAATGTAAGAGGGGCTTAATGATAAGCCTCTCATTTAATTATTAAATGAGGTTAGAGATGATTAAAATTGATAAAAGTCCATATATTTATGCGACTGAGGTATTATGATGCGCGTCCGGCATATAACGCGTATTTGTGTATTATTTATACATTAATTAGACAGTATTCTAGTATTGACGGTGCACCATATGTTATGGGACACAAGTCATCCCAATTAAGATATATGTAACCATAAGTTATTTGACACATGGCTCCACACTATATTGTACATGTGGCAACCCACTTGGGTGGTTTTCGTTATAAATAGACTTCACTTCCTTACATTTAAAGAAGAGACCTTCTTGGAAGAGAAGAGTGATTTTGTCTTATGAGTTTTGAGATAGAGTTCTAGAAAAGAGTTTTGAAATGAGTTCTTTAAGAAGAGTTGCACAACCTTTCACCTCTCGAATTCCACTATAATGAGTTTTTCGATGAATTGTATGAGCCCACGAACTACGCTGACTTTGATTCCGACTATGACGGATACGTAGGTGCAACCGAAGTTGCTCAAGTCAAACATGTACAAAAATACGGTATTTTCCTAGATTTAATTCCCCTCTTACACTCATAAAATATAGCATGTGAATAATCATATGAAAGCATGCGAGAATCAACAACTCAATGTTATGTGAAATCAAATCAGATTTCCTCACCCAAAGAGATATATCATGACGAACTTAGGTTTTAAAAAAAACTTTGACACAAGACATAGACTTCCTAGGTCCTCTTTGATGACCATAACAAAACCTCCTAAGGTGACCTTTTCATCTGTAGTGTGTGCATCTGAAAACTCTTGGAAATATATACTTGGATTGACCTTTTGAAGAATCCTCGGCAACGGTTGACTCTCTAACAAACAAGGCCTTGGATTTTGGAGCGAAAGAATCCAAATCATTGTGGCCTAGACCTTTCTTGTCATTTTTTATTTTGATAGATCCTAACATTTTGTCTAAATTTCTTGACCCGGTATCTAAGCCAATTTTGACACACCGTGTGTCTTTTAATTCATCTTCTGTCTTCAAAATTCTAAACTTGAGAAAAAATTTAAACTCATCAAATTTTAGGGAATTCATTTTCATATTTTCAACCAGTCCTTGAAGGTTATCTCTCTCCCACTCAATGTATGTGAACTTCTCCTTAAGAGTCTTTTCACGTGCCATTAAATCCGCTTTATCATTGTTTCCTAAGGCACTCTATTTTAACTTATATTCTAATTTCAAGTTGACAATTTTCAATATTAACGATTACATATCTAATTCACATAAGGAAAATTAAAGTTCACTCTCCTCATCTTCACCACTTTCTTATTCCTCCTCTTCATTACAAACTTGGGAATCAAAATATATGACCTCAGAACTGTTATGCATATAATTATCTTTAATGGGAGAATATATTTAATTTAGACTCACAAGAGTAGGTATAAAAGTGGTGTAATTATGATCTATGGGAGAATTTGTTTCCTTTTCTGACTCACTGTCACTAAGGATTGCATTATATGATTTAGACTTCTTATTTTATTTCCTAAGTTTAGTGGGGCACTCAAAATCATAATGCCCAAACCCTTGGCATTCATAACACTTGTTCTAGTCATCCACCTTCTTAGGAATATCTATCTTGTTCCTATCATGGTCATTGTTAAAGCTCTATGACTTCTTATAAGAATTCTTTTCTTCTTTAATATTAATAAATTTAGTGAACTTTTTTTGCAAACTGTGGTGACAATTATTATGCAACACAAATAGATAAGAGAAAAGCAACCACCAAGTAAGAACTAGGAATATAAAATGACAATCACACAATAAAGTATGTACGAGGTTCGGCAAAGGAGTGCCTACGTCCACGGTGGTGCAATCGATGTTATTTTTATATACTCCGGAGAGTGATTACAGAGAATACAACTTGTCCTTTTTTCCCCGGACCTAGGATTCAATATATACATATATGTTCAGGTAAGTGGGGGTGTTGGATTCCCCCACGTCTTCCATCTCTCCCTATAATTTCCCTTCATGGGAACGTGGGAAGAGATCGGGTAATTTAAATGAGAAATGAGGGGCCTGGACTTTGGGCCGCTGAAGTGCGCTACTCGTCCGGGCCCATGGTCTTAATTCTAGGTACCCACAATTGCGCCTAAGTTTGTTGGGCCATGCTTTTGGGCTCAATAAATTTAAATGATTAGCTATAATGGCTTTTTTGCCATGCTTCGAAAGCTGTGAAGTTGATTTTGACGGCACCCGCTTTGTTTCTTGTGCATTATGATTAGCAGAATTTGAAGATTTGTTGGAATAGCCACTTTTCTACCGTCGTTTCAGTCTTTCCAGCATTCTTCCATTCTCTGTGAGATCTATCACTTCGTACCTTCTTCTCTCAATCTCCATTCTCATCGCTTCCTAGTTGTTTGGGCTCGTGCTTCTTCATCGCTTGAATCGATCTTCTATTTTATAAGTTTCCTGTGCCTTTTCTTTGTACTTTCTCTTTGAGTATGTAGCTTTTCTAGGGTTTTCCAATGGCGAAGATTGGGAATAGGTCGATCTCTGAATTTAGGAAGTTTTATAACGTCCCTGATTGGGTAGATATTGAGTGTCGTGCTTCCCCTCCTAGAAACGTTAAGCAGATAGATGACGCCCACTGGATCCATGTTTTGTTGCTTTCCCAGGGGGGACTCAACTTTCCTCCCAATGATTTGTTCTTGCATTTCTTTGGCTATTTCAATATTGTTCCTGCACAATGCTCGCCCAATGTGTGGAAAATAGTTAATGGCGTACATAGAATAAACTAGTTGTATGGTACAAGGTTAGGGCTCGCCAAGGTCTATTTTTTCTATTCCTTCTCTCGAACTAGCTCTGGTGTCCTCTACCTCAAAGCTAGGAGCCCTGACAGGGTATTGGTAGTAAATCTACCTGATTCCCATAAGGACTATTGGCAAGACGGTTTTCTTTCTAGAAACTGGCATCTTTCTCCCCAATTTGAAGGGTTGAGGTCTGAGAGGTTCACTATTCCCTTTTATGGGGAAGAATATATAGGTAGACATTGCTCTGTTGTTTCAACTTTTGTTGATTTGTGATCTTTCTAACTCTTCTTTGATTTTTCTTCCATAGCGAGGTCAAAGAACTTGGAACCTGCTCTCAGCGAGGTTCGTATCTCGGAATTGGTTAAGGCTTGGAATATCAGGGAGCCTTTGGGTGACGGTGAGCATCCCAGGTCTGCTGCCTTTCTGCTCGAGTACAAAAACATTGGCTCCAGCTTCATAGCAAGGCCTGTGGATAGTATCCTAGAGTTTTATTCCTTCGAAGAGACTGTTGCTGATCCTATCCAGTTGGACGAGGAGGAGAGCAGTTCTGAAAGTGACATCGTAGGTGCTGTAAGTAATTTGCGGGGATAGAGCTCTAGCAGTAGCAGTTCCTCTGATCGCAGGGAGGTTTCTGAAGCTCGAGGGTCGTCGAGCTCTTCTAGCAGTTCGAGCAAGGAGATGGTTCCTCCAAGGAAGAACTTCATCAGGGATGATGATTATGAGGACCACGTGCTTCTTGCACAAAGGTCAAAGAAGCAAAAAGCTAATTATGGGGATGTGGCTACTGGTTCCCGGTCCTCTGCTCAAGAGCATGAGAGAAAGAGGAAGGAAGAGGAGCAGGTAAGGGAGAGAGAGAGAAAAAAGGAAGAAGAGAAGAAGAATATGGAGGAGAGGAGGAGGGCAGAGGAGAGGAAGAAGAAAGAGAATGAGAGAGAGGAGGAGAAGAGGAGGGCCGAAGCAAGGATGAAGGTCGGGCAGGCCTTGGTCCCGATGTCCGGCTACCCGAGGGGGCTTCTGTTGCAATTTCCCCTCAGTTGGCCCCCGCTCTGCTCGAGAGAGATGTCCTCCCAGCTGATCGCTAAAGGGCGATAGGGTCTAAGCAATTGTCCCTTCAGGCTAGTAAAGGCTAGCTCTGGTAAGGTTTTTCCCTTCTCTCCCATGTTTTTATGAATCCCCTTATTTCCCTCTTTTAACATCTTCTTTCTGCAGTTTGTCACTGACTTCGTCGTGCTGTATCGTTCACGCGATGAGCTGGTGAAGAAAAACAGCGAGATGGAGAAGGAAAACGTTACCCTAAAGCTGAAGGGTAAAGAGCTCGAGGCTAGCTTTAAATCCGTCGACGCTGCTTGGATTTCATCCGGCCTGGCTCTTGCTACTGCCAATAATGAGAAGGACGCGGCAGTCAAGGATTTGAAAGAGCTGCAACAGGCCTATGACCTGGTTTATTCGAGCAAACTAGCGATTATTGAGGACAACAGGGTGCTGTCTGAAGAGCTGAAGAAGAAGGAGTCTGAGGCTGTTACTGCCAATGAGGACTCATACAATTCTATTTGGGCTACAGCGTACGAGGATGCTGAAGTTCAGATAGGCTATATTAGCCGTCTGAACTTCAAAAAGGGTTGGAACAAGACCCTTTTGGCTGCTGGCATCGATATCGACTCTCCCCTATTTAACGAGCATGACCCGGGTCCGAAGCCAACCGTGGATGAAGTCCCTGCCTCAGCTGTTGAGGGTGCTGATCCTGTCCCCCAGATGACCTCTGCTGATGCTTCCCTTGTTGTGGCAACAGAGATTACTCCTACCGAGGGCGGTGCTCCTGCTGATGCCGACAAGGGGAAAGGTCCATCGACCTCTGGGCAACCTGAGGTTGCTAACTAGTTAGCTGCTAGGACTACTTTATATTTTTGCTTTTTTCAGTCTGTAAACTTTCTTTCTACTGTTCGATGTAACTTCCATCTTTATTAATGAAAAGACTTCTATTTTTCAATGCACTGATTTGTCTCTTTCTCTCCCTTGTCTTTCTATTTATTATAGTTGAGTGATGTTGATGATTACATTCCTGCTACTTCCCAATTGGGAAGGATGTTGGGGCCTAATGTGAGCTCCGAAGTTTGTCACACTTTTGTGAGGATCTGTAAGTAGCTGCGACTGAGGAACAAGCGCTTTATAGAGCAGAAAGAGCTCATCGCCAAGCTGAAGGACAGGCTTCAGGAGATGGAGGACATTGGTGCCTTAGTCCAAGAGGATATTAATGCGCTGAGAACAAAGCTATTGGAGGCCTCCAAGATCAACCAAGTTGGGTAGGTTCTTCAGTAGGTGAATAAGGATCTGAGGAGAGAAGTCTCACAACTTAAGGAGCATGTGCCGAGCACTGCTCCAACAGTATTACAAGGTTCCTCATCATCGTGAACTAGAGCTGGCCAGAGTGTTACTCCTCCTGTGCCGCGGGGTCCCACTCGCCCCCCGTTCCGCGAGTTGGTAGGAGCACCAGGAGCCAAAACAGGGAAGCGAAAGAACTTCGAGATAGGGAAATGGAAGAGCTCCGTGGTGATGTCCAGTGAGCATATGTGATTGCTGCTGGGCTTCAAAGGGATGTCACTCGGTTGCGGCACTTGTTCAAGAAAGGTCCTCGGCAAGCGTGGGTTGACGGTTACGACCAGGGTTGGTCGGATGCTCCAACAAGGTTGTCTGAGTTCGAGGAGATTTCTTTTATCAGGAGGTGGCTAAGTTCCTTGAAGGAGCTGCAAGTCCCGAGGAACTCGATGCTCTGGTATCGCCATGAGATGTTTCCCTCTACTCTGATGCCTAACCCCTTCCGAAGGGATGATAGATGGATCCCCATCGATGCCATCCCTCGAAAATTATTGGAGTCGGATGTGAATGAGTTTGTAGAGGAGTTAGATCATGCTCCCGATGATGGATAAAGAGCTCGAGTGTCTGATTATCTCGCTCAGAGGCTTCTCCCCCATTGAGATTTTGCCAGTTATCTTTTTTTGATAATGTAAATGCTTTGGGCGATCTCGCCGACTAAACATGTATTACCATTGTTGTAAATGTGATGAATTAATGAAAAGTTTGTGTTTTGAGCAATTTTGCCGAGTAAACGTGTGCATCATATTCTTCATATTCTTGCTGCTTTATAATCTTCTAAGTTTGTTTTGTCATACAAGTGTCCTCCCAGTCCAGTATAATACCGAGATACCATTGTGCTCCACTTTACCTTTTAGGTTGTGTCGTCACACTCCCTTAGGCCTAAGTGGGGCAATTGGCGAGGACACACCTGGTGTTGGATGTTTTATCCGATTAGGATTTTACTCAACCGAAGTAGGTTTGATGACCAGTATAGAATTTGATCTTATTACCTAAGGATCCCCTGTAGGGATTCATATATTGCCATGGCCAATGATAAGAGGTTCTTCGTGTTTCGTAACGATGACCTGAGGAGGGATTTCCCCTGCTATAGTGTAGTGATCAATGTGCCCGTTATTTTGAAAAGATGTGCGATAAATGCTGCTGTTACTCATCAGAATGTAATCAATTAAATAACTTTCATTAATGATAAGGGAAATGATCTCCTAGGTTTCATAACAAAAGAATAAAAGAAAGATCTAAAAATAGAATCTCTTGAGATTGGCTGCGTTCCATGCTCGTGGTATTTCTCTGCCTTCCATCGTTTCCAAGTGATAGGCGACCGTCTCTGGTTATCTTAAAGGGTCCTTCCCAGTTTGGTCCTAGCTTGCCATCTGATGGTTTCACTGCGCTGCCCAGGACTTTCCTCAGAACGTATTCTCCAATTCGAAATGTCCTCGGGTTAACCCTTTTATTGTAATACCTTGTGAGCTGCTGCTGGTAGCTTGCTAGTTTCACTAGGGCTAGCTCCCGGCCCTCGTCGGCTAGGTCAAGCTCAGCGAGCAATGCTGCATCATTATGGCCTTGGTCGATAAGGTTGGACCTTATTGTTAGCAAACCTGCTTCGAGTGGGATGATTGCTTCCATGCCATATGTCAGCAAAAATGGGGTTTCCCCTGCTTCTCACCGAGGATTGGTTCGGTATGCCCATAGGATGTAGGGTAGTTCATTTACCCATGCGCCTTTGGCTTGCTCGAATCACTTATTTAATCCATCGATAACGGTTTTGTTGGAAGCCTCAACTTGGCCGTTGCTCTGAGAGTAGGCCACTGAACTGAAGTGGTTTCTGATAACGTGTTCGTTACAGAAGTTCTGAAAGGAGCCGCTTTCGAACTTTGTTCCATTATCGATGACGATGGTTCTGAGGATGCCAAAATGAGTAATTATATTCCTCCATATGAACCTTATCATATCAGCGTCTCGAATGTTGGCCAAGGGCTCTGCCTCGATCCATTTTATGAAGTAGTCAGCGCAACCAATAAATATTTGCGATTGTCGGTGGCGCTAGGCAGGGGTCCCACGATGTCCTTTCCCATTGGGCGAATGGCCATGGGCTGGATAGGGATTTTAGATCGCTGGCAGGTTGGTGGACCATAGGAGCGTGAAGTTGGAATTTCAAGCATTTGCGGACATACAATGCAGAATCCTTTTGCATATATGGCCACTAATAGCCTTCCTTCATTGCTCGAAAGGATAGAGACCTTCCTTCGATATGGCTTCCATAGATTCCTTCGTGAAGCTCATGTAGCACTTGCTCGACATCCCCTGGGTGGACGCATTAAAGGTAGGGACCGGAGAAGGATTTCTTATACAAGTTGCCTTCTGGGGATAAGTTAAAGCGAGCAGCTTTGACTCTTATCTGGTGGGCAGTCTTCTTGTCATCCGGGAGCATGCTATCCTTTAAATAGTCCCTTAAGGGGTATATCCAGCTGGGGGATGATCCCACCTGGATTACCTGTTACACGTTTGGTGGCTTTCTGTCACGGTTAATGCTCGAACAAGTGAGGAAATCGATGGGGATGACTCTTTTTAGGTCGGAGTCAACTGTCGAACTCAGGGCTGCTAAGGCATCAGCATGACTGTTTTGCCCCCTGGGAAACTGCTGGACGTTAATCTCTTCAAAGCTTGACATTATTTTTTTCACTAGGGCGAGGTAGGTTTCCATTCTTTCATCCTTTGCGTTATAATCTCCACTTATCCGATTGGAGACTAGTTGGGAATCGCCGAACACCTGTAAATGTTTTGCTCCCAAAGTATGCGCCTTATGGAGGCCGGCTATTAAGGCTTCGTACTCTGCTTCGTTGTTGGAGGCTGCAAATCCAAGCCTGATTCCTTGTTCAAGGATTATGTTCTCTGGGGTAATGAGGATAATGCCTACCCCTACCCCCTTTGAGTTGGAGGCTCCATTAACAAACAGTTTCCAGATTTCCTCTTTTGCTGGGTTCTCCTTTTGCCTTGTTGGTTGAGGTTGGTCAGAGGGTTCTTCGCCCGTGAATTCGGCTATGAAATCAGTTAGGATCTGACCCTTGATAGCTGTCCTTGGTTGAAATTGGATTTCAAATCGATCGAGCTCGACTGACCACTTAGACAGTCTGCCCGACAAATCCGCTTTCCTTAGGACTGCCTTAAGGGGATACGATGTAAGGACGATGATGAGCTTCGAAATAATGCTTCAGCTTCCTCGAGGCTATTACTAGCGCAAAGGCGAGCTTCTCCAATGGTAGGTACCTTTGCTCGGTGTCCAGTAAGGTCTTGCTCGCGTAATAAATGGGGTGCTGGATTCCTGTAACCTCGCATATTAATGCAGAGCTCACAGTGTGATTGGACACGGAGAGGTACAGGTACAGGTACAAAGAATCTGTTTGCTATGGTATGACGAGCAGTGGTGGAGAGCTTAAGTAAGACTTGAGCTCGACCAATGCTTGCGAGCAATCTGGGCTCCACTCTATCGTTTTGCTCCCCTTTAGAAGCTGGAAAAAAGGCTTGCACTTCTCGGAGGATTTGGAGATGAAGCGATTTAAGGCAGCGAGCATACCAGTGAGCTTCTGTACGTCCCGGATTGTGCAAGGGGGTTGCACCCTGTTGATTGCATTGATCTGGTCTGGGTTAGCCTCTATGCCTCTCTTACTGACCAAGTACCCAAGAAATTTTCCTGACTGGACACCGAAGGAACACTTGCTCACGTTAAGTTTCATTCGGTATTTCCTGAGGATTTCGAAGGTGTTTGACAAGTCGGAGAGGTGATTTTCCTTATTCTTACTTTTAATGAGCATGCCATCAATGTAGACCTCCATTGTGTCTCCCATCTGACCCTTGAACATTTTCATAACCAGCTGCTGATAGGTTACCCCTGCATTCTTGAGTCCGAAGGGCATAACCTTGTAGCAGAATAACCCAACTGTCTTGATGAATGCCGTTTTGTCCTGGTCTGGGGCATATAGGGGGATCTGGTGATACCCTGAGTATGCGTCCAGGAAACTCATTCGCTCGTGAGCTGTGGTGGCATCTATTAGTTGATCTATTTTTGGGAGGGGGAAACTATCTTTAGGGCATGCTTTGTTGAGGTCAGTGAAGTCGATGCAGACTCTCCACTTCCCATTGCTCTTCGAAACTACTACGGGGTTGGACAACCATTTGGGGAATTGTACCTCCCATAAATTATCGCAAACTCATATCCGACATCATCTTCAAGCACGTTGTCAGGTCTTGCTTCTCTATTGGCAGCTACCTTCTCTGCCTTTTTCTCTGCAAACTGGTTCAAATGCCCAGACTGGGCCATCTCCTCGAGGTGAGACTTAAGAGCTTTACAGTGCTCAGTCTTATGTCCTCCCTCTTTGTGAAAAGCGCATCTTAGCGCATTGTTCCTTTTCGAGGGATCTCCTCCCATCTTCCTGGGCCACTTGATGAATGGCTCATCTTTGATCTTTGCGAGAATTTTGTAAATTAGTTCTTTGAAGACGGTGTTGACCGCCTGGAATGCTTTCGACGCATCATTATTCCCTACGTTCTTGGAGCCATTTTTGCCCCCGTTCTTTCCTCCTTTCTTCTGGTTCTCAGCTTTGTCACTTCCCTTGGTAGTGGGTTTAGCTCGACCGTTTTCTCCTGTACTGAGGCGAGTGACGTCTTCCACCTTGGCATACTTCTCGATGCGAGCCATTAGGTCATCGATGGTTATGGATTCCTTTTTTGTCAGGGACTGGTAAAGAAGGGAGGAATTAGGTAGCCCAATTTTTAAAGAGGCCACTGCCACTTGTTCCGAGCAATCTTCGACCTCATTGAATAACTCCCAGTACCTCTTCGCGTAGTCTCGGAGTGTCTCTTGAGGCGTTTTCTTCATTGTCAGTAAAGCATCCATCCTTTTGGGATGGGAGTTGCTAGTGATGAACCGGGCCATAAAGAGCTCGGCCAGGGATTTGAAACTTCTAATAGACCGGTGGGGGAGTCTTTGGAACCATTTCTGTGCCACATCATGCAGGCTCGAAGGGAAAATACGGCACATTAGTGCATCTCGGTAATTCCAGAGGGTCATGGCCTGTCGGTATTGCCTGACGTGATCAATGGGGTCAGTCTTACCATCATAAATCTTGAACCTTGGAATGGTAAATTTCTTGGGGGCTTCTTCTTCCTTAATTTTCCTCGTGAAAGGTGACTTCATCTGGGTTTTGAGAGCCCACCTAGCGAGTTCTCGGGTCGATCTGGTAACGTGGTGGGCAGGATGTTGGTCTATCTCCCTGCGGACCAGGTTTCGTATGTTCTCGTTGCTGCGAGCAGGGCTCTGGTAACGGCGAGCTCTTTGCAACTGCTCGCGGAGGTCATCTTCTGATTCGTCTCCCTCAACCTTTTGAGGTCCTCGCCTGGGGATCCTTCCTCGACTGCGAGACTTGCTCGCCTGAGGGCTAGGGGTGCGGTATAGACGTCTCCGGTTATTAGGATGAAGCTCCTTATCCATTCTTTCCAGTCTTCTTTTCAGGCGAGCATTCTCGGCCTCGTGTTTGCAAGATGACTCCCTTTGCTTGTGGAGCCTGGCCTCGTATGCATCAATCAGTCTGGATATCTGCGTGGACCTCACCGGTCCTTGTCTTTCTTCTGAGGCTGGCCTCTCCAAGAGAGCCCTCTGATCTGAACGTCGAACTTCAGACCTGATCCTGCGAGGTACAGGTGGCTCCTGAATATCCCCTGCCTGGGGGGCATTGCTGCTGTGACCAGACATTATAAACTCCTCTTGGTGTGGGATCTTCTCAGGGAAAGATGAACGCTTCCCACAGACGGCGCCAATTGTGGTAAAAATTATTATGCAACACAAATAGATAAGAGAAAAGCAACCACCAAGTAAGAACTAGGAATATAAAATGACAATCACACAACAAAGGATGTACGTGGTTCGACAAAGGAGTGCCTACTTCCACAGTGGTGCAGTCGATGTTATTTCTATATACTCCGGAGAGTGATTACAAAGAATAAAACTTGTCCTTTTGCCCCGGACCTAGGGTTCAATATATACATGTATGTTCAGGTAAGTGGGGGTGTTGGATTCCCCCACGTCTTCTATCTCTCCCTATAACTTCCCTTCATGGGAACGTGGGAAGAGATCGGGTAATTTAAATGAGAAATGAGGGGCCTGGACTTTGGGCTGCTATAAGTGGCCTAGTCCTCCGGGCCCATGGTCTTAATTCTGGGTACCCACACAAACCTAACTATTTTTTTGCTCTAACTCACTTGCACTCTCAGAATTCGACGCATCCTCCTTATGGGTTTTCAAAGCTAAACTTTTTTCTTTCTTTTATTTCTTAGGAGGGCACATGTTCATATCATAACTTTAAAGATCACCAACACGTTCTTGGACTCTAAGTATATCGAAACCACAAAAAGAATATAAGACCATGACTTTAGCTTTAAATCTCTTGAGTAAGGAACTTAATATTTTTCTAACCACTTTCGGCTCAGGGATAGGTTCACGTAAGTTAATCGAGGAATTAACAATGTATGAGAGTTTAGCATAAAAGGTATCAAACATCTTATGTTATTCCATTTTAATCCCTCAAATTTAGTGTCGAATTTTTTAACTTAGACACTCTAAATGTATCTGTACCCACATATGTGGATTTCAAAAAATCCTAGTCATCTTTTGCACTCTCAGACATCATAATACGCCTAAACTCTTTAGCCATGATAACACAAAAAAATTCATTAACACCATTGGAATGAAATTTCAAGGCATATTTAATGGCCTTCGTCCAAAGGGGATACGCTTTCGGCCAACCACCTTCAGTGGGAGGAGATTGCCCTTGCTCCACGGAGTTCCAAATATTCTATATCAATTTATTTTAGGAAAAATCTCATTCGGACCATTCGATAGTTTGAACCATCAAACATGGGGGACCGGGCAATGAAACTATCCTCACGATTGATATCCATAAAAAATATCAAATTATGTATAAACTCAATAACTTAGCGATACCCGCTCTAATATCAATTTGAAGCACGCATAATACTAGTGTGAATTAAATAGTGATGGTAAATTTCCAATTTTCTTTCAATTAATTAACCAACTGAGCAAAATACCCCAATTTTAAATTCACATGGATTAAACATGCATTGTATAAATATTACTCCAAATGTATCTGGCTTAAACATTCATCTAGGTGAGCATACAAGAGTAAATTAATCAAACACACAATGCTACGGTGCACGAGGAAAACCCACAATAAGAAAAACATCAGACGACTTAGCCTATTCAAATTCACTATGATATAGGGTTTATGTAAAGACGACAAACGATTTACTCAATGACCCAACTCCCTTTAATCATAATGCAATCTTACCTCCTTGAACCTTTTTTACAGCAATCGAAAGCATCCATCGATGGAAACATAATGCGGTCCTCACACGTCTCGGTGTCCACTGATCTCTGACTAGACTTTGTCGCACTACAACACAAAATCCATCATGCCAATCAAACTCGAATAGATAAAGAGTAAATAGCTTCGAGGCTCAAAACATGAGATATCGACATAGAATATTATGTTGATTCGTGGATCTCTTAAACAAGATGTAAGCAAGTGTATATGAGGTTATGTTTCTTATTTCATCAAAACATTTTTCAAAATGTTCAAATCCATTCGAAACTAAACTACCTCTACCTTTTTATCTTGTAAAAACGTGAAAAATATGACAATGTAAATTTCAAGGCACATAACCTAAGGTCATTCGAATGAGATCAAGCTTTTGTTCAAATGACTCGGTCTATCTCATTCTAATGTAACAAAATCATTCGAATGACACGCCTAAAGTCGTTAGATAGGGGATCAAGTGAGCTTCTAATCATAAAACAAAATTTTGGATACTAAGGTATCATTTGAATATCATTCGAATGATATGTGTAATCTTATTCGAACTGGAATCAAATCTCATTTGAATGAGATCACGCGTCTCATTAAAACAAAAATGATTGTTTCGTTTGAACGACTTCAAAAAAAAATTTAAAAATCCAAAAAAAATCTCACTGAAAATGAAAACACCCTAAACAGAAATCCAGGGATCAATACCTTTTTGAGATCCTAAGGTGAAGATGTAAACTCAACATGAATTTGATGATGCTTTACATGGGCTACATGTATTCAATTTCATAGTCTTGAAGGTATAAACTCAGACAACCTAACGTATCACTAAATACATTTTGTCCAATGAAATAAAGACCATAAATACAAATTATAAATGTTGATTAGATATATGAGAATTTTTTTCCTTACAACCATAGTTTTGCCTTTGAATTCAATGTACCCATAATTCTTTGGTAGCTGAATATGATTTATATTTTTCAATCCTCTTAGATAGTAGAAAAAGGGTCTTCATCAATAACCATAGCCTTGTTTTCTTTTTGGGGGAATTTAATCTTCCATATTTTGATTTAATACCGAATGTTGTCTGAAAAAAACATAAAATGAATTAGTGGAATAAGACCAGGTAAAATTCCTTTTAAAATACTTATTTCCCCTTGATCCAATAACAAATGGAAATTATATATCATTGGGAAATTGTAACATTTTTGCACACAAAACATGACAAACAATTCTTCTGTTTTATTTATATCAAAATAATACTTTTTAATCATGCCCTTCGTCTTTCGAACATAATATTCTATGGTGGTTTCTTTTCATTAATTATTCAATCGATTCCTATGATTTCTACAGCATCTACTTGTAAGTTTGTATCTCTGAGCTCGTCCCTCTTATGGTAGTTACCAAAATGCAAATTAGTTCTCCTACTTCAAGAAAAAGGTTTTTTAATTTATTACAAAAGGTTTATTACCAATGGTTCAAAACATTCAAAAGTCTATGTGACAAAATATTATACTAAGTTTTATCTTCTTAATTCTGACAACGATTCTAAAAGATGCGAAAAGAGTAAAATAGGCACAAGACCAGAGGTGCGAAGGAAAACCCCATTAACAAGAAAAACATTGGGATAATAAGAACGAAAAATGCACTACGGTATAGTTTTAAAACTAGAAGAAATAAACTTACAATCTCATGATGCTGTAACGGAATAAATAATTTTTCCACTATATTTTCCATAAAGAGTACCAACAGCTAGGGATCAATGCACAACCACGATCAATTTTATGCAAAAATGAATTTTAGCACTATCAGACATGTGTCGCCGCAGGGTCTCTACAGTGAGAGATGTCATCACTACGATGAACCAAGAGCAATTCAAACTGCACCGATGTCCAAACATTTTGCACGGGGACACAAATAATCAGCAAGATAGTGTCACTGTGGTGAAGAAGACCATCACTGTGACAAAAACTGTTGTGAATCAAGTCGCATCATTGTCCAGAGTTTTTTTATTATGGAAAAAGAAAATTCTAGTGATAAGCTTTCGTTATAGCGAGGAAAACCATCGTTGCGAAAAAACTGAGGCAAGTCATGTCACGCATGTGTCCTAAAAATTTTGTCCAGATAGACTTAAAAGTTTTTTAAAATATGTTTTGAGGTAAAATCCAAGTGTGGCCATCTGGGTCGGATTCAAAATTGGGACGGGAGGGAAAACTGGATAAATCCCTATCTCCCACGCGTATAGAATTTCGAGGATATGGGAGTCATCATTCCCCCACTCATAATGAATCTTCGTGGGCTGTCTGGGATATAAATTTGTCACCATCAAAAGGGGATAAACATAAAAAATGGAGTCACCGGCATATTTTGCTCAAAACAGGAAAAAGAAATGTAGTTGTCCTGAGAGAACGGCCGATGCATACGAAACCAAATGAATCAAGGGTTTGAGGAAAAAGTTACGAAATAGGAAGATGTTAGGCACCCATCTTGCCCTTCGATATCCCATAGGATATGATAACATTTTCCTTTTCTTCAAAGTGTGATACGTGTGTACATGTGTGCGGTGTGAATAATGGGAGAAAGAAATCATTCGACTCACGTCATGGGAAAGACAGAGCGGAATCATCCTAAGGAGTGTACTGAAGAAATTACACAAAAACAAATATAAAGTGAGTATTCATAAAATCACAAGTCACTATAAAGAAGTTAATGTTATATCGAGCAAAACATAAATGTGTAGGTGTTCGAGGGCTCACAAATACTATTAAATACAAGAAAGAAAAAAAATGAGAAAATAGGACTCGAAACCCAGGATTGGACCGGGATGCCTATGTAGACCAAAGGGCATAAAACTCCATGTAGTTAGATACACATGGGTGGGATTTAATCCATAAATCCTAATTTAGGAAATCCTTTAATTCATTTTTTTAGAAATTGTGCACAAGTGTAGAAAATGTGAAAAATAAGGAAATCCAAAATTAAGGTTTATAAAAAAACCTCTTTGGGGCTTTTTTATATTTTATAGAAATAAGATTTATGTATACTAAATAATAAAAGTGATATTAGTTTTGATATAACTGAATGATATAAAGATATATCAAAATTGAAAGAAAAGTAAAGAACTAAACTAATTAGCTGAGTCATAAATGAATAAGTGTAGACCTTTTAGAGAACTGTTGATTCTGATTTTTCAATGGTAGGAGGCTGATTTTTGTATGGTTGGATGGTGGTGAGGTAAGGATGGAAATTAGGGTGGAAAATTGAAGAGGGTGATGTATGAAAATCTAGAGAATGTATGCAAAAATGGAATTTCGAAGCACTGATTTCGAGGGGAATGTTTAAATTTTTGGAAGGGATCCTTGAGAATAAGGTCATGGTCATCTTAAATAGTAAAAATTAAGGCTTCAGGGGGGTGTCAATCATCATGTCCCCTGGCCTACTTATTGGCATAGTGCCTGCGTTGCTGGAAAAGAAAGTGAACCCTGCCGATAGGTAGGGGGTCTAAAGTGTCTATAAGCAGTCTGGAACGTAGGTTTTTAGAAAAACGAGCATAAAATGAAAATCTTGAGTTCAAATCATGCGCGACCTGGAACTTGGAAAGAGTATTTAGAGACCTATAAGAATCCATTGAGCTACTCACGGGTACAGGAGTTAACCAAAGTCACACGGGGCTTGAAAACCCCTGATGGTCTCTAGATAGGGGTTCGGAGTAAAAAGCCATGTTAATGCAAATTGTGAGGCCGATTTGTGCTCGGTATGGACCATTAGAAAGGGGATTTATAGATCTAGAATATTTCATTTATCTTATCTCAGTTTGGAGAGTTGACTGAGGTCAAACAGGGCCTCGGAGCACCCAGTGACCTCTCAGAGTAAAAAAGGCATGTTCATGCAAATTGTGAGGCTAATACGCGCATGGTACGGACCATTGGAAAGGGGATTCAGAGTCTTATGGGGTTTCATTGAGATTTTCTTGGTTTGGAGAGTTGTTTGAGGTCTAAGGAGGCCCGGGAAAGCCCAGTGGCATCTAAATCAGGTCTCAAAGTAGAAAGTCACGTTCGTGCGAACTGTGAGGCCAATTCACGCATGGTATGGGCCGTTAGAAAGGGGTTTCAGAGGCATATGAGATTTCACTAAGTTTTGATCAAGTTAAATTATTAACCGGGGTCAAATAGGTATCGAGACCTCCTGATGGAGTCTAGACCAGGTCCCAGGGTAGAACATAGGGTTTTAGGGTGAGAGGGGGGAGTGTTTGAGACCTGAGGAGGTATTAAAGGGGGTACTAGGAAGGGGTGTCTATAGACCCCCTCGAAGGGTGAGCTTAGAACAAGAAGAGGTTATCAAAATATAGACACCTTATTGATGTTCGAGGATTAAGGACCCCTTTGGGAGGTAGAAGATGGTGGGTTCAAAGGGTTGAGGTCGATTCCGTAGACCTAAGGGAAGAAGATGACTGATTCAGAGGGTTGAGGTCAATTTCGCAAACTTAAAGAGTTGAGACAGTCGATTTAGGGGTTCAAGGTCGATTCTACAGACCTAAAGGGTTGAGATGATCAATTTTTGGGGTCAAGATCTATTCTTTGGACCTTGGTCAATTCTATGGATCTAAAGTATTAAAATGACTGATTTAGAGGGTTGAGCTAGATTCTATGAACCTAGGTTAAATCTGTGAATATAAAGAGTTGTGATGACCACTTGAGAGGGTAGAGGTTGATTTTTTGGAGTAAGGTCAATTATGTGGACCTAAAGAGTTGAAATGACCGATTTAGGGTGTAAAGGTATATTTTATAGACCCAAAGAGTGAAATGATCGATTTAGAGGGTCGAGGTCGATTCGGCTAACCTAAAGATTTAAATAACTGATTCAGGGGGTTGAGGTCGATTTCATGGACCTAAGTCAATTATGTGGGCCTTAAGAGTTGAAATGACCAATTCAGGGGGTTAAGGTCTATTTTATAGACATAAGGATTGAAATGACCGATTTAGAGGGTCAAAGTTAGTTTTGAAAACCTAAAGAGTGAAATGATCGATTCAAAGGGTCGAGGTCAATTCTGCGAACCTAAAGAGTTGTGTACGGGAGAGTTTTCTAATTTTGGATCCATTAGGGGGTGGTCATCATGAGTGTTGTCGCTCTTTGGATTTTAGTTCCACTGGGGAGCATCTCAGTGAGAGTTTTAAGCATGCTGATGGGCCTATTTTTGATTCTATTGAGGATTAATGAGAACCTTGTAAATGGTTTGGTTATCCTTAATGGTTTTTTCTCAAAGTAGTGACGTACTTGATCACGCGGGGTTTTTAAGACAATTTTTCATGAATTATTTGGGCAACTTTTGGAGTTTTTTGGCATTTTTATGATGAAATTTTGAGGGAGCTATCGATAGGCATATCTGGGGAGGTGCCTATCAGGATAAGGCATGGACTCCTGGGCATCTTGGGGAAGGGGAAAGGTCACTATCGATTTTTATGTTTCTTGTGGTTTGAATACTCCATTTTGACATGGTAGATTACTAACTCTTGCTAGGAAAACAGTAACATTCTACCCTTGGCATTTGTCTTCAACGGTTGCGGGGATTACAGGCATGCATGCCTAGTTACAGAGGTTGGTGGTGCACGAGTTTAGGTATGCTTGGTACCTGAGGGAATCGCATTGACCATGTTGCATGATTGATTTTGTGGATTCTCTTTATACAGGAAAAGAGGCTCAAGGATGCATTTTTGTTTAATTATCTTGATTAAGTGGCTTATTCTACATGCGCTTTAATTTTTTGTTAAGGTTTTACTTTGTGAAAAAGTAGTAAAAATGTGTTTGTTGGAATTTTTATAAAGTTTTTAGCATATTTGAACAAAGAAATGCCTTGGTGGATTGGTTGCAAAGAGCTTCCCTTTGAAGGGACTTATTTTCATATGCAAAGAGTTAGGATAGAAAAATGTTGCTTTTCCAAAATAAGGTGTGAACAATATATTCCTGGCCTGCTTGTTAGTTCAAGTACACTGCTTTTCAATCTTTTGTTGCACTGTTCTTGCATTTTTAGTGTTCATATTTTTTTCAGAATCATTACTAGTTTGGTTGGTCTATGGATTAGGAGATAGAAAGCATGATGTCAAGAGAAGATAGTTGCCTTTGTTGGATTATGTTGAATCTAGTTTATTTGTTAGAGAAGTAGACTTAAACCATGCTTTATGCAATAGTTTTAGTTATGGATTTAGTATTAAAGTAAAATCAGTTTTTCCTGTTTTAATGAGAATTGTGTATGGACATAATGAAAAATGTTACTAAATCCGTTTATTAAAAATAAACTATTTAAGTAACTCCGATTTATTTTTTTAAGAAACTCTTTTCGTAAAAACCAAACTATTTGAACACAAGATGTGTTTAATAAATCAGTATGCACGAGATCTATTCAAGAATTGAATAACAAGTTTATAAAGAAGTTTAAAAATCTTAAACTCAGCACAACCAAGAGTGAGATGAGGAGATATAGAAAGATTATGTTCACAATATTTTTTACGTGGTAAAACCTCACCAATTGAGGAAACATCCATGACTCCCTCTACGGAGTAAAATGAAAAATTCACTAAAACAAATATATGAGTTACAAACTATATAACTAACATGCAAACAACTCAGTCCTATATAAGTTTAGGAATATACCGTCTGGTGTCATTAAACTTCTCTGCAGTTCTGATTGTAGATGTAGTTCTCCCAGTTTGTTAACTTCTGATTTGTTCCAGCACTTTACGTCGACTGTTTGTTCTCAAGATCTTATTACCAACACTTTTCGTGTTGTAGGGTGAAAGTGTTTGTGGAAGTGCTTTCTAACACATCCATGTACACACACACACTTATTAAGTACAAACAGTCCTAACAAATTACAATAACACTATATGCTGTGATCTTTTCTTTTTCTTTCTTCTTACAAAACTTTTCACCTTATTTGACCTTTAAATCATTCCCAGAATCCACGGATACCTTGCTAGGAAGACAGACAAGGTCTTAATCAATCTCAGAATTTAGACAAACTTTTCGAGATTGAAAACCTCCAAGTGAGATTCCAAACTAGGTCAAAGGTTTAGTTTTACAAGAACTAGAAATAGAAACCATTTATTGTTGATTTCAAAGTAAGCAAACTTTTTATAAAAATAATCAACAATTTATTTCTCAAGATGAGAAATAAAATGAAACTAAGTGTAATGTAACATGAATAACTCGGATATGAAATTTCTATGAAATCAGAAAGTTGATCTGAGTAAAACGTTTAAGTTGAAAACAAGATCAAGAGAACACGAGGTTACAACAACAAAAAAAACAATCTCAACTCAAACTCTCAAAAACACTCAGAGAAGTGTTTTGGATATGGAGGTATTTTTAATAAGTGTTTGAGTTTGGATTGAAGAGGTTTGACGAACAGGGTTAGGGTTTCTAATTCTCTCTCTTCTCTCTATTTTCTCTCTTCTCTCTCTTCTCTCTCTACTCTCTCAATTTCTTAGAGGAAATGAAAATGGCAAAAGTCTTCGAATTCTGAGAGAAGGATCCCTTATATAGGGTGAGGAGAAGGTTCGAGAGGCAGGCTCAAAACCATGGGCCTGGATTAAGTCAAGCCAAGTTGACTTAGATCTAAGGGTTCTAATAAGGCGGTGATTAAACGAATTCTGATTGGTCTAAAGAGTTGTACTGGGATTCACCAAGATAACATGCAGAGCGTTGATAGCTAATGATCCAAGGGCTAGGAACGAACGCTGTTTTAACTCAGTAAAGAAACACAACTTCAGCCAATCAGACGAGGACAAGTGTTGGTCAATAACAGGATAACAAACACGCGTCCAAAGTTAATTAAAACCACACCCTCAAGTTTACTCCGCTTTCGGATTCTACCCAAGGTAACATATGGCTAATATAATCAACAAATTTTATTTACAAAAAGACCACAAAACTTTCTAAAACAAGTTTTAATTAAGAAAACCTTATTTTAAAAATGTTTAAAAAATCCCAAAAAATTATTAAAATTCCAATTTAGGGATTTAAACACACTCAACACATGAACACACATAATTATGCAATATGATATGCAAAAAAATGAATTCTACTGTGTGTGAGTGTTGGCAATAGGTTCTTGATCAAAGCAAGAAAGAGAGATGAAGTAGCAAACCAACTTCTGAGGTTCTTTGGATTCTAGGTAGGACACAATTTTGTCACAATTTCCAAACTAGATCAGCACTTATACAATATAGACTCAAGTGAGTCAAAAGTATAAGGGCTTCAATGTCCCCCTTTGGAAATATGAGACAAAATCTCCTTTGAGTCATCTAGGACTCGTAGGGCAACAAGAAAATAAGAAAAAACTTATTCCTATCAAAATTATATCTACCCAATTCCTAGAAATCAAAAAGTACATAACTCAACTAAGTATATTTGAATACCCTATTACAACTGTTGAGAGTAACTGTACAATAAGAACCTGTAATAATTCACTAAGATCAAGCTGTTTAGAATATGTAAGAATTGAATAGACTCAAATTTCTCCCCCATTTTGTCTCAAATGGACAAAGGGAAAAACTTGGATAAACAACAAAAATATTAGTCAGCATAAACCATACCAATAGATTTTTGTAATGAAATGAATCTATTATAATCTAGAGGTTTGGTAAATATATCTGCGAGTTGTAGATCAGTAGGAAGATAATTGATTTCTAATTCCTTAGATTCAACCAATTCACGTATAAAATGATGTCTTATTTTAATATGCTTTGTTCGCGAGTGTTGAACGGGATTTTTAGAAATATTAATCGCACTTTGATTATCACAATAGAGATGCAATTGGTTTTCTTGAATACCATAATCACTTAGCATTTGTTTAAGCCACATTAATTGAACACAACAGCTGCCAGCGGCTATGTATTCAGATTCAGCTGTTGAGAGTGATGTGCAGTTTTTTTTTACTACTCCATCCTACCAAGTTATTACCTATATAATAACATGCTCCTTATGTGCTTTTACTATCATCAGTACATCTAGCCCAGTCAGCATCAGTGTACCCAATTATAGTGCTTGGTGTGTCATTAGTGTACCAAAGTCCTAGATTTAGAGTGCCTTTTACATATTTAATGATACGTTTAATAGCATTCAAGTGGCTCTCTTTAGGGTTACTTTGATATCGAGCACATACACACACATCATACATAATATCAGGACGCGAGGCAGTAAGGTATAGTAAAGTGCCTATCATACTACGATACAGAGTAGGATCTACAGATGTTCCATTTTCATCTTTAAAGAGTTTTAGCGTAGTACTCATGGGATTTTTAGCATTTTTAGCACTCTCAAGGCCGAATTTCTTTACTATCTCTAAAGCGTACTTGGATTGAGATACAAATAATCCATATGAATTTTGCTTGACTTGAAGGCCTAAGAAGAATTGTAGCTCCCCCATAAGGGACATTTGAAATTCCTTATGCATAGTTTCAGAGAAGGATTTTACTTCTGAGGGAGAAGTTGATCCAAATATAATATCGTCAACATAAACTTGAGCAATAGTGATGTGTTTGTCAAAATGTTTGACAAAGAAAACTGGAAAGACGCTCATACCAAGCTCTAGGAGCTTGTTTAAGGCCATATAAAGCCTTTTTCAGACAAAATACATGATTTGGATGTTTAGGGTCAATGAACCCTTTAGGTTGTTCTACATAGGTTTCTTCAGCCAGTATTCCATTAAGGAACGCAGATTTGACATCCATTTGGTACAGTGTAAAGTGCATGTGGCAAGCTATAGCAAAAAGCAGACGAACATATTCTAAACGAGTAACAGGAGCAAAGGTCTCGTTAAAATCTATTCCTTCTATTTTAGAGTATCCTTGAGCAACTAATCTAGCTTTATTTCTAATTATTATCCCATTTTCATCAGTCTTATTTTTGAAAATCCAACGTGTGCCAACAACCTTTTTATGATCAGAACGTGGAACAAGATACCAAACATTATGAATGACAAATTGTAAAAGTTCTTCCTGCATAGCAGAAATCCAGTGAGAGTCATTCAATGCCTCATTAACATTCTTTGGTTCCACAAGGGAAACAAAACATGCATAATGTGCATAGTTTCTGAGTTGGGATCTTGTACGCACTGGCTCACTAGGGTTACCAACTATGTTATTTATGGGATGATCTTTAGAAACCCAGTTAGGTACCTCAGGTGTCTCAATAGGTAATGAATTACCCATTGTAGAGGAGTCATTTTCTAAAATATTTGTAGACTCTTCCTCAATAGAAAATTCACCAGGCTTGCTTTCTACAGTAGTGTCACTTACAATTACATTTATGGATTCCATCAAGGTTTTAGTTCGAAGATTGTACACTCGATAAGCTCTACTGTTAGGCAAATATCCTAAAAATATGGCTTTATCTCCTCGGCTCTCGAATTTGTACAAGTGTTCCCTATCTTTACATACATAACAAGTACTGCCAAAGGTTCTAAGGTATTTGAGATTAGGATTTTTATTGTACCAAAGTTCGTAAGGGGTTTGTATGGAATTCTTTCTAAGATAGACCCTATTTATAATATGACAAGCAGTACGAATGGACTCTACCCAAAAATATTTAAGTAAATTCTTGGCATGTAACATAACACGTGCCATCTCCTGAAGGGTACGATTCTTTCTCTCGACAATACCATTCTGTTGTGGCGTCTTAGGAGCACTGAACTCGTGTTTATAACCATTATAGTCACAGTATTCTACAATACTAGTGTCTTTGAATTCACCACCTCTATCACTACGAATTCTATTCACTTGAGTATCCTTCTCATTTTCGATCCTAAGTAGAATTTTTAGGAAGGTTTGAAATGTTTCAGACTTTTGTTTTAAGAAGGCTACCCAGGTAAATCTAGTGAAGTCATCAACCATAACTAGGATGTAACTGTGTCCACAAAGACTAACAGTTTGGGAGGGACCCATTAGGTCCATATGGGTGAGTTCTAAGGGATTCGAGGTAAGAATATCTTTGACTTTCTTATGAGATGCCTTAACAATTTTACCTACTTGACAAGAACCACAGATAAGATTGGGTATAAGTTTGATTTTAGGAACTCCTCTAACTATTTCCTGAGAGGTCAATCTACTAAGATTATTGTAATTTATATGACCCATTCTGTTATGCCATATCTCATTGTCATCCATTCTGGCAACATTACAGATTTCAGAATTGTTCATGACAGTGTAGCAATTGTCAGGAGTTCTGAATCCAGTAATTATGCATTCACCTTTTTCATTTAAAATTTTGCAATTTTTCTTTGAAAAGGTAACAGTATGATCTGAGTCACAAAATTGCGATATGCTAAGTAGATTTGCCTTAAGACCGTTGACTAGAAGAACATCTTGAAGAATAGGAAGTCCATCTTCTTAGAGAGTTCCTTTGCCTATGATTTGAGATGAAACTCCATCACCAAAAATGACTTTACCACCAGCAAAACTGATTTTGTTTAAAAGTTTAGTTTCATCACCAGTCATATGCTTAGAACATCCAGAGTCTAAATACCAACCAGATGATGTGTGACCAGCTTTTAAAGCAGTAACAACAAGATTACACTTCATCTGAGGTAATAGATCATCTTTTCTAACCCAAATTGCCTTAGTTTTCATCTTGCGCTTATTAGCTCTTAATTGATAAAATTTGCGAGCTTTGGATTTTTGCTGAAAAACATTTTGCGCATGATTTTGAAATTTACGAAAGACTTGGGCATTTGGTTTAGGAAAGTGCTTAGGATTCCTTCCGGTAAATGTTCTTTTAGGTGTGGTCTTTCTCTTTCTATAATTATAATTTCTATCTGGCTGTCTAGGAAGTACATAATTGTTACGGCTCCTCCTAGAATAGTTAAAATTTTGGTAGATAAGGATTATAGGTAGGTTTAACGAGTCTCCTAGCATAACAATCATCAAAGGAGTGACCATATATGTCGCAGTATGAGCAATAAAGATTGCTCAGAATTGGGGTCTTCTTAGGAAAGTCTCTAAACAAGGGTTTTGTAGAGTTTTGAGGATGAACTCTATTCCTAGGTGTGATTGTCTTGAATGCAGACTCACTCTTCCTAATAGAAGGACATATGTATTTAGCCTTAGTTGAACTTTCATGTTTAGAGTAACTTGATTCCCCAATGTTAAAACTTTGATTTTTTGAATCAAACTCAGTTTTTAGAGAATGAAAGTCTAGGCATGTTTCAATAGGTCTTTTGCCTCCTGACACAAACTTGATATTTTCAAAAGATTTTGTTTGTGTTTTCAAATTGGGGCAAAACCCTATTCCAGTTCGATCATCAGAATTGGTTTTCGATTCAGAAACAAATTCATCAAAACATTTTGAATTATTTTCAAATTTTGTAATTTTTTTGAAAACGCTTGCTGTCTTTTCTTTAGTTTGCTCCAATTCTAACAATGTCCCTTTGTATTTTTTCTCCAGAGTTTCATTTGTTTCTTTTAAATCTCTGAGTTTTTCATCAAATATTTTGATTTCACTTTTATGAGTCAAACATTGGGTAGTATACTCTTCAGCATTCATTTTAACCATTTGGCTTAGATCTTCTAACTTCTTAGTGAGATCTTTCACAATCTTTTCTAGTTTAGTGCTTTTCTTGAGAGTTTTAGCATAAAGTGTGTGAATGTCAGGGAGGTCTTCATTGTCCGAGTCACTAAGTGTGGTGTGTGGAGTGACCCCTAAAGATTCATTTGTTAAACTCACACACCCATTGACATCGTCATTATCGCTATCCCTTTGACTCACACACCCTGAGGACGAATATGCAACATTCTCAGTAATCAAAGCATCTAAACCAGTATAAACATGATTCTCAATAGCAGGAGCAGAGTTACTAGAAACATTCTCATACACAGGCATAAGCACATCATCATGATATATGATCTTAGCAAAGAAGTACATGCAAGGATTAAAAACATCAGATGACTAAGGTTCCTCCTTTTCAGAGTCACTTGAATCATCCCATGTTTTGCAAATGTTGGCTCTAGTGTTTTTGTTTTGAGTGTTCAAGTTAACTCTACAATCTTGTGCAATGTGCCCCAGTTTACCACATCTATAGCATTCAGTCTTCTTAAGGCCTCTATTAGGTCTAGTGTGAGAGTCCTTATGATTTTTGTCTTGGTTTTTCTCATGAGGCCTGTGATTAGAGGAAGTTGGATAATTTGAATTGCCTTATTTATTAGCCACTTTGTTTCTAAACTTAATAATTTTCTTGAACTGTTTAGTAATTAAGGAAATTTGATTGTCCAAACTCTCTATATTGCATTCCTCATAAGAATCATAAGTGGGGAATATAAGTTCAGGCTTAGTTATCTTAGAAGAGAAGCTAAGATTGGAATTAGTCTGTTTCTTATTGGTTTGAGTCAATTGTTTCTTAAATTCTAATTCCATTTCCACAGTTCTTAGTTTACTACTGAGTAATTCAGGAGTGAGATTTTGATCACACATTTCCTCAATAGCATATCTTTTGTTATCAAATTTCTGTGGTAATGATCTTAGAATTTTATATACAATTTCATGTCTGTCATAAGTCACCCCATTAGCATGCAGTTTGGTCACAATATCAGTCAATTTCATATAGAAGTCATCAAATGATTCAGTCTCAGACATAATTAAGGAGTTATACTGCTGAATAAGCATTTGGGTTTTAGCAGCCTTAACTCTAGTGTCTCCTTCATGAGCAGTGACTAAGGTGTCCCAAGCTTCCTTAGAAGTGGTACAGGATGAGATTCTTTTGAACTCGTGTTCATTTATAGACATAAATATGGCATTCTTTCCTTTATTATTATTTCGAGAAACTTGTTTCTCTTCTTGAGTGAACTCACTTAGAGCTTTCTTAACCCTCTCATTACTTCCTTCGTTGGCTGGTTTAGTAGGAAAAATATAACCATTTTCAACAATGTCCCAGACATCATCTCCCAAAGTTCCTTGAATGAAAGCAATCATCCTTACTTTCTAGTAAGCAAAATTGGTTCCATCAAAGATTGGAGGTCTGGTCAAGTTACCAAATCTTTCATTTTTCTCGTCTATAATTGATTTTCAGAAAACAATTTCAGAAACACGGGATTTCTTTTGAAAGCAGTTTACAAACCTCTGATACCAATTGAAAAATGTTACTAAAGCCGTTTATTAAAAATAAACTATTTAAGTAACTTCGATCTGTTTTTTTAAGAAACTCTTTTCGTAAAAAACATACTATTTGAACACAAGATGTGTTTAATAAATCAGTATGCACGAGATCTATTCAAGAATTTAATAACAAGTTTATAAACAAGTTTAAAAATCTTAAACTCAGCACAACCAAGAGTGAGATGAGGAGATGTAGAAAGATTATGTTCACAATATTTTTTACGTGGTAAAACCTCACCAATTGAGGAAACATCCACGACTCCCTCTACGGAGTAAAATGAAAAATCCACTAAAACAAATATATGAGTTACAAACTATATAACTAACATGCAAAAAACTCAGTCCTATATAAGTTTAGGAATGTACCCTCTGGTGTCCTTAAACTTCTCTGCAGTTCTGATTGTAGATGTAGTTCTCCCAGTTTGTTAACTTCTGATTTGTTCTAGTACTTTACGTCGACTCTTTGTTCTCAAGATCTTATTACCAACACTTTTCGTGATGTAGGGTGAAAGTGTTTGTGGAAGTGCTTTCTAACACATGCATGTACACACACACACTTATTAAGTACAAACAGTCCTAACAAATTACAATAACACTATATGCTGTGATCTTTTCTTTTTCTTTCTTCTTACAAAATTTTTCACCTTATTTGACCTTTAAATCATTCCCAGAATCCACGGATACCTTGCTAGGAAGACAAACAAGGTCTTAATCAATCTCAGAATTTAGACAAACTTTTCGAGATTGAAAACCCCCAAGTGAGATTCCAAACTAGGTCAAAAGTTTAGTTTTACAAGAACTAGAAATAGAAACCATTTATTGTTTATTTCAAAGTAAGCAAACTTTTTATAAAAATAATCAACAATATATTTCTCAAGATGAGAAATAAAATGAAACTAAGTGTAATGTAACATGAATAACTCAGATATGAAATTTCTATGAAATCAGAAAGTAGATCTGAGTAAAACGTTTAAGTTGAAAACAAGATCAAGAGAACACGAGGTTACAGCAACAAAAAACAACAATCTCAACTCAAACTCTCAAACTCTCAAGAACACTCAGAGAAGTGTTTTGGATATGGAGGTATTTTGAATAAGTGTTTGAGTTTGGATTGAAGAGGTTTGACGAACAGGGTTAGGGTTTCTAATTCTCTCTCTATTCTCTGTTTTCTCTCTTCTCTCTCTACTCTCTCAATTTCTCAAAGGAAATGAAAATGGCAAAAGTCTTCGAATTCTGAGAGAAGGGTCCCTTAAATAGGGTGAGGAGAATGTTCGAGAGGCAGGCTCAAAACCATGGGCCTGGATTAAGTCAAGCCAAGTTGACTTAGATCTAAGGGTTCTAATAAGGCGGTGATTAAACGAATTCTGATTGGTCTAAAGAGTTGTACTGGGATTCACCAAGATAACATGCAGAGCGTTGATAGCTAATGATCCAAGGGCTAGGAACGAACGCTGTTTTAACTCAGTAAAGAAACACAACTTCAGCCAATCAGACGAGGACAAGTGTTGGTCAATAACAGGATAACAAACGCACGTCCAAAGTTAATTAAAACCACACCCTCAAGTTTACTCCGCTTTCGGATTCTACCCAAGGTAACATATGGCTAATATAATCAACAAATTATATTTACAAAAAGACCACAAAACTTTCTAAAACAAGTTTTAATTAAGAAAACCTTATTTTAAAAATGTATAAAAGATCCCAAAAAATTATTAAAATTCCAATTTAGGGATTTAAACACACTCAACACATGAACACACATAATTATGCAATATGATATGCAAAAAAATGAATTCTACTGTGTGTGAGTGTTGGCAATAGATTCTTGATCAAAGCAAGAAAGAGAGATGAAGTAGCAAACCAACTTCTGAGGTTCTTTGGATTCTAGGTAGGACACAATTTTGTCACAATTTCCAAACTAGATGAGCACTTATACAATATAGACTCAAGTGAGTCAAAAGTATAAGGGCTTCACATAATGTTTGCATTATTTTATATATAGACGATGCATTTTATTCTCCTTTGTAGGTGTTCTGGTGTGTAGAGTACGACTTACACACAAGGGATCAATCACCAATTATTATAGAATATAAGTTTTATCATTTACAGTCTTAGATTGAATTGGAAACACCATCAATAGGGTTGTAGCACAATATTTTAGTAGGTCCATCTTGATTATGGGAAACTCTATAGTTTCAACTTATTGTGCTAGTACACTTTATGTGTATTGAATGGGACCACCTTGAGGTCATTATCTTTACACTGATTTTATAAGCAATGTAAACCTTGTGATTATTAGGTTTACTTAAGGCTCTTAATCAAGGTAACATTGATGGACACATGCACTAGTTATTTGTTGCTTTAACCTTTTAGGTGAGATTCATTATTAAATCAATAATCTTGATAGATTGGGTAATGGTGATTACTGTATGGTGAAAGTCTTTTATGGACGAAATCCACGTCTCGGTATAGAGACTGGTGATACCCCCTTGAGATGCTTATAAGTTTTGTATGTGTCAAACCCTACAGGTGGATTATGTTTATCCGACACTACAAATAATTTAAATTGGATCGCTCAAGGATTTAAATAAGTTAATTAAATAAATTATCAGTAATTTATTTTATTAACGGGTATTTGTAACCTTAACGTGGGGAGAATTAAGTAATTAATAATGAAGAGCTCGAAATATAATTTTGAGTTAAGGAGTGGAGTTGCAATTATAATTATTTAGTGTTATTAATTATAATTAAGGGACTAAGATTAGGATTCGTGAAGAACTAGGTTTTCTAAAGCCCAATAGGAGCCACATTTGTATCTCCCCTTAGGCTCCACACTGTAGCCTATATATATGGACCTAAGGCTCATTCTTTCTTAAGCTAGCCATCACTCTTTGATACTCAAAAGAGCAAAATTAGGACTTCTGAGAAAGAGAGGCGTCAAAGAGGAAAGAGGGTAAGAAAAGGTGGTCACGAAGGAAGAGCCCACACTCTGCTCATGACTGTCCATATCAGGAATACAGTAGAAGAGCGTGAGGTGCATCAGGCATGCGTTATTGATCAACTGTCATCACATACGGTTTATGCTAAGATGAGATCAAATCAAAGATATCTCAAAGGTAAATCCTTATTTCTCTTTATAGGATTTTACGTATGTGCAATATTTTTGTAGTTCAAACTATTCGCACTTTCAATAGACCCTTGAAATTTCACTCCAATAGTATTGAAGAGACTGTTCGCTAGTGACTATTAAGTTACTTTCGATGATTGACAATGTGAGGATTGACCCTAAGGTAGACACGATAGTATTATAGATGTCTTACCATGTAGTCAAGTTGCGATAATATTGGCAGAGACTCTGAACGGTATGGATGCTTTGAAGGATGGTCAGGCTAACTTCTTGCGAGGGAGTTATGTTATGCTCTTTATTTGGTTATCCTAAAGGCTGCGCCTGGTGGCCCTTCTTGAGTACCCTCTGTTGGGTGTCCCAAACTTCTTTTTTAGTCCCTTCTTCAGCTTTAGCCCGTTGATAGAGAATTGAGTAAAATGACTTGTAGATCAAGGGACCCAATGTCTTTGCTGATCTATACCATGGTAGGGGAACTTGTATCCTATTATATAATTGGGGGATTACTGGTACGTACGATTGGTAGGTCATCACCAAACCTCTTTCTACTTTCCATGGTGGCTTATGTGCCAAGTAGGATGGGAACAAATTGTTCCTCCATGCATAACTAATTTTTCTCCTATGGTGGAAGTGACTAAGTCATTGAGGATGATACCCTTATGCCAGCTCCGTCGACCATCTACCGAGTCATCATAATCTGTTGGGGAGGCTGGGTTCATATCGGAGGACTACCTGAAATTGTTATAGAAGGGGTGGTTGAGAATATTCTCATTGAAGGGACTAGTCATAGATGGCTCATAATGTTAGACACTTTGGAAGATGGTGTCGTGGTTTCATCCAAGCTTAAGAAGGTGATATTCATTATTGAATCAATAATATTGATAGATGGGGTAATGGTGATTACTGTATGGTGAAAGTATTTTATGGACGGAATCCACATCTCGATATAGAGACTGGTGATACCCCCTTGATATGCTTATAAGTTTTATATGTGTCCTGCATGTGGATTATGTTAATCCTAAACTAAATATAATTTATGTTGGATCGCTCAAGGATTTAAAGAAATTAATCAAATAATTATCAGTAATTTATTTTATTAACGGGTATCTGTAACCTTAACTAGGGGAGAATTAAGTAATTAATAATGAGGAGCTCAAAATATAATTTTAAGTTAAAAAGTGGAGTTGCAATTATAATTATTTTGTGGTATTAATTGTAATTAAGGGATTGAGATTAGGATCCAGGAAGGATTAGGTTTTCTTAGGCTCATTAGGATCCACATCCTTATCTCTTCTTAGGATCCCTACTGTAGCCTATATATATGCACCTAAGGCTCATTCTTTCTTAAGCTAGCTGTCAATATTTCATACTCAAAAGACCTAATTTTGAACTTGTGAGAAGAAGAGACGGCAAAGAGGAAAGAGGAGAAGAAAAGGTGGTCATGAAGGAAGATCCCACACTCTTCTTATGACTGTCCATATCAGGAATACATTAGAAGACTGTGAGGTACATCAGGCCTGCGTTCTTGATCACCTGTCATCACATACAATTTGTTATAAGAAGAGATCGAATCAAAGAGATCTCGAAGGTAAGTTCTTATTCCGCTTTATAGGATTTTTCATATATGTAATATATTTTTGTAGTTCAATCTATGCGCATTTTCAATAGACCCCTGGATTTTCGCTCCAACAATTGGTATGAGAGCCCTATTGATACTGCGTATATATTGAATTAGCCATGTTGTCCAATTAAAACAATCATATATGTGCATGGATGTTGGGTATAATATAGATATGTGTTAACTTCTGTTTTGCAACAATCTAATCCCACTATTTTGGTCACGTATTTATTATTTTATTTTATGTGATTGGACCTCGCGATGGTTTATTCGTTGTTATTTTTTTATACTGGGTTAATGTAATATTGATATAGAATGTGAACTCCTTCTTGGAGGCATAGGAAATGTGTAAATTGTAATTGTTTTTATCGTGATTGTTAATGGAGGAGTGTAAAACTAGATCGGTGATCTCAGGCAAGTTTTGGCATAGAAATCAGTTTCGATAGTGTTAAACAGTGCTTAGAGGAGGGTGTTGCCCCCAGACCCCCACGAGAGAGGCCCCCTCAACCCTTCCACCTGATCGGGAAGGTGGAACCCCGTTTCGTTCCAGGGTAGTGGCAACATGAAGTGTTTGGGTTCAAGGATGACTGTTGAGAACTCCAATCTATGACAGAGTTGTATCTTGACCATAATAGTCGGGAATCCTTATTTATCTCTTTTTTTATTTATGTTAATTTATGTCTTTATTATTCATGTTTTAATTGTTGGGATGTTAATACGTGTTAACGGTTACCTTAGAATTATGGACAACATTATATACCAACCGGACTTAAATCATGTAGATGCTAAATGTGAATAATTCATAGTTATTTTTAATTGTGGACATTAATATGTGCGGTTAGAGAATATAAAAAAATGAGTATTTTTTTTAATGATCAAGTGCATTTGATATTTTTTATTTATCACATATTTGCGTGATATATTAAAATAAGGATATCCCGATATTTTTAGAAATATATCAAATGTCCTAGATTTTTTTAATTAATTAAAAATTGGACGCATTTATTTTTTAACCCTCACAAAGTTTTTTAAATTACTAAGTAGGAGAGGGAATTTTTTCAAGAGAAAATCCCATGGTCTCCATCAACGATTAGTAGACTTTTAATAATAAGTAGGTCCTCTAACGAGGAATGCAAATTATTATGGTCGTCGGTATAAATTTCCTTAAGGGTAATTTTGGATTCATTATTCACCTAAACAGCCCCAAAGGAGGAGTCTATGTGATATGAGATAATCTAATGTTATTTGATGGTATACACTTAGACATAAAATAATGGTGGGTTCTCCAAAGAGGAATGATATGATTTTGTGGGACCAAAGTGTCGGCTATTTAATTTTATTTGGCACACGTTTGTCTAGATAATAAAATTAAAAGGAATAAGACCGCCTATTTTTTTTGGAAAATAGGTGCTCTAAAGAGGAATATTATTCAAATGGTAATCGGGATGCCAACGAATTCTTTTAAAATTGATGGAGGGAACATTAATTTTAATTTAGAATTCAAAAGGTTGTATGCACTGTAATAATTCATTTTATTATTTCATTCTCAGTATTAAGATGGGAAGCTCTTTTAATCAACTTGTTGTCATTCTCAAGGAAAACAAATTAATTGAACCTAATTACATTGATAGGAAAAGGAATTTAGATATTGTGTTGACTGTTGAAGGGTACAAGTTTCTGATTAGATATGTCCTAAGAAACCTGGTGAGGGGCGGTCGAAAAGGAAACTCAGGATTATCATAAATGGATCAAGGTTGATGAGATGGAGCGGTGTTATATTTTGGCATCTATGTCAGATGTTCTGAAACATCAGCATCAGTTCATGGACCATGCCTATGACATGATGTTGAACTTCAAAGATATGTTTGGGGATCAAAATTATGCTGCAAGGAAGGTTGTCATGAAAGAAATCATGAACACAAACATGGTTGAAGGGACCCAGTGAGGGAACATGTTTTAAGGATGATGTCTCTTCTCAATGAGCTTAAAATCCTTAGAGAAAAATTTCATGGGGAAACTCAGGTCGATATCATTCTCCAGTCACTGCATGAGTCCTTAAAGCAGTTTTGCCTAAATTAAAACATGAACAAACTTTCTTACTCTTTGGCAAAACTAACTTAAAGAACTACAAGCATCTGAGGGCCTCATCAAGAAGTTAGTAAGTGCTTTTGTTGCTGAAAAAAGTTCTACTTCTAAGCCAATATGAAAGAATAAAAAAAAAGACTCAAAAATAGGTTATGGTACCTCAAGCAGATCGTGGGCCTCAGGGAGGTGTGAAAAATCCCAAGGTCAAGTGTTTCCACTGTAAGCAGTCATGACACTGGAAGAACAATTGTTCGATTTTTCATAATATACAGAATAATGCTAGTAAATTCCATTTATTTTTTGTTGAAACATGTTTTGTGGTTCGTACTACCGATACCTGTGTAGATACTGTAATTATTTGCAGGGTTTAAGGGAAATCGGGTGACTAAGTGATGGAGAGATTTATGTAATTATGGGAGATGCTATGGGAGTAATGGTAGTTGTTGTGGGAGACATTCATTTAAGCTTTAATAATGTTAGGAGTTTACTATTAAAAGATTGTCTTTATGCACCTTTTATTAGGAGGAATTTGATTTTAGTTTCTTATTTAGCCTTTTATGGATATTCAGTTTATTTTAATAAACTCGTGATAATTAAGAGAAATAAATCCTTTATTTGTTCTGGTTTAGTTGATAATCTTTATATTGTTAATCCTATCTCTCCCACACAATAAATTAATATTTTTCATAATTCAATTGGACCAAATTTAAAGATAAAGGAACCCTCCTTAGTGAACCAAACGTATCTTTAGCACTTACGCCTAGGTCATATTAATCTAAAAAGGATTCGTAGACTGGTAGCAAGTGGGAAATTGAGCCCACTAAAAGTGGAAGCACTTCCAGTTTATGAATCCTATTTAGAAGGTAAAATGACCAAGAGGCCTTTCTCGGCCAAGGGCTATAAAGCCAAATAACTATTGGAATTGGTTCATTATGATCTATGTGGACCGATAATAACCCCAACAAGAGGGGGATTTGAGTATTTTATGACTTTCATAAATGATTACTCAAGGTATGGATATGTTTACCTAATGCACCATAAGTTTGAAGCCTGTGAGAAATTCAAAGTTTATAGAGTAGAAGTGGAGAAGCATCAAGGTAAAAGTATCAAGACACTATGATCTGATCATGGTGGAAACTACCTCTTAGGGGAGTTTAGGAAGTGTTTAAAAAATCAATGGATCATATGACAATTGTCTACAACTAGTATGCCTTAGAAAAATGGTGTAGCAGAAAGGAGGAATATGATTCTTTTGGATATGATTACATCCATGTTGAGTTATACAGATATCCTAGATTCCTCTTGGGGACATGCTTTAGAAATGGCCACTTATTTATTGAACTTGGTACCTTCAAAGGTGGTCTCTACCACACCCAAGGAATTATGGATTAGGCACAAGTCTAGTATGAAACATATTCGGATTTGAGGTAGTCTAACACATGTGCTGAAGAGAGATCCAAGTAGGTTGGAATCAAGATCAGAAGTATATTTCTTTATAGGATATCCTAAGGAATCTAAGGGTTAGTTATTTCATGATCGTAAGGAGTAGAAGGTCATTATTAGCACCAATTACTGATACTTGGAAGAGAATTATATGATGGATCATAAACCCAGAAGTAAAGTTGTTATTAAAGAATTGCGAGCAAACCAATAAGATTCTTCAACACCACTAATACAAGATGAAATAACACAACATGTTGACACTAGTACACCAGCATAGGGACTACCTCGTCGTAGTGGGAGGGTTATACATCAACCTGTACGGTTTATGTTCTTAGGAGAGTCTTATGGCAAGGTCCCTGATGAATTTAAAGTCGATTTATATAAACACAACGAGGCTATTTAAGATAAAGATACGGAATTTTGAATTAAAGCTATAAATTCTGAAATGGAATCTATGTATTCTAATTAGGTTTGGATTCTTGTAGATCCACCCAAAGGGATAAAATAAGAGTAAAAAAGGGGTGGATTGGAAGGTTGAGACCTTCGAGGCATGGCTTGTTGCGAAAGGATTTACTTAGAAAAAGGCCATAGATTATGAAGAAACCTTATTGCTGGTAGCTATGATGAAGTCAATCAGAATTCTCTTATCCGTTACTTCTTATTTCTATAATAAAATTTAGCAAATGGATGTCAAGACTGCATTTCTTAATGGGAATCTTGACGAGTGTATCTATATGGCGCAGTCGAACGATTTATTTGCCCACGGCTAAGAGCTTAAATTATGTAAGCTTAAGAATTCTATTTATGGACTTAAGCAAGCATCTAGAACTTTGAACATTTATTTTGATCAAGAAATCAAATCTTTTGGTTTTGATAAATCTCCAGATGAGTCTTGTGTGTACAAGAAATACAATGGAAGTGTAGTGGTGTTTTTAGTATTATATGTGGATGACATTCTTCTCATTAGAAATGATGTTGGAGTGTTATCTTCAGCTAGAGTGTGATTGTCCAGCCAATTCAATATAAAAGACTTAGCAAAAGCTAGTCACATCCTTGGGATCAAGATTATGTGTGATCGCAAGAATAGGATGTCGGGTTTATCACAAGAAACTTATATCAATTCCATTATTTCCAGACTTATCATGAAAGATTCCAAGATAGGATTCCTCCCTTTTAGACATGGAATATTTATTTCTAAGAATCAGTGTCCTAAAACACCTGATGAGATAGAGAAGATGAAAGGAATCTCTTATGCTTCGACAGTTGGGAGACTTACGTATACTATGATATGCACTAAACCAGATATATGCTTTGTTGTTGGCAAGGTTGGTAGATATCAGTCTAAACCTGAGCAATAACACTAGACTGCAATCAATCATATACTCAAATACTTGAAAAGAACATGAGACTATATGCTATTTTACCAGACAGAGAGTCTAGTACCTATTAGGTACACCGATTTAGATTTTCAGTCAAATAGAGATTCTAGAAAGTCTATCTCTAGATATGTGTTCACCCTAGGAGGTGGAGCCATTAGTTGGTGGAGTATCAAGGATTGTTGCAGTACTGATTCCACCATGGAAACTGAATATGTGGAGGCTTTCGAGGCAGCCAAGGAAGCATTATGTCTTATAAACTTCCTAATGGATCTAGGAGTGGTACCTTTAGTTCAATCGACTATTACACTTTATTGTGATAATAATGGTGCGGTTGCTAACTCAAAGGAACCCAGGAGTCATAAGAGAGGTAAACACATCGACCCTAAGTATCATCCCAATCGATAATTTATGCGGCGAGGTGATGTCACAGTTATGAAGATTGCATGAGAGAACAACCTAGCAGACCCATTCATGAAGAGATTACCAGCCAAGACTTTTGATAGTCACGTAGAGGGGATGGGAGTGAGATGCATTGCAGCATGGATTTGAGTCTAAGTGGTAGATTGTTAGAGAAGTAGACTAAAACCATTCTTTATGTAATATTTTAAGTCATGGATTTATTATCAAAATAAAATCAAATTTCCTTATTTTAATGTGAATCATGTATGAACATAATGTTTACATTATTTTATATATTTTCGATGTTTTTTTATTCTGCTCAGTAGGTGTTTTCGTGTGTAGAGTATGACTTTCACACAGAGGATCAGATCACCAGTTCTTGTAGAATATAAGTTTTATCGTTCATAGTCTTAGATAGAACTGGACACACCATCAGTAGGGCTGTCGCATAATGTTTTAGTAGGTCTATCTTGATTATGGCAAACTGTATTGTTTTAACTTATTGTGCTAGTACACGTTATGTGTATTGAATGGGACCACCTTGAGATCATATCTTTATACTGATTTTATAAGACAATATAAATCTCGTGATTATTAGGTTTACTTAAGGCTCTTAATCAAGGTAACATTGATGGACACATGCACTAGTTATTTATTGCTTTAAGCTTTTAGGTGAGATTAATTATTGAATCAATAATCTTGATAGATTGGGTAATGGTGATTACTGTATGGTGAAAGTCTTTTATGGACGAAATCCACGTCTCGGTATAGAGACTGGTGATACCCCCTTGAGATGCTTATAAGTTTTGTATGTGTCAAACCCTACAGGTGGATTATGTTTATCCGACACTACAAATAATTTAAATTGGATCGCTCAAGGATTTAAATAAGTTAATCAAATAAATTATCAGTAATTTATTTTATTAACGGGTATTTGTAACCTTAACGTGGGGAGAATTAAGTAATTAATAATGAAGAGCTCGAAATATAATTTTGAGTTAAGGAGTGGAGTTGAAATTATAATTATTTAGTGTTATTAATTATAATTAAGGGACTAAGATTAGGATTCGGGAAGAACTAGGTTTTCTAAAGCCCAATAGGAGCCACATTTGTATCTTTCCTTAGGGTCCCTACTGTAGCCTATATATATGGACCTAAGGCTCATTATTTCTTGAGCTAGCCATCACTCTTTGATACTCAAAAGAGAAAAATTAGGACTTCTGAGAAAGAGAGGCGTCAAAGAGGAAAGAGGGTAAGAAAAGGTGGTCACGAAGGAGAGCCCACACTCTGCTCATGACTATCCATATCAGGAATACAGTAGAAGAGCGTGAGGTGCATCAGGCATGCGTTATTGATCAACTGTCATCACATACGGTTTATGCTAAGATGAGATCAAATCAAAGATATCTCAAAGGTAAATCCTCATTTCTCTTTATAGGATTTTGCGTATGTGCAATATTTTTGTAGTTCAATCTATATGCACTTTCAATAGACCCTTGAACTTTCACTCCAATAGTATTGAAGAGACTGTTCGCTAGTGACTATTAAGCTACTTTCGGTGATTGAAAATATGAGGATTGACCCTAAGGTAGCCACGATAGTATTATAGATGTCTTACCATGTAGTCAAGTTGCGATAATATTGGCAGAGACTATGAACGGTCTGGATGCTTTGAAGGATGGTCAGGCTAACTTCTTGCGAGGGAGTTATGTTATGCTCTTTATTTGGTTATCCTAAAGGCTGCGCCTGGTGGCCCTTCTTGAGTACCCTCTGTTGGGTGTCCCAAACTTCTTTTTTAGTCCCTTCTTCAGCTTTAGCCCGTTGATAGAGAACTGAGTAAAATGACTTGTAGATCAAGGGACCCAATGTCTTTGCTGATCTATACCATGGTAGGGGAACTTGTAGCCTATTATATAATTGGGGGATTACTCGTACGTGCGATTGGTAGGTCATCACCAAACCTCTTTCTACTTTCCATGGTGGCTTATGTGCCAAGTAGGATGGGAGAAAATTGTTCCTCTGTGCATAACTAATTTTTCTCCTATGGTGGAAGTGACTAAGTCGTTGAGGATAATACCCTTATGCCAGCTCCGTTGACCATCTACCGAGTCATCATAATCTGTTGGGGAGGTTGGGTTCATATTGGAGGACTACCTGAAATGGTTATAGAAGCGGTTGGTTGAGAATATTCTCGTTGAAGGGACTAGTCATAGATGGCTCATAATGTTAGATACTTTGGAAGATGGTGTCGTGGTTTCATACAAGCTTAAGAAGGTTTATCATCGCATGGAGTGAATTTATAGCCGTAACTAGGAGTGGGATTCTTGGGGGCCTCTAGGGGCAGGCAATGATGATAAAATGGGACCATTGGGTAGTTTAAGGCAAGGTCTTGGGGCATAAGAAGTCTGTGTAGGTTTTTAGAAGTTTGTGGAAAATTTTTGCTTGGTTTTTGTAGGTGTTTGATGAAATTATTGATTGTATGGGTTTTTATATTGTAAGGGGGTTTCTAAGAGAGTAGGTTGTTTGACTCCCATCACTGATACATCATGTAATAGTTATATTCTTGATTTAAAAGAATAATGATTTTGACATATTTTATTTTGTCTTTGATGAATTTCGTATTTAAAATGTCTTTACAATCACTAAGACATACATAATCCTTTTATCTATTTAAAAGATGAGGGAGACTAGCATTCTCAGAGGGAGAAAAAAAATCATTTTATGAAGGAGAAAGGATCATTCCCATATATGCCTAATGGTTGTATACGTACTTCTGCAGGTTTCAACAATTGTGTTTTTATACAGAAGGGATTTATAAGAGGATTGGAACCTACATAGTTTCGAGTAGAGGAAGAAGGGAGATTTTTTTAAGAATGGAAGGGGTGAGAGAATTTATAGCAAGATAAGAGTTTGGAAAAATGGAAAAACATTTTTAGACAGTCCAAGTTGACTAGACGCGCCATAGCCTCTACATCAAGGTCTGTGAGCATAGCGGTGCCACCGGATAGGATTTTCTTCACAACAAAGGGGACATTACAATTAGGATGGAACTTTCCTCTTGGGTCCCAGATGAGTTCTACAATTTACATGAGGGAAATTCCTTCTTGGACATTGCGGTCCTTAACCTTTCTATTGAATGATCGCGCAATCTAGTGATGGTACCCTTATATGTGGTATAGAGCTTTCAATCTCTTTTCATCGTCATAGCGACTTTGATACGAGTTTTCTTCACTGACCATAATTTCGTGCATAACTCGTAAGGAAGGCACTTCTAATTTTATAGGGAGAACCACTTCCATGACGTATACTACAGAATAGGGAGTATCCCCAGTGGGTATCCTAATAGAGGTACGATATCCCCAAAGGGCATATGGGATCCGATTGGCCCAGTCCCTGCAACTTTTAGTCATCTTGATGATGGTGGTATTGAGGCTTTTATTAGCGGCTTTAATAGCGCCATTAGTTTGCGAATGGTAAAGAGAGGACTTGTGCCTTTGAATTACATATTCGTCAACTAACTCTATGACCTCAGCCTTGAAATGGAGTCTATTATCTCACATCAACTCATGGGGAACTCTATCGCGACAGATAATGTTCCTTTTAATCAACTTGGATATGTTCTTTGCATTCAATACCGCGTATGACTAAACTTCGATCCATTTTGTGAAGTATTCAATGGAGACTAGGATGAAGTTATGACCATTTAAAGCTTTGGGGGTGACCCTCCCTATCATATCTATGGTCGAGGTGGAAAAGGTCCAGGGAGAGGTCATGTTGTATAACTCTCGTGGAGAAAAGTGCTGGAGGTTGGCAAGCGATTGGAATTTTAGGCATCTTCGAACGTAAACAGTACAGTCTTGAACCATGGTGGTCCAGTAGTACACTTAATGGATAATTTTCTTTGCAAGCATATTACCGTTCATATGGGTCTCACATTCCCCATTGTGTATTTTTGCATCATATCTTCGATGCCAGCCCCTACTATGCAATGCAAGTATAGTTCCATCGAAGTTTCTCTTCAAGAGCGCTTTGTCGCAAATGATGTATTGGGAAATCATCTTGTGAAAGGTTGCACTATCTTTCTTGTCTGTGTCTCAGAGATACTTACCATGTTTGAGGAGGTGCCAAATCTCGTAGTACCACAATCCTGCCATGTATGAATCCTCTTCTGTAATGAGCTCGATGTGGTAGTGTGGGTGGGTGTAGCTTGTTTCTGAACCAGAAAATAGGCCATTATTATTCCCTCAGGCATATCGACCATGGAGTCTAAGGTTGCTAGTGTGTAGGCTACGTTATTCCTTGAAATAGGAAGGTAACGGAAGGTGACATCCTTGAATTGGGAGGCTAGCTCTTTTAGGTGAGCGTGGAAGGGTAAGAGCCTGCCGTCTTTGACTTTCCATTTCCTGAGGATTTTCTCCATAATAATGGTTGAGTCTTCATAGACATCCATATGTTTGATTCTTTTCTTGAGGGAAATCTTAAGCCCCACTATGAATGCCTCATATTTTGTCATGTTGTTGGCGCAAAGGAAATCTAACTTAATGGCAATGGGGGTGTGAAAGTAATCGGGAGCGATCAGGAGTATCCTAATACCATGCCCTTTTCATGTTGGCGGCTCTATCGAAGAATATCTACTACTTGACGTCCTCGTGAGAGGTGCAGAGGATGTTTTCGTTTGGAAATTCAGAGATTCAAACTTTAGTTCCTTCTATGGGATTATTGTCAAGATGATAGAAGATGGATCTCCCTTTCATGTCTTTTTTTATGACACAAACGATGTGAAACTTGGCCAGTAACATCAACCAATGGGCATGTGGCTAGACAGAGTGGGCTTCTCTAATAATTATTTCATTGGATCCATTTGAGACATCGATTTGATGGGGAATACAAACATGTAGTGTCATCGGTTCTGTCTGACCCAGACCAGGGCGACACACACCTTCTCTAATGCAGTTTAGTTTATATCATACCCAGCTAACTTTCAACTAGCATAGTAAATCGCTCTCTCCTTTTGATATCCCTTATATTATTAGCTCAGCATTGCCCCTGCTATAATGTAGGTGACAGTCATGTAAAGGAGGAGGGAATACCTTATTGTGGAGGTATGAGCACCGGAGGTCATGTGAGATATCGTTTGATCTGATCAAAGGCTTCTTGGAATGCCTCGTTCTAAACTTTGGTTGAATCCTTCCGAAAAAGTTTGAAAATAGGCCTGCAGGTGGAGTTCAGTTGGCTGATGAACTGATTGGTGTATTGGATCTTACCCACGCATCCACACACTTCTTTCTCCATCGAGGGTGGTGGAATATCGAGTATGGATTTTAATTTGGTTGGGTCTAGCTCAATCCCTTTTTCACTAACCATGAACGCGTGGAGTTTACCTTTGGTGACACTGAAGACATATTACTGCAGGTTGAGCCTCATTTAGTATTGTCACAACCGCTTTGAAGAATTTCCTTAGAGCGGGAATGTGACCTTCCCAAGTCTTGGATTTGACAATCACATCGTCTAGATAGAACTCGGCTTCTTTATGGATAAGGTCATGCAGGATGGTTATAGTAGCCCATTGGTAGGTACTCCTAGTGATATTGAGACCAAATAGCATGACTATGTAGCAAAATTTTCCTCATGGGGTGATGAAGGAAGTCTTTTCCTGATGGTTAGGATGCATCTTAATGTAATTGTACCCGATAAAATCGTCGACTTGAGGGTGTGACTGGCAGTGTTGTTCAGATCTCAATAGTCGATGCACATGCGGACTTTCCCCCCCGATTTCGGCATAGGGATGATGTTTACAAACCACGTAGAGTATTCAACCACACGAATAAAGCCTATGTCTAACTGTTTCACCACTTTTTCTTTGACTTTTAGGGACCCTTTTGTTTTGAGCTTCCTCTGTTTCTTCTTAATGGCCTTGCTCTCTAGGAAAGTAGGGATTTCACGCTGAGATATCTCTAAGTCAATGTCGAGAATATTGTCATAGGACCATGTAAAGACATCCACGAACTCTTTTGGAAGCTCTTAGAATTGCTACCCCTCATGCTCATAGAGGGTGGACCATATCCTAATCTCACGTAGATGGCTACTAGAATCGAGATTAATAACAATAATCTCATCATCATTAGCTTGAATGTAGTTATGTTGTTTATTTTTTCCCTTATTGAGATCAGTTAATAATTATTCATTTACTAAGTCGTCTTTATCAAAATTTTAATGAGATTCAAGACAGTTAATACAAGGCACAGCAAGTTACTCAAAATCCTCATTTATTTCATTAAAAGAGTTTGCAGGAAATATAGAAGTGAGGACCTCATCAAAGGAGGTCTCGTTTATAATTATATCAAAAATAGGAGAAAAAAAGTAGGCTCAAGCATCTATTGGAGAGAATGGATGGAAGGATCTAGGTTGACTTGGGCGAGTTGAACCGGAATGGCATTCCAGTTGAGGAGGGATGCTTTAGTAGCCTCGATCTTCTCAGATGGGTTAGACAGCACGGCTTCCTAGAGGATCATGAAGAGGTCCAGCCCCAGTGGGTGTAGGTCAAATGACTCATTATTATTGTTATCCCCAGAATTTTCAGTGTTTCTATGACTTTGTCTGTTGAAGGCTCCACCTCATGTTTTTTCCCTTCATCCTAGGCGATTTCATCCCTGAAGAAGATTTCTAGCCCCGTTTTCATCTTCTTATTAGAAGGGTTATACCACGGTTCAAGTAACCGACAAATGGGGAAATACTCACCCTCTAATTCATCGTTCGAACAACCAAAATCATCACCCCACTCGGTGGCTATGTTTTCATCTTTATAAGAGTATTCAACACGCTTAATAACCTCCACAGCATCATCATCTAGATTTTCCCACTCAACAAGGAAATGGTGAAATGAAGGGACCAGACAACCTTGGAGCTTTAAGATCATAAGCAAAACGGAGATGCTACGTATCTCTCATTTCTGAATGAAAACATCTAACACGACTTGCATGATTTCATTTAGGCTAAATTCTTCCACGAGCACAACCCATTCATCTAACTCTCGAGCCCACTTCCATCTTTCATGAACAAACCACTGAACTTCTCTCGATAAATAGTCATTTCTATAGGTAATTTTATCTCGAAATTCCAAAGCTAATCTAGAACTGTAGTTAATTCCATGCCTCCTCCCTCTTAGTGGATACGAATAGTAATGTAGGCTCGAGTAGCAAAGCTTGATCGACAAAGCTTGTAGGATGTAAAATAAAGGATGGAAAAATATTTAGGGGTTTTGTTGAAGTTGTAGGCATGTTGGGTGTTTCAATTGGCTTAATTATGGTTGAGGGGTCAAATTCGGGATTTCCTTTAGGGAAGATGGCATTCACCCCAGTATTGTGTGTTGGGAGAAGATTATGAGTGGTGTCAGGTTTAGGATTGGTTAGTGGAGCGATAATACCGCTATCTATGAGAATTTGGATCACATTTTTGAGGTGGAAGCATTGATCATTGGTGTGCCCTATAATCTGATGGAACTCACAGTAAGCGTCATATTTAAATTTTTTGGGAAGAGGATTTGGAAACAGTCGAGGTTCCAATAGCTTAATGAGATTTTGAGCAAGCAAGGCTTGGTATACTTTTGACAGGGGAACATGGAGTTGAGCATACTCCATTTTGGCAGGGTTAAAACAATTTTCTAGTGTCCAGGAAGTGGAAGGTTGGGATATGTTGTTAATTATTAAGACTGAGGTGATGGTTGGCTTGTTATATTTTCGTAATGCGAATTGCCCATCAGTATTTTTGGTTTAGATTGTGCTTTGTGACTATCAACCCCTTCTTCAATCTCCACACTAACCTCCCGAAGGGATCTAAAATGAGGGTAGTACTGACCTCCCATTGACACTCGGATGCGAGGCAATAAGTTTTTCTTTACTATTCTCACTTGTTCTTCTTTTGATGGCCAGTTGGTTATGGTACTGAGTTTCTCTCTCCATCTTCTAATGAAGCTACTTACTGACTCCCGTAGATTCTACTTGATCAGCTTTAACTCTCTTTATGTGACTTCTAATTGCTCATTATACTTATATTGTGACATGAACTCTCTGACCACGTAATCCCAACTATAAATGATGGATTCCTCAAGGGATAGAAACCACGTGAGGGCAACTTCTGTTACTGGAACATTTGGGCCATTATCTCTTATGATGTCACCAAGGAGAGCCATGGCATAATGATATTCGCATAGGTGCACAATTAGAGGCTCATTGCCTATGAACTTCTCAATATTTGGCATCTTAAATTTCTCATATAATCTGGCTTTAGGAGAGGCAGACATGTGAGTGTAGTCCATATAGTTCCCTGAGATCTTAACTTAATCTAATTTATTTTAGAGAAGCCCAATGTATTCATTGACATTTTTTAATTCTTTCTCCTTAGGATCCATTAGTACGGTAAATTAGCCCCTGGCTAGTCAAGATTCGGGATTGGTAGCTAACTTGGTTGAGGCCCATTTCTAGGTGGGGCACGCGAGTCACGTTGATACTCTTCTAGGACCTAAACCAGTTTAGGAGCAGGCGAACCCATGGCACAGGGAAAGACTATTTTGGGCTCGGGGGCCTCGAGAGTCTAGACCGGGTGTCGTTGCATCTCTTGGACTTTAGCCTAGAAGTTATCAATCTTAGCACTGAGTTAAGCAAGGATGATCATACGATCTGGCTGAGCATTTACAGTCTGGTCTATGCTCTCCATGAATAACTTTTAAAGTGATATCTCAAACTCAGTGAAAGCAGTGGAGCTTCGGGGTGGTTTAACGAAAGATCGGAGCCAATAGGGAGCCAGGCCAAAATCAGGATGCGCGATCACCACTGAGAGGAAAAATGATTTTTTTTTTTTGAGGGAAAGGGGAGTATTTTTGGTATTTTATTTTCTTTTTGAAAAGGAGGGAAAATATTTTTGGTATTTTTTTAAAAAGAGGGAGAGATGAATATCCTCAGTGTGGTTATTATTATTAGGCTCCACTTGTATTATGTTTTCCTAGGATGCAAGAAAAATTTCAGATAGGACCCGACTCTGGGGAAAAGATAGGGTACATAATGTAAGACACGGTTTGACTTGTTTCCAGACTCGCGAACAGGGTTCTGTTTTAAGAATGGGAGAAATAGTGCAAAAATTTGGGTGATAAGGCAACCCAGAATCTTGGTAGAGTTTCCCATTATAATCGAAAAACTAGGTATGAGTGTCTTAGGGTAGACGCCTATATGAGGTCGATGCATTTGGTGGGTTAGTATAAAGGTTACCCCTTTTGGCATGACTTCTACGACATACCTCTTGTCTATAAGGGCAATTATTCATTGGTACGTGTGGACAAGCCATTTGATATAATTGAGTGTGCGTGAATTTCCTCATGACGTACCTCGTGGGGACGGTACGTGTGAGAGCGAATTCAATATACTCAATGTACGTGAATGAGTTCCTTGCTATATACATCTCGTCGTGAGTTCGATCAATCGGTACAATTCGAGGGGAACCGTTCGATATACATCAAAGGTACGAGTACAATGGAAGGTAGGAGCTGTATCGCTTAGGTTAACCGCATCCCGCAGGACCGGCACCCATTACTAAATGACCCCCAGTACGAGATAAAATTTAGGTCAATATTGCCATGCTCAGGTGATGTAGCACTACACCAAAATGGGCAAATTGTCACCTTTCAGCCAGCCAGCCTTGTCATGGTCATTGACCGTGATAAAAAAACACGCGTTTTATGTCACGGTCATTGACCTTGACACGACCGTGACAAGTCCGTGACAAATTTACTTGTCACGGTCAAAGACCTTGACACGACCGTGACAATGTTCCCAGCAAAAACCCTATCCCCTTCCTTTTTTCCTCCCGCGCCGTTCCCTCCATCTCTCTCTCTCTCTCTCTACTTTCAGGTCCATTCTCTCTCTCTCTCTCTCTCTCTCTCTCTCTCTCTCTCTTCCATTTATATATATATTTGTGTGTATATTTATGTGTGTATGTGTATATATATATGTGTGTATGTGTGTGCGTGTGTGGGGGGTGGGGGTAGGGGGTGGGGCGGGGTGGGGCAGGGTGGGGGAGGGGGTGGTGGAGGGTGCAGGGGGTGGGGTGGTGTGGTGTGGTGTGTGTGTGTGTGTGTGTGGTGGGGGAGGGGGTGGTGGAGGGGAGAGGGGGTGTTGGAGGGGGGCAGGGGGTGGGGTGGGGTGGAGTGTGTGTGTGTGTGGTGTGTGGTGGGGGAGGGGGTGGTGGAGGGGGGCAGGGGGTGGGGTGGGGTGGTGTGTGTGTGTGTGTGTAGTGGTGTGTGGTGGTGGAGAGGGTGGTGGAGGGGGGCAGGGGGTGGGGTGGGGTGGGGTGTGGGTAACTAAGCTCACGACATCATAGTAAAGCAATAAAATACATTTCTAAAGGAATGTTTAATTATTCTACCAATAATAAAGCAATAAAAATACATCTTTTTTAATATAATTTTGAATATAATTGTTATACTTATTAAAAATACATTTTGAATAACCCATAAACTCATCGTTGGCTCAATTCCATTTTGAATATAATAGTTATAATGATAATTAAAAATTAGGGCTCAAGTTATTAGATAAGATACTCACATAGCGTGTTTTAATTCTGTAGTATAGTATGGCTCTGAGTGTTGGTCTTGTCGTGGATAGTTTTGCGCTTTTGGTTAGGGAATGCCAACACCCTAGCAATTTACGTATTGATTCCCGCGTTCCAAAACATGGTACACTTCCGTTCCAACACATGAAAATTAACACTCAAAAATATTTTCATATTTCCTCCCTCGAATTTGCTTTTTTAAGAGGAAAAAGATAAATTATAGTGAATTTATAATGTGCTAAAATCTAAGAATAAACTGATAAGGAGGTTTTAAGAGAAAATCCTAAAAGGCTAGGATATACTTATTAAAAGTGTTTATATACATAATTCTCATATAGGAAATATAAAAAATGAATAAAAAAACTCTCATATCTTGAGAATATTAGAAGATATTTATTAGAAGAATATTATAAAAAATGATCCACGTTTCAGGTAACATTAGGTAGGACCCTATGTTTTCGTATTGTATTTGATGTTATAAAAAAAATCATTTCACAAACACAAAAGCACCCTATTTAAAAATAATTGCATTTGATAGTTCATTTTAAATTCATAAAAAAATCTACCAACATTGTTGTTGTAAATACAACAAATTCTTGATCACAAAAAAGCCTTCAGTTCTTAGTATTTTATGACTAACATCATATGATTTTGAAACAAAGAATACATACCTTGAAAGATGCTCAACAGTACTAGCTTTAGTATCTTCGAATTTGAGATGAGAAAGCACTTGTTGATTATAAAGTGACTGTAAACAAGACAGATGAACTATGAGTTAATACTATTATCATAACCATAATAAGATAAATTAGACCTAAACTTAATTAAATCTTACATATAATTTAAACAAGATCCCAAACATGACTCCCACGTAGTTCCAATTCTCTGATCTTTTTGTCTGCATGAACACTCGTAAAGCATGTCATAATATGAATCAAAATGACACATCACATAACAACTATGGTAGAATATAAATATTCTAATTAACTTGCCTCAAATTTGATGAATAACAAGGGCTAAAAGTAGGTGCGTGTGTGTGTGGCAGGGGCAGGGGGTGGGGGTGGGGGTGAGGCACCCATTTAATAACTCTTTAAATATTTGGAAAAAACATAATATTAAAAAATTGAAACGAAATGGTATTGACGGAACTTACACATACGTTATGTACTGTGCTCTTACGTTGAAAATTATTAGATAAAAAAGAAAAATATAAATTGAGATAACCTTAGAATCTCATTAGGCTAAAAATATAATGGCATCAACTAACATATATACACAACACTAAAAGTAGACATCAATTTTATAAATAATTGATAATAGTTGGATAATAATTGGATAATAAACATCGGGAGGGGGAGGGGGTGGGGGTGGGTGGTGGGTGTGTAAATAAATAATTGATAATAGTTGGATAATAATTGGATAATAATTGATATTTTCATTCAAAATATATATTTCATTCAAAAATATTGGATAATAATTGATATTTTCATTTAAACATAATATAGACGGAACATTTTTGAATGAAATATTTATAGACGGAACTTACACATACGTTATAATATAGACGGAACATTTTTTTATCTGTACTATTAATTCAATTAATTCAATTAGGTAAAACGAAATGTGTACTATTAACATTTTTTTTATCTGTACTAATAACATTTTTTTTATAGCAAAAATGTCTCCTTCAGATGTTAGGGCGAAGATGATGATGCTGTTTATGATGATGTCGTCTGGGTTCGGTGGTAGCGGAGGTGACGAGGGCTCCTCCGCCCCTAAGCTCCCCAAATATGGAAAATTTGGGATTACCGTCGAAAACAAGTCGGAGCTTTTAGCGAGATCCCTCGAGCTGCTAAAGACGGTCATCGGCCCGGGGTTTATGAGTTGGAAGGAGGTGCCGTATGAGCTCAAGTTAGCTGTTTGGGCGGCACTACAGGTAATATTTATATGAATATTTCAATTTATATTTATATTTATATTTATATTTATATTTATATTTATATTTATATTTATATTTATATTTATATTTATATTTATATTTATATTTATATTTATATTTATATTTATTCGCAACTAACATTGTATTTGTTGGACAGGAACAATTCAACTTGGATCCAAAGCTACGCGATTCCGTCTTGGAGCAGTTGAGGGAGCAACACAAGATGTGGAAGAAAAATATGCGGACATGGTACTTTGAAAAAATACGAGAGTCCATTTTACAAAGGCGCGGATCCGTCCCGCCCAAGGAGCCGATCTCATTGGCACAATGGCAAAAGTTCATTGACAATGAGATCGAGGATCGACAATTGGCATCTCGCCAATCGGGGAGGGAAAATCGGGCTAAAAAGACGGACGTGCACTACTCCGGTCGGACCTCTTACGCTGAGGTGGAGCATAGGATGCAGGTAAGATTTAATTTATCTATAACTACAGAAATATATTATTGGATATTATTTTACTTTGCGGGGCCGATAATAATTTTACTTTACTTTATTTTATTTCAGGGGGTAGGGAGTGGGCCAGGGGGTAAGCCACATAGGCTCGATACTTATGTGGCTCTTCGGACGAAGAAGGGGAAGGACAAGGAGGTGTCCCCGAGCGTCGCGGCCACGATTGTAAGTAATCCGACAGTTTAATTATTGTTAATTACGTTATAATTTTTTAGTTTACTTATTTTACTAATCATGTGCTTTTTGTCGTTTCAGGCAAAGCTTAAGGAAGTGCATGAGTCGCAGTCTGATGCCGACAAGGCATCTTTGTCCACAGACGCACTCAGCCAAGTGCTTGGCTCTGATCGCAAGGGGAGGACAAGGGGAGTGAGCTCGCGGGTGGCCAAATATAGGATCATCGGATTGGAGACGAGCGACACCGACTTGGCTCGAACGGTGGATTCACACGACGCGAAGCTGTCCCGTTTGGAGGCGACGGTCCAAGATATGTACACATTCATGAAGCGTACATTGGGTGGAGACCGTAAATGGAAAGGGAAGGAGAAGGCGGTGGAGGAGGAGGTGCGGGAGGACGAGGCGCAGGATGACGAGGATGTGGACCTCGCTGCTTCATCACCGACACGTTCGTACTTCGACGATCCAGTTCCTTATTTGACGCCCTCCAACAGACCATTGTCGATAATTGGTTGGCCGAGCGTGTTCATATTGGACGTATTTGATGGCCAGCGGATAGGGCGGGGGTTGAGGGACCCGAATATCGTCGAGGGTGGAATAGTCCATGGACGTGTGCTTCAAGAGATGGAGTCCCGGGTGCTCGTCACGCATGTCATACCCGGGAAGGAGAACTCCCTATTGTGGTTGCGCGAACAATGCAGCACGACGTATATTAGTGTGTGCGTCAATTCGTATGTCGTGTGTCCTTCTCACCTCCTCGGTTTTATCCAAGATATGTAGTCACATTATTTTCAAGTTTGTCCATTTTAATTATATTTGGATTATATCGTCATGTATATTATTTTTACTTTGAATATTTGGATTATACTGTCATGAATATATATTTGCATTATCTTTAGTTTGTGTTGGATATATGATGTTTGGAACAGGTACAACGTTGCTATAACAGGTACAAATATACTGCTGGGCAGTGGCAGTGGCCATACTGCCCAACAGTTTTTTTTTAATTCTGCCCAGAATTGTCACGGTCATTGACCGTGACACTTCCGTGACAATTTTGTCACGGACGTGTCACGGTCAATGACCGTGACAATTCTTTTTAAAAAGGGTCACGGCTTTGTCACGGTTTATAACCGTGACAAACGTGTCACGGTCATTGACCTTGACACGACCGTGACACAAAACGTGCATTGTTTTGTCAAGGTCAATGACCGTGACACGACCGTGACAAAAAAAGTTGTCTCGCCTCGAAATGTCACGGTCATTGACCTTGACAAGGTGGATTTGTCAAGGTCAATGACCTTGACAAATGGGCAGATTTGGTGTAGTGTATCGTGCAAGAATGCATGAGTCTTAATTAGTATCTTATGGAGAGTTTTATATATCTTAAATAAAGGAAATACTACCACTATAAGGGAGAATATAAAATATACAAGTAGCATGGGATAAAGGGGATAATCATGGAAAGCAAAACTAGTAAGTATGTACATGCATCATGGAGACAATATAGAGTATGGTGATAGATATAAAAGTGTGAGGCATGTGAATATACAAGTGAGTGAGAAATATGTGCAAAGTGAGGGAGAGACATGTGAATAGTGTGAGTGAATAAAGCATGTGAATAAATACAAGTACGAGAAATGTGGAAGTGTGTGGTAGTGAGACTAAGCATGGATAATCTACAAGTGGTGTGTGTAAGTGAGCATGAAAATATATACAAGTAAGAAGAATGTGAAAGTATGGGCTAGTGAAGATTAATCATGGATAATATACAAGGGGTATGTGAAAAATGTGAGAAAGAGTGAGATTATGTACAAGTGTGAGTGTGTGAAGTGAACACGGTGAATATATACAAGTAAATATAGGGTAAAACATGTGATAAGAAGGTGATATATACACGTGGTGAGAAAAGAGCATGGTAGAGATAAACATCATGATAAGAATGAGAAACATATAAAAGATGTAAGTATGAGGGTAAGAAGATCATACAACTAGAGGCAATATGGCCATCCTAGTTGGATTCCTCCGGCTCGAGCCGGCCCCAAAGTTAGGACAGAAAGGAAAATCGAAGAAATCCCTCTCTCCTACGTGTGCAAAATTTTGACGATATGGAAGTCCTCTTTTCGCCACTCGCACTGAATCTTCACGAGTTGCCTCAGATATAAATTAATCATCATCAAAAGTGGATAAACGTGATAAAATGGAGCCACCAACCTATTTTTCTCAAAACAGGCAAAAGAAATGTATCCATCTCGAGAGAACGCCATCAAAAGACATACTGATGCGTAAGAAACCAAATGAATTAAGGGTCCAGGGACTAAATTATGGAATGGGAAGGTGTTAGGCACCTATCCCACTCTTTTAATATCTCATGGGATATGATAATATTCTCCTTTTATCCAAAGTACATATGTTCGGTGTGAATAATGGGAGAAATAAATCATCTGACTCACATCATGGGAAAGACGGAGTGGAATAATTCTAAGGAGTGTACTGAAGAAATGACATAAAAAGAAATATAATATGAGTGTTCATAACATCACAAGTCACCGTGAAGAAGTTAATGTATATATCGAGTGGAACATAAATATGTAGGAGTACGAGGACTAGCGAATACTAATAAATACAAGAAAGCAAAAAATGAGACTCGAAACCCAGGATTGGCTTGGGAAGCCTATGTATACCAAAGGGCATCAAACTCCACGTAGTTTGATAATACACATGGGTGGGATTTAACCCATAAATCCTAATTTAGGACTTCCTTTAATTTATTTTTTTAGAAATTGTGTACAAGTGTAGAAAGTGTGAAAAATAAGTAAATACCAATTTAAGGTTTTTAAGAAAACCTTCTTTGGTGCTTTTTTATATTTTATGAAAATAAGATTTATGTATACTAAATAATAAAAGTGATATTAGTTTTTATATGAGTGACTGAAATAAAGATATATCAAAATGGAAAGAAAAGTAAATAACTAAACTAATTAAGTCAGTCGTAAATGAATAAGTGTAGACCTTCTCGAGAACTGTTGATTCTGATGGTGCAATGGTAGGAGGGTGATTTTTGTATGGTTAGATGGTGGTGAGGTAAGGATGGAAAATAGGGTGGAAAATGAAAGAGGATGATGTAAGGAAATGGAGAGAGTGTATGCAAAATGGAATTTCGGCGCATTGATTTCGAGGGGTATGTTCTGATTTTCGAAAGGGGCCCTTAAATAATGAGGTCATGTTCTCTTTAAATAGTAAAAATTAGGGTTTCATGGGGTGCCCATCGTCATGGCCCCTAACCTACCTTAGGCATAGCACTTACCTTGTAGGCCAAGAAAGTACACCCTACCGATAGGCAAGGCGTTTGGGGTGCTTGTAGGCAGTTCGAAATGGAATTTGGGGGAAAATGAGGATACAATGCAAATCGTTAATCTGAATCGTGCACGAACAAGACTATTGGAAAGGTTATTTAGAGCCCTGTAAGAATCCATTGAGCCATTCCCGTGTCCAATACTTTAACAAAGTCAAATAGTCTCATAAGCACTCGATGGTTGAATGGGGGGTCTTCGAAGTAAAAAAGGCATGTTCGTGTTAATTATGAGGCCGATTCACGCATAGTATGGATCGTTAGAAATTGGATTTAGAGCCCTATGAAATTTCATTGAGCTTCACTCGGTTTGGAAAGCTAATTAATGTCAAACGAGGTTCGAAGCACCCGATGGCCTCTTAGAGTAGAATGGCACGTTTGTGCAAATCGTGAGGTTAATTTGGCAAGATATGGACTGTTGGAAAGGGGATTCAAATACTTACAAGTTTCATTGAGCTTCGCTCAATTTAGAGAGTTGACTGGGGTCAACCTCGGAGTAAAAAAGCACGTTCTTGCAAACCATGAGGCCAATTCGTGCATAGTTTGAACTTTTGGAAAAAGGTTTGAGATCCATGTGATATTTCATTGATCTTTGCTCAGGTTGTAGAGTTAATCGGGATCAAACGGGGCTTAGGATCACCTGGTGGCTTCTAGATCAGCTCTCAGGTCATAACCTAAGGTCTTAGGGTGAGAGGGAGGAGTGTTAGGAACCTAACGAGGTATTAAAGGGGGTACTGGGATGGGGTGTCTACACCAAGTATGTTTGGTTCTCACATGAACACACATACTTAAAATACACAAAAGGATGCAGTTTTTTTATCAAATATATTATGCTATATGAAAAATGTATAATTGCATGTGTATTTGACAAAATTACAAAACCAAAGTTAATTAAAAATTTCTTTCTAAATATAAAACAAATTAACGAAGGTGAATCTAGGTCCGCTAAATCTTATACCTTTTGTAAGTGGTGAATTTGAGGTTCTTCATTGGGTGAATTTTTTTACAAATAACTATAAACTATGCCCAAAACAAACAAATTACATCACTTATACTTCCTCTTCAACATTAAAAGATACACAAATAAATAATCTCATTGTTAGAACCGTATAAGGCATCCCTAACATTCTGCATGTGAATATAAAACTGTTGCTAGAAATCGCCGTGGAAAAAAGAGTTCATCAAACCAAACGATGATAGAAAACTAGTACGTGATTGGGTAGATATCTGAGAGATGGTAGAATCCAACTCATTTTCAGTTACAGGGAATGAACTAAATGTTTGTTATGTAAAATAAGATGAGGAGGTGGTGGAGAGACAATATGGAGTGTACCAAGCGTGTCATTATATGTGCCAAGCTGAGGAATCTACTTATAATATGAAGGAATAGTTAATGCATAATTTGTAAGCATATGAACTTCATGCTAAAAGGGAAACATATGATCAAATGACCTTAGCGTGAAGCATGATCTTTCATATTGTCCTTAGTTTGATAAAAAAAATCTAATCCACGATGAAATAAAAAAAACACATATCTTGACCCGGACCAATGGCGTACAGCAAATGTGCACATTTTAGAGTTATGTTATGTGGAAGATATGTGGAAAAATGCAAAATCACACAACCCTGTTTATAATATAGAAGTCCTTAGTAATAAGTGCATGGGACAAAGTCCTTCCATTCCAAAACTGATAATGGTTGTCGCTCAAAAGAGTGATTACATTCCAGTTGCAAGGTTCATTTGTAATTGAGTTGTAAGGATATGGTTAAATTCTTTTTTCAGGACTTTGAAGTGTTTTCTTCTCTATTTTGAAGAAAGTTTCACTTGGATTCCCCTTACTCTAGCAGAAACAAATCTAACGCCTAAGTTATCCTCACCATTCATGAGAGTCGAATAAAATTATCTCGCCAAGTTGGGATAAGATGATTCGTTTTGCCAGAAAATACCAATCCAATCTTTTTATCCAAAAAAAATTACAAACGGGTGTTGAAAAAAGATTACAAATCAATTGACCTCTCCCAATGCACAGAATATGCGGCAAAGAGTTCATTAAATATGGAGGAGGAAGTAGAGGTGAGTGAGCATGATTTAGGAGCCATAATGTAGCTTGAAATCACACACCAAGACCCAAACACAAAAATCCTATGATATATGGACATGAAAATCATGGATCCTGTACTTAGCACTATGAGTTGACAAGACCCAAAAATATAAAGAAAAATTACAAACACCTAAAGATACTCAAAAGATGCAATGTAAAATCAAGAAGTGGAAACTCACCAATTATAGAGAAGATTTCATCAAAATTTATCAAAAAAGCAATCACCAAGACCTAACTCCAAAAAGGAGTAAATCAAAATATATATGGAACAAAAATTTACCAAGACGATGATTAATCCACTAGAATGAGGTTAGAATAGCCTAAAACAACTTCCAAGGTACTAACATAGGAGGAATGGATGAGGTTCTTACGGGTGAAAGAGGTTTTGGAAGATAAATGGGGAAAAGATCAAAAACATCCCGATTTGGAAAAAAATTAGCATTCCTAAATGCTCTCACCGCAATGAGATATGGTTTCCTAGGCCGCACTATTATTGCTGTAGCAAAACTCTAACAACATAATTCACACCAATTTCTAGCATAAAAAACTATGTAATGAAAAGAAAATGCACATATGATTTATTAGCTCAATAAATGTATATTTGAAAACCTAAAATACCATGTTGAATAATCAAACAAGCTATAAGGGATCATAGAATGATCCACAGTTATGTCAAGTACTCTATAAAAAGGATGGTTTTATCATTCAATAGCCTAAGGTCAAATTAAAGCCACATAAAATATATAGTGATTTAAGACCTAACTCGTGATAAGAAGTGAATCAAATGAACATTAATCCACAAAATCCAACAATAAAGATCAATGTTTGAACTCACTTTTGCAATTTTTTGACTTTATAAAGAGAAAGCCTCATTTTTCCTTAAAAACAAATAAAATTTTGAACTATCCGTTTTCTCCCTCAAATAGTGATTTATTATTAAAACATTTGAAGTCTCATATCCTTGATTTCACTCAATTTTCGAATAGATAAAAATCTTTAAGACATTTCTTTTGAAATATATTCACGTGGCGGCTTTCGCTCATTCATTACAAAAGATGGGGAACTTTTTTCAATTTTTTAAAAGTAGACCTCTCGATCCAAAGTTGCATCTCTTACCACATCGTCACTCTTTATTTTGAACATTTATATTTTTAACTCCAACCATAATGATAAAAATTCTCACGTACAAAAGGATTAACAATGACACCATTTAATCAAAACATCGCATAAAACTTTTGATTTTCGCTAGAAGTAAACAAACAAACCCCTTCATTAGTTTTTGCATGGAAATGCTCAAGTTTATTGTGTGGTTTAAAAGTACATGAGTTATGGTAAATACTTTAAAATAGAAAGGTCAATTTACCAAGGAAGTTCAAGTTATAAAGTGTAAGCATCGAGTAAAAATCCATAAACAGATCCAATAGTACAATAACTAAGTATGTACGTTTGCATTTAACCTCATAGGATAAAAGAATTCCTAGAAAGTAAAAAAGATCAATACTATACAAGGCCAAAAATCTAAAGGTATGAAAAAACCAAAGATCATATCTAAAGAATAAAAGTATTGATAGAGATAAATCAAGATGCCTATCCAAAAAAAGTAAAGCAAACACTCTAAGACACGTAAATCCCAAGAATCCTTTTTTTTAAATAAGGACCAAGCCTAGGCATGTTAACTTATTCTTAATGTAGGAATTATTGACATTCTTTCTTCATTGAAGTTATTTTTATGAGCGAACCCATTTCATTCAAGTCCTTCCATGTACACAAATCATTTATATTTTCAGATCTAATCTTGTTTCGCTCTAAAAATTCCTTGAAATATCAAAGAAAATGTAGATCTTTTATGGCGAGCCTTCATAAAAGTTAGAATCCCTCTTGTTTCGACATAAACTACATGGTACATGGACTTTTAATCGCTCGGTGCGAGTACGTAGGATCACTCGTACTGTCGTTAGAATGAACAAGTTCGGCCTTTTATATATTTACCCTTGATCTATAATATCTTCACACGCATTCCACGCTACACTACATAATAATTTTTATAGTAACTATTTTCATTTTATTATTTGTTTTTACACTATAACATTCTAATATAAATACTTTACATCTACATTTGAAACCAAAAGGGCAGAGCAGGTGCCTAACACCTTCCCATCCATAACCCAACCTCCGAACCTTTAACTCTCTATTTAAAAATGCATATTAATTTACTTCAATAGGCCTCTATGGATGCCTACCCCTTTTTTTTTGTAAAATAGACTAAAAACTCCATTTGATTCAAAAGTTAACGAGATAATGACCACGTGTCACCGCTAAAGACCTTCTTTTCCCAAACATTTTTTCTTCGATAGGACGTATGAGGACGAAGAATTGAGGAGGAGGAGGATGAGATATCGTCTCTGGTCCGTAGTTCTCAAAGTGGCAACTCTCGTGAGGACAATTTTCTTTTAAGTGGATACAAATAATTTTAATGTAGATACATATTTACTTTAGCATCTAGGTACATTGCTATATATTATGTTCTTTACTATTTATTCTTTTCCTAGATACCTAATTAGTTAGAAAAACACTAGTATTACATGCTCCCATAGGGATAACATTACATCCTTAGACCTTTTCTTACATGTATGCCAAGATACATAATAATCTCAAGAGAAAATGACACTCACAAAAGAAATAAAATATTTTTCGAAAGATGCACACTACTTCACTGCATAACATTTGTATATTACTGTTTGGGTTTTTTCCTCTTGGCTTCGTAACTAAAATTAATTAGGATTGCGAGCATGTCATGCCAGGTTTATGGTCTTTCCAACTAAACATCTTAACCTAGTGATAATATCAGGTGATTTTTTGCGTTCAATGCTTCAATTAAAAAGACTTAATCTTTCATTAATGAAAACTTTGATAAAAGTACTAAATTGTTATAATTAACTAGGACAAAATAAACTGTAAATAACATGAATTGAAATACAAGTAAAGCATTGAAATTAAAGGAAAAAATTTGATAATGTAAAAGATTACACTACTGAATATAAAGTGAGAAATTAAAGATAACAAAAGTAAAGGCAAGAAACTTTTAATAATCTTGAAGGAAAGTTACAATTTGCCTTACAATCTACTTCGAATTGAAAGAACTACAATAAATAACAAAAAGAAAAGAAAATAATACGAAAAATAAATGAAAGAAATGATAAAAGTATGTAAATGCAGTTTTATTAGCGATGGGGTTGTCTCTTCCTTTGTGGGCACATTTCTTATTTATAAGGTTTATTATCATGCAATGTAACTTTTTTAATAACCGCTAGGTGGTAATTCATCGAATTGAGTTTTACCTCCTTTAGGTGCACTAATGCCCTTATTCAAATTATTTTCTTTCATTTTTAATACCATGTCCAAGATGTGACAAGTGTCACATATGCATTTTTAATATCATAGTTAGGCTATTGTTAATGATTTATAACTTATGTGGCAACACCTCATTGGGTCGTGATAATTATGGTGTAAACTTACCACCTCACTAATTGATTTTTGAGAAAAAAATGGACTAATGGACTATTGAGTTTTCTTACTCCATTGTCCCATTCCATTATCCACGTCTTATAAACATTACTCTTCTTCATAAATACACGACTTGTGGTTACGAGATTATTTATGTTCTTAGTTAGCCGTCATTTTGCTCTTTGCTCTGAACTTTTTGTTTTTCACTTTCACTCTCTTTTATACAATGATGCCTCTCTTAACAACACCAATGGCTCTAAGCACGTTCACGAATCTTCTTCCAAATCTTCCAATAGTGGTGTAGATTCTATGGGAGTTGTTGATGTCTATTATGATGCTATTTTTTTTATTTCCTCCCGTGGGAGACCAATATGGGAGTTTCATGAATACTCCACTCCCTCCTCTTGTGGTGGCTTCGATTTCTATATTATTCAATAAGGCATGGAATTGTTTTGGTCTAAATAAGAATAGGTATATAAGGATTCTATAGACCTCAACATCAATGACACAATTGAGAAGTTTGAGTATGAGCCTAACTATACACTCTACAACTCATCCAATATTTATGGTGATCATCCCACTATAACTCGTGACAACCTAAATCCATATCCTCTTAGTGGACCTGCATGGTAAGTGTCTTCGAAGTGAGCCAGTAATAATTATAGCTTTGGCTATGATTTCATTTTTGGCTATCCCTAAATCCTAATCTATCTTCATGATCAAGTAATTTTTTCCACTTATATTGTTCATCCCCACAATGCCTGTGCTTGATCAAGACCCTCTCTGCCTCATATCCCTTTTAATAGGGAAAATATTGCATATTTGAACCTCTTGGCTACTTAGGGGTCATTCTTCTCAATATAAGCTAGAATATAAGCCCAATAATTCCCATTGCCCCATTTTATTTTTGTGTATCGAACTCCTTATCAGTTCTCCAATGAGATCAACACGTCATTTATCTTGATTGGTGCCAGTTCTGACACTTTTTTTTTCGAAAAGAAAATTATGGAGATTGATTTCTTCAATGTTTTATTTTCTAAGATGGTTATATTCCCCTAAACCTTATCTGGGACCCTATCAAAGACTTTTAGAGGTTTGTCCATAATGGTCTATACATTGGTTATAACTCCATTTCTCATACCTCTACTGCCACTAATGTTGGCAAAGACTTAGACCTTCTTAACTTTTTTTATCACCCATCCCCTTGGGTTCTTTTGAGAGGTCGTGTTTTGGATTATTTATTTTGGTCAATTATTACCATTCATCACTTCGAAGACACTTGTCCCATTCCTCAAGCTAAAATCTCCTTATTTTATTAGGAGATTGAGACAACATGATTTTGATTTTCAAGATTATGGCCATCGAATGGACATCCAGCCTGACCCTTTTGCATGGGTTAATCATGCCCTAGATGATTGGAAGGAATATTCCTCTATTTACATCCATCAAGGGTAAACTCCTGAGGATCATTGACTTAATCATATTTCCCATGTAAAAATCATTCTTTGAGCTAGGCTACAATATAAGGTTGCAATAAATCTTGTTCGAAGGATTCATCATGTTAACCCTAACTTTCTAAAGGCAGCTCAAGATTTTTCCATGCTTAGAATCATAGAAAGAACAAATTCTTTCTTTGTGGAATATCTTCGATAAGCATGTCACATAGGTGTTCCCCCATTATTGTACAGTTCGAATGGGATAATGTATTTCTTTGTTCTATCTTTTATAATTTCCTTTTTTTCTCAATTAATATGTAAGGACAAATTTCCGAATCAAGTCATTTTGAATGAATTGGCTTGATTCTATGTTTGGAAAAAAATTGTTTGAATCACAGGTTAGGACTTAAGCTATTTGTCCTTCAAGCATGTGACGTATTATTGAAGATTGTAGTGGCCAAAGATATGTCGAGTTTTATTGTGGGATCTCAATGAGATATAATTACATGTTTATGTTTGATCCCTGAATTTTGTTTTAGGTGCTAGGTTTTAATAAAAATGACTTTAGCCTTTTTGAATATTTTTTAGAAAAATGTCCTTTTTTATGTGGTTGTTAGGACGACTTTGATGTCATTTGAACGAGATACCTTATCTCGTTAGAAGATAGTTCCAATGAACTTTAAATGAGACATATTTTGGCCATTTCAGGAATCTCGTTGGAAGTTTTATTAGAAGTCGGTTTGAATGAGATGAGGTACTTCGCTTCAACAAGGTGTACCTTATTCGAACGAGCTAGTATTTTTTTTTTCAATTTTGAGTCGGTAGTTCCAAGTGTTGTATGCTTATCTCATTTTTGGAAAACCTCATAAAAATAGGAGTGCGTAACAATATTTTGTTTAATACTTTTTCAATATTTTTAAGTTCCCAAACTTTTTTAAAAAGCTCTCCGTGTTTTGGTGATCTTTTATGATTAGGTTTTTAAAACCCTACTTTCCACCCATGTTTGAGATCCAAGACTTATACATACATATATCGCTTTGAGATCTCCCTGTTTTACATTAAAATGGTTTGATCTTCATATTGTGATTATTTCCCATGGTGGATAACGTGTTTTGCGTTGTGATGCTACTGGACTGGTCACGTAACAAGTAAGATTGATGGGATACCAAGACGTAGGAAAGAGCTTGCATTGTGTGGCTATTAGAAGGAGTTCAACAGTGACTATGAATAAGGTGGCAAGGATTAAGGAAGCGCATTAAGGCTTGAAGTCATCGAGTATGTGAGTAAGTATAAATTGGTCTTGTAAACTACCTATACTGTAGTGGACTTGTGTGGTTGGGTCGTCCGAGGTTTTTCTCACTGTGGATTTTCCTCAGTATCATCGTGTTGTGATTTTCTTATTTTACTCATGCTCATACTCACTTGGTTGCATGCTTAGGTTAAGACTAAAATTGATAAATTATTTTACACAATGCTTGTGGTTTTCTAAATTGGTGCAAGTTAATAAAGTTGTCAAAATAAAATTTGGTGGTCTTTTCTATACAAACCCTAGGGCACTTAGCTTTTTCGAATTGGTATCAAAGCGGGTTACAATAGTTTGTTGTGTAGGATCCTTATTTTGTTCTTGTTTAGAGTTTATAAGGAGTTTAACTGAGAGGGAAGTTTTGTTTCCCGACCTCCATTATTTGATGGGTCAAATTATCCATTTTGGAATGGACGGATGCATTTTCTCCTGAAATTGTTGATAAGTATGTTTAGAATTCTATTGATCTTAGATGGACTCATCCCACCAAAGACAGTGCTCCTAAGGCTTATACCTCTTGGACAACGACTGAAAAGAATACCTTGGCTTTTAATTTCAAGGTTGTGAATGGTATTTTTTTCACAATGACCACTGAAGAGTTTAGACGTGGTATGACTTGTGAGAATGCGAAGGAGGCTTAGGATATTTTACAATCGACACACGAGGGAACAAATACGATTAGGGTTTCCAAGTTACAAAATATATCGATTAAGTTTGAGACGATTAAGATGTTAAATAATGAGTCTTTTGATGAGTTATATGCCAATTTTTTGAATATTATCAATTCGTCGTTCAACTTAGGAGAGCCTATCCCCGAGTCTAGAGTGGTGTGGAAAATCTTAAGGTCGTTGCCTGAAATGTTTAATTCTAAAGTCACGGTCCTAGATTCCCTAGGTGGTTTCAATACTATGGGAGTTCAAGAGCTTATAGGTGATCTTTAAAACATTGAGATGAACATGTCTCCTCCAAAGAAAAATGATAAAAATAAGGGAATTTATTTAAAATCCCAAAAAGAAGACATGTCGAATTATGATAGTAACGGTGAGTTTGATGTTAAAGGGATTGCTATGTTTTCTAGGAAGTTCAAAACTTTCTTAAGCTTATAGAAGATAAGAATTTTGAGATGCAACCTTAGAACTTTGATGACCATGAAAGGAATAAGAGGGTTAGTCCTAAGAAGGTGTATGGTCGAGACAAGTGTTATGCATGACAAGGGTTTGGGAGTTATTCTCGTGAGTGTCCCAATAGACTACGAAAAAAGGGCGAGAAATAGAAGGTATATAATACCACCCCTATTGATACTGATTCGAAAGAGGAATGTGATTGCCCTATCAGCGTAACTACACTGTATTCACGGATAGTCATGTGGTCTTAAATGAAGTGTCTTCCATAGATGAAGATAATCATGAGCATGACAGTTCCAATATTCAGTCTTTAAGTTTCCTAATTAGTGAGGAGTGTAGCGATAAAGAATAAGATCAGGAGGATAGTGAAATTTTAATGGCCTTTAGAAATGTGAAAAATGACAACTTGCATTCAAAAGATAAGATGAAGGAACATGTCGTAGGTAGTGATGGCACTAAATTTATTAAGGACCTTATAGAGTGTGATAAGTTTCTTAAGGAGAAGCTCGAGTATGTTGAGGGCAAGAGAGAGACTCTGTGGTTTAATGGAGGTTTTTAAGAATGAGATTCTTGAGTTTTAAAAGTATAGGGGTTTGATCAAGTCTAGGATTATGGAGTTAGAAGATAAATTTAGTGACTCGAGTAATGTCAAATTTGATTTGGAATCTACGTCATAAACTTGGGATAAAATGTTACGCACCATTCGAATAAAAGATGACAACACCATCCGAATAAAAGATGACTATTATGGGATCAGCTTCGATGATATAAATATTTCCATTGCTAAAGAAAAGACAAATGCTTTGAGAGAGTCAACTGTTGTTGGGGGCATTAGAAAAGATCAATTCAAAGATAACATTCCTCATGTCTAAACTTGCACACATTGTGGCAGAATGGGTCACCTTAGGAATTTTTCTTATTATCTTATAAACGGTCCTAGGAAGTCTAATATTGGTATCAACATGGTTCCTCAAACCCTATATCATCACGTTACACCTATGTAGGCTAGAAGATCCAATTTGGAGGCACTTGATGGTAAAATTGTTAATTCTTGCATGTTATCACATGATTCTTCACGTGGTACATCTTATGAGTGATTGTGGTTGCCTGTTTTCTTACTCTATCTTTTTTGCTTCATATTTTATTCTTTTGCTAGTTGTAAGATGTCTATCTTTTGTATTTTGATTTTCCATTTTTTGGGTCTAATGGAGGAAAATATAAAAAGATTTTATTTGTATTTTGATTCATTTTGAAAAATGTTTAAAACTCAAAAAACGATTTGTTTGTTTATGTGTATCTTAGTTTTACACATATTGTGCGGCATATTTGTGTGTTAGGATCCTATTTCTTCCATTTATCCATGAAACTAGGACATTTTATTATGATTTTCAATGCTTAGTATTGTTATTAATCATGCTTCTATGGAGTCATTCGAAATTAATTTGCATAATGAATTCACTTTGTATATGCATCTGCACTCACTTTGCATAAGATTTTTTGGATTTTAACTTCATATGTCACATGAGCTAAGTGAGGTGTTCTCCTAACAATATTGTTATATACATAAATTTTTTTGTTATAGGGGAGTTGTGCATGTAAAAAAAATTCCCGTGAGTTTATAATTTTATTGAAAAAATGAGTGCGCACAGGAATGGGCTACGGATGGAGCTTTACGTGAAAGGCCACTATTGGCAAGTGCCTTAAAGATTGAGATGCAATAAAAGCATAAAAATTTCCATGGCCAAAATTTCTACATTAATGCTTCAAAAATTGCATATCTTCAAAAGAAAAAGAGAGAAATAAAATAAAATTTTGAGGGTGTTTAGTTGAAGATCAATAGGTTTGGACAATGAGTCCCAGTTAACTTTAATTGTTCTGACACTATTGATTCGAGAATCATTAAAATTTCTATGCTAATATGCATTGTATTTTTTGTCCTTTTGAGTTCTTAAATTGACATGTTAGGCTAAATAAAATGATGATAAATTATTGCGGTCAAATAGAACTACTTACACATTTTTGAGTGATTGGGTCATATTATCTTAGTTCTAGTTCACAGCCCATTCACTCCGCACCACCATGTTTAGACACATTGATACTATGTAAGTATGTAAAACTTATGTATTTGTGTCTTTTGTGGTCGTTTATACCTATATATAGTTGTGCTTCATTAGTATACGTGTGGTTATATATATGGGTTTTTTTGTTTTGAGTCTTTGCGTTTTCATTTAATCCATATTTGCCTTATGCTTAACCCTGGATTGATATCGACGTATTTTATGATCATCTTGGTATCTTATACTTAAATGCTTGCATCATAGTTGATATCATTTGTTTGTAGTTTGGATTATTTGTGCTTGTGTTGTTGAATTATTTTCCGTTGCATGCTTTCTTCTCACTATTGCATGATATACTTTATTTCATTATGCTTATATGTGTTAACATTATGAGGAGATTGGGTATAATATTGTGTATTTTATTATTTGTCTATTTATGAACAAAAAGAGGGAGAAATGAAACCTAACCCTTTTCATGTGAGGTTTTTACCTTGGGAGAGACGTCATATCTTAGGTAGAGGGATTGTTAGACAAATGGGAGGATTTTTTCATATGTAGTTTATATATTGATATATTATCTTTGCATTTGAAGGTGTGTTTAAATGTACGGGTTAGCAGCGATGCGACAAAGGTTTACACAAGAGGAAAACTATTCAAGTTGTGCTTGTCAAGCATTTATATTTCTTTTGTTTTTATTGTTGGGGTTTGAATCGTAGTGATCTTAACGGCCAGTAGTTTTTTATTTTGTGTTTTGTTCCAAAATAGCTAAAGAGGGAGATTTGTAAGGACAAATTTCCATATCGAGTCAATTTCTATGTACTGGCTTAGTTCTGTATTTGGACAAAACTTGTTTGAATTGTAGGTTAGGACTTGAGTTGTTTATCTATCAAGTATGTGACATGTTATTAAAGATTTTAGCGGACAAAGATAATGTGACATCGACTATACATAGTGTTTTGAGCCAAGTTTCATCTTCATAAACTAAGGGATCTCAATGACGTATAAATACATGCTTATGTTTAATCTCTGGAATTTTTTTTGGGAGTTATGTGTTTATTAAAATGATTTTATCCTTTTTAAATATATTTTTAGAAAAAATATTCTTTTTTCATGTGGTCATTATAATGACTTTGATGTCTCTACAACGAGATACCCTATCTCGTTATAACAAGGTTCCAACGAACTTCAAATGAGACATGTTTTTTACCTCTCAAGAATCTCGTTAGAAGTCGGTTTGAACGAGATGAGATACTTCGTGGTCAAACGAAATGTACCTTGTTCAACTTGTCGACTTTTTTCCCCAAGATTTTAATATTTCCTTCCATTGTTTTATGCATATCTCGTTTTTCAAAAATCTCCTATAAATAAGAGTGCAGAGCAACAGTTTTATTTGATACTTTTCCAAGATTTTTAAGTTACCAAACTTGTTTAAAAAGCTCTTCGTGTTTTGGTGATCTTTTACGATCAAGCTTTCAAAACCCTAGTTTACACCCATGTTTGATATCCAAGAATCATACATACATATGTTGTTCTGAGATCTACCTGTTTTACATTAAAGTTGTTTGATCTTTGTATTGTGATCATTTACTGCGATGAATATCGTGTTTGGTGTTGTGCCATGACTGGACCAGTAACGTGACAAGTAAAAATTATGGGATATCGAGATGTGGAAAAGCACCTGCATTGTATGGTTGTTGGAAGGCATTCAATAGTTACTGAGAATAATGTTATAAGGATCAATGAAGCGCATCAAGGACTGAAGGCGTCAAGTCTGTAAGTAAGTCTAAATTGGTCTTTTAAACTACCTATATCGTAGTGGACTTGTGTGGCTGGGCCATTCAAGGTTTTCCCCGTTGTGGATTTTCCTCGTACACCGTTATGTTGTGATTTTCTTATTTTACTCTTTCTGTTACTTATCTAGTTGCATGCTTAGTTCAAGACTAAAACTGGTAAATTATTTTACACGAAACTTGTGGTTTTCTAAATCAGTGCAAGTTAATTAAAAAAATATGAAAATAAATTTTGGTGTTGTTTTCTGTAACCCTAGGGCACTTAACTTTCTCATAATGAAAAGAAACTTTTGTGCTGAATGATTGTTAATGGTTTAAGGTTAAACCAATTACATTGCTGATTTTTTTATTTTTTGGTATTGTTTGGTATTTAATTTTTATGTTAACCAATTTTATTACCTTGGTGTATAATTTTAATTACCATTTGGTTGATAATTCCATCATAACCAAATTTGGCATAAAGTGTACTCACGATAATTTTGCACTTTTTGACCCAATACTATTTATATTCTAGAAACTTTTTCGTGCGTGTATCTTTATTGGTTGTGGTCCCACCAAATCTCAGAGCACGTGTGGAAGCATCCAAATGATGACTTTTAGTTATCATTTGAGATTAATTAATTCAAACAGGTATAAATTTTGTAATTTTCTTCAACCAATACACATAGTTGTCTTGGAACTCTCATCAACTTTTTTTTTCTAGGTCATTAATAAACCTTAAATATAATTATGAGATTGCTTGATTTAATGTATCCACAAAAGGTGCCACTTTCCAATCCACTTCCCCTTAACACTGCTTTTGGATGGAACATGTTTACAGACACATGTCAACTTTTTCCTTAGCATGTTTACATTGCAGACGGTTTTTGAGTTCATTTTTATGCATACTCCCTTTTTACCTTCTTTATTAGAACATATTCTAGCCTTCAAGATTACGTTATTTTCATCCATGCTTTCACCATCAATGGCGTCTACTTCTTCAGAGGTCAACGAATATCTTTTGTTTAATGAAATCATTAATGGACTTACTGTTAATGCCTCAATTATTGTTGGGAGCATTATCTGCCCCATCAAATCTTCGTGTGGAAAATTACTTACTATTATTGGTACCTATTTTGCACAAGATATTTCACTGCCTATGTCTCCCTATTATCCTAGGTTTGGGTACCATACTCTCTTTGTCCAAAAACTTATTGAACTCTAAGAGCACTATACATTCAAGTTTATGGTTTGGCCTAAAACGTTAGAGGTTGACTAGTCCAAATGGGTGAGTAGGATGGTGGGCCTTAAAGGATTTGATATAGATAGATTCAGCATTTTCGACATCCTCAAACTTAGTTTATTGTACATCAAGATTGTCTCATTCATGATTCTAAGTGCCATTTGTTGTTAAAATTCAATATTTAACTTCTTTGAATTCAATTTTGGGATGTCAATTGACTGGGCTCAAGTCTCTCAAAAAGGAAGTTAACCAATTTATGCGATCAGTTGAGGTTTCATAGAATTTGATACGTGCGAACCCTCACTTAACCTATCCCATATCTATGCTTGCACATATAAAAAAAATACTCTCAACGTAACTGATATGAATTTTTTTTCTTGTTCTAACTGCCAAGACATGTTTTTGCATTAAGTCTCAAAGAGTAATGCTGGAATACTCTTTATTAGCTGTTAATCTCATGAAAGGGAAGGAGGTTGATCTTGCTCCTTATCTTTTGGGTTATCTTTATGAGAGTTATTCTGACCTTGTTGAGGAACCTTTCAAAACTAAGAAATATGGTCTATTATTTCGCTGAGTATACTTTCTAAAAATTAGTCTTTTCAAGTACGATCCTAAATTTATCCATTGTTATGCGTGTTACCTTTTTAGACCTAGGAATAAGACTTTGGAAGGTATCATCACCGTGTCTACAAGCCAACCTATTGATAGGATAAGGATTCATTTGGATCCAATATTGGTACCCATTAAGTCACCACTTTAGTTGGTCCCAATTCTGGACCCTCCTCGCATTCAAGCACAGGTTAATCTCTTTTGAGGGAGCTTTTATGATCCTTAAGAACTTATATTGTGGAACATCACCGACCACTCTACCTAACTCTAAGTCTTTTGGGTAAATATACCTGTCTGCTCAATTTGATATACAATTTGTTTTTTACCAATCTATTTATGTCCTAATGAGGAGCCAAGCCAATCCTTATGTGCTTCCCAGGTCTTTTTAGCTTTCGTGGGAAGTTATTTTACAAGGCAAAATAGAGTATCAAGGGGTTCTAACCACCTTCATCATTGCAAGAGTTGAGTTTAATGCAGGGTTGTCTTTATTTTTTAGATTATGGTGGTCTAATTACATTCAATTCTCATTATCAGCATTCCAAAATCCTTTGAAGCCTTCTTCCTCTGGAAAGACCTTAGCTATTTATTATAAATATGTTCTTATTTGTATTGACATTTGCTTAAACCAATTGATTTTCTTATAAAAGTTCCAACTCTTGAAGATTACAAATCTCCACTCAAGAGGAAACGAACCTCTTAATACGTAGAGGCTTAGGAATAGTAACTTTTAAAGGAAGCTAGAGAGTAAGAAAGAGAGGTCCCTTCTCATAGACCAACTAGTTCAAGATTTTCCTTTGACAATCATATTATTACTTCATTGGGTAATAATGGATCTGATGTGATTCCCATATCTGTTACATTCATCATTCGTAAGAAGAGGCCTATGCAAAGAATATCAATGAAATATGTGCTCCGATACCAATTAACAGGTTCGTCAATACCTTTTCTCTTGAAGCAATCTATCATTTTAACATTATTACGCAAATGAATTTTAACTTTGAGCTGCTTTTTGCCTTTTCATTTAGTCAACTAGTACTCCAGCTAATGCAGTTGTGTAAAGTTTAATTAGTTGTCCAAGAATGCCTCCCCAGCAACCCCAATTAATGAATCACTAAATGAGGCAATTGATGTTCTTGCTTTATCAAGCAATCCATCATCGAATCCATATATAAAGTGAGATATAACCCTAAACACTGTTGACACTTCTATTTGCAATCTTTCCTTCCATGATAAGATAATTGAAACCCTAATTAAAAATGGAAAAAATCCTATATAGAATCCAAATCATGTTAGAAACATTTTAATACCACCTGCTATCTTGCCAATTTTTTAGGGCATTTTAAGTCCAAGGGCTTCACCAGTGAATGGATAATCTCCTGAGCCAAGGGTTAATTCTCTAGCTAAGGACATTCCAAGGTTGATGATACCAGTTGAGGTCATTGCCTTTTATGGGAAACTTGAGGAAATTATATCTAAAGTCGTGGTTTAAACTTTGGAAAGTATGGCCAACAGTATTGAGGAGCATCTTGAACATCTCATCTATATTCAACCAATACCTCCTTCTTGGAAATTGAAAACTCCACAAGCTCTGTAGATTCTTCAAAGCTTCGCTAAGCTCCTATTTAAAGAGCTAACTAACTTTACTTTTCTTGTATTTACCATATTGAAGGATTAGGGGGGAATATTGTGAATTCAATACACAATGTGATTCATTCATTTCCTTATCACCTCATAAGCATAGCCCAAGTAGAGGCTGGGAAAATTACATTATCAATAGAGAGAGCCCAATTATTAATCCAGATACTTAAAGCTTCTAAGGGTTTACAGGACTTAGGAGCCATTTGAAGTATAAAGGTTAGCCCCTTGGCTAAGAAATAAGAGTTATAGAGGCAGTTGGCCAAAGTCAGTGCTACATTGGAAAAGGTCACCATGGAAGAGGCAGACTACCAGTAGAGAATTAGCAAAATGGTTGTAAAGATAAAGGTTTGAACTGATGATAGTGCTCAGTTTGACGCAAGATAGGTTCAAATGAGAACTAAAAATCTTACTTATAAAAACTTTTTAACCAATTTTAGGTGTCTTGTATTTTAACATTTTCATTACAGTGTAATTTTGCCAATGTTCAATGAAATTTATTCACTTTGTTCTTATTACCTATCTTCCCAAGTGGTTGGATAATATGTCTTTAGAAATTTAGCATTTGTTATTCTAATATGAATGTAGCCATTATTGTATCTTACATGTTATGATTCACCCTTAAATGCTCTATAATGATGAGTGGTCCTTCTCACTTTGGGGACCATTTCCCATAAGCTGGATCATTTGACCATATAGACATAATGATTTTCCAAACCAAGTCTCCTTCTTTAAAGGACTTTTTCTTCACTTTTTTATTATAATTTTTAGTTATATTCCTTTTCTGTACCAAAATATTGTTTAAATATTTGACTCTATCCTCGTCTATATTTTATAATTGCATGTACACAGCTTGGTCATAACTTTAGACTCTTAATTCATTTTGGGCCACCACTCTCAATGAATTAAGAGTGATTTCCACGTGTAAAAAAACATGATGTTCATAATTTAAGGGATATGTGGTTACAGTACTTGATCTTTTAGAGGTCATATAAGCCCATAAAACTTTCGAAAACAAATTGTGCCAATCCCTTGGATTTTTCTCAATCACTTTGTTAGGATTATTTTCAATTACCTTATTTTTTGCCTCAACTTGAACATTTGATTGCTCAAGAAAAGGTGATGAATTTTTCAAAGTTATTCTTAATTTTAAAGTAAATTCTAGCTCCATTTATGATTTGAAGATACTTGCATTATCTGAGGTTATGGTTTCTGGAATTCCAAATCGATACACAATGTTTAATAAGAAATGTACCAAATAATTTCAAGTAGCTGACTTTAAATCCTTTACTTATACGCATTTGATGAAGTAGTCAATTGTTACTAACACAAAACTATGACATTTGCAGGATGGGGGGATATTTTTTTCCATTTACATTAATAGCCACCCTCTAAATGGCCATGGCTTCACTATATATTATAGATATACAACATGCACATGCTTTAAAGGGTCATCCTTGTAGCATTTTTAGCAACTTTTCGCGGATCAATATGGTCTTTTAAAATGGATGGCCAATAAAATACATGCCTTCTTAATAACCACTTCATCTTTGGCCTAGCCTCATGAGCCCCACAAATAGCCTCATGGACCTGTATTATTGTTTTTAAGCCTTCATTCTTACTTAGGAACACTAGTATTATTCCATCAGCACCTCTTTTGAATAATTTGTTAGCTTACATAACATATTGGGTTGCTCTCAACCTAACAACCCTATCAGTCTTGACGTTTGAGCCAATTCAATGTTCAATTAATGGTTTTCTCCAATATTCTTGAATGTTAATATTCTTAATTTTAAACAAGGAACATATGTTATGAAGTAATGGTAAGAAACCATCAATACCACTAAGATTTAAATTTACTTCGAAGTTTCTATCAAATTCAAAACCTGATGACTTAGAGCCATTTTATTGGCCTCGTGATTCATTGTGACTTCATTAAATTTAGATAATAAATTTAATGCCATTTGGTTGTATAAAGTTAAAGAATCAAGAGCACATTTTTATTAACCAATTAACTATCTTATAACCAATTGAGAATCACAAAAAAAACCTCTATTACTAAAGCATTACAATTTCAGAGTATCTCTAAGCCCATTATTACAGCCTCATATTCTACTTCATTATTGGAACATGCGTTCTCTTCCAATCTATATTTTTTCTTGGTTTTAATACGTTTAGTGGATTCAATAACCACCCCTATACCTGGAATTATTTCAGACTTAGAACCATCAAACCATAGCTTTCAATGTCTTGGAGATACATAACCTACCTCATATTCCCCATGCGATTCATCTTCACTTACATGATCTGTCGAAAAATCAACTAGAGCTCGACCTTCTCAACTTATATATGATTAAATCAAAATTTGAAATGACAAAAATCTTTATAGGCATCAAATCATACCTTAATTCCATATCAGCAAAATAGAAAGTTAAACATAATTTTTCCATTACATAATACATTCGTTTAGAATCATTTGAAAAATACTAAGGTAGTAAACAACTTGTTCTTTATGTTCGTCACAGTCTTGAGACAATAACACTCGGGTGGATGCATCAGAGATTGAAATGTATAACTTCAGGGGCTTGTCTTCTCGTAGAGGTGACAATGCAAGTGGCTTGACTAGATATCTTTTGAGTATTTGGAAAGCTTGATCATGCTTTTCCTTCCAATATAGCTTCTCTTGGTCTTTTAGCTTTAAGAGATGAGAAAATCGTTAGTTTTCATGCTACATTAGATATAAATCTTCGAAGTAAATTCACTTATCCCTGAAACCTTTATAATTCTTTTTTTCTTGAGGTTGTACTCTCAATTATAGCTTTATTCTTGTTTTGATAAACTTGGATTCCCTTTTGATGCACCAAATATCGTAGAAAATTTCCTAACAGAAACTCCAAAGACATACTTTAAAGGAGTCGTTTTAAGTTGATAAAGCCTCATTCTTTCAAAATATTTTTAAGGTGTGTTATATGATCAATTATTAATTTTGATTTCACAATTATATCATCAACCTAACACTACAAAAAGGTGTCAATCGTGTCTTGAAAAATGGTATTCACACCCTTTAATAAGTGGCCCCCGTATTCATTAGTCCAAATGGAATTTTTATTCATTCGTAGGTTCCCAAATTACCATGACACCTAAAACAAGTTTATGCACATCTTCTTCTCAACACAAATTTGGTTATAGTTAGAATGACTATCCATCGTAGACATGATATCAAGACCAACGAATCAATTAACTAATAGATCTACTATTAGCATTGGATATTCACACACTCTCAATTTGTCATTTGTCTTTATTACTAGCATTATATTGAGAGATTTAATATACCTAGCCATTAGAATGAATTCAACCTCCAACAACCTCTTTATTTCTTCTTTTATTTTGGTTATGTCTTCTAGAGTCATTTGTCTTGGCAATTGTTTGACAGGTTTATACACTTCTTTGATTGGTATCCTATGATCCACTAATTTCCTATATAAGATAGGGAGTTCATCATAGTCCCAAGTAAAATCGTCCTTATACAGATGTAAAAGGTCTACAACCATCTATTGCTCTTATTTACTTAGGATGAGACAGATATGAGACATATAAAATTAATCCACAAGATAAAGATAATTAATCCCAAAAGATAAACCATCCAACTAAACGATAAAAGATCCATCTCCATGCTAAACTCAAAATAATTCCAATCTCTATTAATATGATATTGAATAATCTCCAATTGAATACAGTGAAATAACTAAACAAAACCTATGCAACTTTGGAACCGAATGGACCAATCACAACTATAAACCGAGTCTCATTACAAGTGCGAAGGAATAGAAAGCTAAACTAAATCAATACGCATAAGTTAGAGTAACTCCAACTAGGCCTCCAAGAAATCCTCCAAATAATTCTATGAAGCTTCTCCATATACTATCCTGAAAAGTTAGTCACTGCACGAGGTCAGATCCCCGAGCTTGAATACACACTACTCCCCTCAATTAGGATCCTTGAATCCAGACAGTAGCATTATACGCAATAAATATCACAATAGAATATTTGAAATTAAACGAGATAATTAAACGCAATACATATAAATCACTAAGTACCCGTACAGGTCCCCATTTATAAAGGCACAGCAATATAATTTTAAATTCCCAAGTCCCACAAAGTTAATCTTTTATTAAATTAACTCAGCTTTTATTATTGTTCTCATTTTTTTATTATGATGGACCTCCCGTTCCGGGTGGTAATTTACACCAAAGTGTCACACTTTCCCTTGTTAATCGTCCTCTGACCCGTTTAAACTGTCGGCCTCGACACATGACAAGGTTCCACACACGACACGACATAAATCGTCCTCTGACCCGTTTAAACTGTCAGCCCCAACACATTATGTCGCCATAAATTTTAATACCTGTGTTTATCTTAGGCATTAATTCTCAATTTTCTCAATTTATAAGTTAACCCACCTTTTTAATCGATCTGAGATCCTCAAAAACACCTCTTAGTCCCATACCTAAGGATCCCCAAGTTATCAATACGTCATACCCTATGTATAGGATGAATTTCCTACATAAACCTCGACCTAGTCTGATGCCTAGGCTAACGTAGCGACGATAAAGTAACAAAAATAAGCCCACCCCCGACATAATAAAGTCGTAATAATCTACCCTCACTAGTCTCATACCTAGAAGGAGTAAATCATAAAAATGCCTACCCACTAGTCTCATTCCTAGAAGGCATCCTAAAATATAGGGAGAGCAAAAACACCCAATAACCCGTCGTCACCAAGGTAATATAATAATAATAACAACACGTCACACAATTAAACATAATAAATCAATGAACAAAAACTACGCATGATAGCCCAATTCAATTAAATCTTAATTTAATTATCATATCGTTAAAATACCCAATTAATCCCATTTATTTAACTTTAATCGAATAACATATGGATTTCATTATTAATACGATAAAATTCTAATTTCATTATCTCTACATAAACTACGTGAGTTATACGCCCCCAAAGTCATTTAAAACAATCTTAAGGTTTTTCTACATGCAACCTACACCAATAAAATCCAAAATCACTCATGAATCCTACGTACCCACGGGTTATGAATATTATTCATATTAAAATATTTCATAAAAACAGCCCTAAACTTTAGTGTCCACTTTCTCTAATTAGATTGCTAATTGATTTTAATAAAACATTGAATTAATGTTTAGGCAACACTTAAAATGCATAATACTAAAGGAAAAGAATAGACTATTCATTCTTGAAAGTAGTTGAATGAAAATCTGAGTAGAAGGTTGAACTCTTTTTAAGCAAACACCAATTGAATCTTCAAAACTTGTGAAAAGTAGGGGCTAGGGCTTGAAAATGAGAGAAATTGTTTTTGAAAAAGATTTCTGGAAAAAGTTTGAGAGAAAAGTGATTTTCGAAGTCTCAGCCCCATTTTTGTTTAGTATATAAAGGGTTTAAGAGTTAAAACACAATTAGGAAACTCCCATCCATAAGACACCTCTGTCGTTCGAACGACAATGTGATGTCGTTCGAACGACAGGGTGTGTCGTTCGAACGAGCCCCACAATTCCCAAAATTAAATCTTTTAAAATCCGACTTAATTATCTGCTAAAAATATATTAGCTGAACAAATACGCACCTGCCAGTTAAATATTTAAATAAAAACTTTATGACTTTTTATAATATACCCGAATTAATTCCTGATTGAAAATTTATTCGTAAAAACAAAGTTAAAATCTTAAAAACTATTAAATCCAAAATTTTATTTTACTCCAAATTACTTAAAGTCAATTAATTAAAACACGGGGTGTTACATGCTTATAGAACCCAAGAATTTGCCTTCACTAGTCCCACATTCTCTTAGTACAGTCCTACCTTAACACAGTTGGAACTTGTATGAAAGGGGAATGGGTCACTCTTCACTTCCTCCAGAAGCACATTTTCCTTCATTAAAAGTATTTTTTATGGATAGAATAAGGAACACATTTTTTACAATGAATCCAATCCTTACCAAGTAAAGCAGTAAAGCTTGGTTTGCCTTCAATAACAAATAAATAAGTTTTGAATTTTCTTATGCCTACTATAATATAAATAGGCTATACACCTCTATTCGAATTTTTATCTCACGCAAAGTTGGAGATAATTATTTGAGGTTTTACTAATTTGTTGTTTTGTTTATTTAATTTAGAAATCGTGGAACATGGCATTATGTTAACAGTTGCACCGTTATCTACAAATATTCTGTTATTTAAAATTCCATTTATCCAAGATTTTATAAACAAATGTTTGATATGATTGATAATACTCTTAGTACACTATTCGAACCTATATGTTATGTCCAAAGTAGATACAAATAAGTCAAAGTTCTTTACCTCTGACACCAATCTCCATTATAGGGACCTATTGTCCTTCCATAGCTTCAAACTTCTTTCGGAGGATTATATACATGTTGATCTCACTTCTTGAGGCAGAGGTGGATTAATTTTTTTTCCTCCACTTATTACTTCGGGAATAATCGCATCTAGTGCCATTATTTTTCTTTTTCTTCTTCACTTGAAGAACTATATCCATATGAACTATCCCCATCTACACTCATGGCCTTATTTATCTCTCTGAGACGTTCAACCAATAGGTCTGAAAAGGAGTTTATTACTTCTGGTTTCGTATGAAACCTTGAATTTGTCCTTGAAGGTTAGGGGGTGTAAGGATAAATTTCCTATTGCGTCAATTTGTAAGTATTGGCTTAATTCCAGACACAATATTTAGAGTTATAGGTTAGGACTTGATTTAGTGAACTTTCAAGCCTATGTCATGTTTGTTGAAAACGTAACAGCCAAGCTAAAGAGAACACATCATCATGCTATGTTTCGTGCCTTGTTTCGTCGTCAAAATTCTAAGGATCTCTCTTGTATGAATGCACATTTGATGTTAAGCCTTGGATATTTTATTATTAGGTGTTAAGATAATTTTAAATAATTTAAAAAAATTTAGAACTTTTTTATAAGTTGTTTTAGGTGTCATTAGACCTCGGATCCAATGAAACTTCAAACGAGTCAAATTAGCCTTTGTCTAATGGACCAACTTACGCATATTGAAAAATGCATATGAAATCAGCATTTGAGGCTATAGATGAGCAGGTATTGTAAGAAGTACTTTATGGTTGGAATCCACCTACTACCTTAGTTGTAGAGAATAAGATACCCAAGCTCGTATTATGACTCTCGAGGTTTAAATGATCTATTTTGTTCTTTCACCTTGGAGGAGTTTCGTCGTATTAGGACTTGTGAGACGTCAAAATAAGCTTAGGACATACTCCAACTCATCCATGAAGGAACTAGTGCTTAAGGCTTCCAAACTCCAAAACCTCACCAGTAAGTTTGAAACGATTAAGATTTTAGAGAATGAGAACTTTGATGAGTTTTACTCTAGACTATCCGACATAATTAACTCATCTTTTAACTTTGGAGAGAAGATACCAGAGAACTGAGTAATAAAAAAAATCTTGAGATCGTTGCCTGAAAGATTTAATTCAAAAATGATGGTTTTGTAATCCTCGGGTACTTTGAATTTTACGAAACTAGAAGAGCTTGTAGGTGATCTACAAACTTATGAGTTTGACATGTTTTCCTCAAAAAAGATAGAAAAAGATAAGGGTGCTGCTTTGAAAACCCAAAAGGAGGAAAGACGAGTCTCGGATGATGAGTCTAACATCGATTTCGATGATGTGGACATATTTCCTAAGAAATTTAGAAAATTTCTGAAGTTTTAAAAACTATCAAAATATGTGAAAAAGTTTGAGAAAAATAAGCATAACAAGGCCGATCATTTTCTTAAAAATCATGATGTTAACTTCAAGAAGGAAAAATTGAAAAGGTGTTTTAGTTGTGAAGATTGTGGCCATAGGCAAGTTGAGTGTCCCACCAAACTAAGTAAATGGCAATAAACCAACTGTATACAGTGCCACCCTTAGTGATAGTGGACCTAAGGAGGGACCCGATTCCCCCATTGAGCGCAACTTCACCATGTTCATAGATATTCATGTTAGTTTTGATGAGAAACCTTTCCATGAAGATAGTTTTTTTCATGACACATCTCAGGACATCATTTATGAACCTCGAGTGTGTGATGGTAGAGAGAGTGAGGAAGAAGAAGAGGAGGATGAGAGTGAACCCCAAGTTACCTTCCGTGAGCTGTATGTGGAATAGTTGAAATTAAAAAGAAAACTTAAAGCTAGAATGAAAAAACGTGCAGTAGGAAATGATGAGAGTGTTTTAATTAAAGATATTAGGTAACATGAGAGGACTCTTCAAGAAAAGCTTGAGTATGTTGAGGGTTAGAGATATAGTCTTCGAGGTTTGATGAAGGATATGAAGAAGAAGCTTCTTGAATTTGAAGATTCTATGCATTTACTGGAGTCTAGGATAATAGAGCTTGAGAGTTATTGAGAGACTTGATCCATGTCAAATTTGATTTGGAGTCTAGGTCCAAAATGTTGGATAAGATGATAGGCACATCCAAATCAAATATGACAAGTGTGGTATTGGATTGGATATTCCAAATTCTTCCACTACTAATGCCAAGATCATATTTTTTAGAGAGTCAACCGTTGCTAGGAATGTTAAAAGTGGTCAACCCTTAGGTAAAATTCTGCATGACTTTACATGCACACATTGTCATAGGAAGGGACACCTTAAGAATTTTTGTTTTGATCTTAAAAATAGTCCTAGGAAGGCTAAATTAAGAGTTACCAAGGTTTCCAAATCCCGAGAACATCATGTTTCACCTATATAGGTTAGGAAATATAATTTAGAGGCATTACATAATAGATTTCTTCATTCTTGAATGCTTTCAAGTGATACATTCCATGCTAAATTTAATGGTTGATTATGTTCGCATATTTTCATACACTATATTTTGTACTTCATGATATATGTGTTTGCTAGTTGTACGTGGTTTGAGTCTTTTTTATTTCATTTTTTTCTTTTCTGGAGTCCTATTGAAAAATACAAAAAGATTTTTTTTGTCTTTTACTTATTTTATAATTATTTTAAAAAGTTTAAAAAGTCAAAAAGATTTTTAGTTTGTGTGTGGTTTTATTTTACACATTTTGTGTGGCATATCCTTGTGTTTGAATCCAATATCATCCCATGAATCCATATGACTAGAACTTTTGGTTATGATGTTCATTGCTTAAATTGTTCTTAATCATGCTTACAGGGATTAGTTTGACTTTGATTTGCTTAATGGATTCACCTTGTATATGCCTCCTCATACACATGCACAAGATCTTTTGAACTTTAATTTCACATGTCATATTTAAGCTAAGTGAGATGTTCTCTCATCAATCTTATCATCTATATATCTTTTGACTATGGAGGATTTGTGCATGTAAGAATCATTGCCTGTGAGTTTGATTTTTATTGAAAAATACGAGTGTGCACGAAAAAGGGCTAAGAAAGGAGAAAATTTCCTTTGTAGGAAATCCACTGTTGGCAAGAGCCTAAAAAATTTAGAGGAAAAAGAAAAGAAAAAAATTTCTAAGGCCATTCATTTAATATTGATCATCAAAATTTTTATCTTTAACATATTTGAGTTAAAAAATTATATATGTTTAGTTTTTAGGTGTTAAAGTTGAATATCCTAAGGTTTGCACAATGAATCCAAGATATATTTAAAATTTCATGACTCTATTGATTTGTAAAATCATTAAATTTGAGGGCTTGTGTGAATTATGTTTGTTTGTTCCTTGAGTTCACTTTATCTTGTCACTTGAAACTAAATCTAAGTTTAATAAAGGTTTGCTATCAAATATAAATCCTTAAACATGTTTAAGTGATTGGGTCATAATTTTTTTGTATCTAGTTCACATCTCTTCACTTCGTTTACCACAGATTTATTTAGACACATTTACGAGTGTGGAAATCTTGTGTTTAGTGTCTTGTGTGATGTTTATATAACATCCGTACTTCGAAGCGGGATAAATTGAAAACCCTAATACCCTATAATTCTTATTTTTATCGCTTATAGAAAATACAAATTCTAAAGCATCCTAAATGAAGATAAAACTACTCTAAAACACTTACAACTTTACTAAATTATCCAAGTACCCCTCGAAGTTTTAACATTTTCAAAATGAGCCCTGAACTTTTCAAACAAGCATAAGTTTACCTATACTTAACCCCTAGACCCAAACCTTATATCAAATTAAACCTTTAGACTTTAACTAACTATAAATTACATTTGCAAAAACTTTTATGCCCCTAAACTTTACCAAAAAGAATTTTTAAACTATATAAGTATATATCTTATCAATGAAGGATAAAAAATCAAATTGATATTTTCACATCCCCCACTCTCCACATTAGCATCCACAAAAGCAGAATAGTCCAAAATCACATGCCATTACCATACAAACATGTGAGGTACAAAGTTTTACAAATTTATCTTCTTAAGCAATGGAGGAAACCACCTACAAATCAAACCAATAATATCTCTTCATCCAACCCTATAAAAAGCTCACGATCAGAAGCTCTAAACTCACCACTTCAGCCACCTCAAAATTCAAAATTTCCCCTCTAAACACGTATTTTGTCATTTTATACATTATACTTTACTATTTCAATACCAAATGATATGTTAATATTATAAACATATCAATCAAAACAGTAAAGCTTTTACGTCCAAAATATCCCCATGTTCAAAGAAAACCAGAAAAAACTCCCTTAAAGCTTGAGCTTTAATGGTGAAATTTTATTTCTTGATTGCAAATCAGTTTTAAAGTGAGGAAATGGTTCCTTATGAACTCAGGAGCTCCCGTGCATTAACCGTTTGTGAAAAATCATAACTTTGAGTCTCAATTGCTCGAAGGTGTTTTTAGTTTCAGAAAAAAATAAACCTTAAATTCTCCATAACCAAACTACCTCAATTATTCAAACCAAGACCAAATTCTTCCTTAGGTTAGCAAAAACACAACCCCGCCCATAAGAACTTCTGCCTTATTCAGTAGATAAAATTTATGAAAAAACTCACAGTTTTGTAAGTCGATGAATACTAAACCTCAATCCATAAAACTTATATTTTTGGATTCCTTGTGAAAAATTAGGTTAGGTTGGCTCGGGAATCATCTCAAATGATTTAGAAAATCATGAGTTATTTTAGGTCAAAGTTTTTCAAAGCCCAAATCAACTGTCGAGAGGTTGAATATGAACATCCCGAGATTAAGTGGATAATTGAGGTTTGTGAAGAATGTAAGTATAAGTGACTATATAAGAGTGTAAGTAGTGTAAGGTGTATATTGAGATTATTTATAAGTGTGAAAAGTGGGTGAGAGGTGATATAAACATGAGGTAGTTATGTACAAGAAATAAAAGAGGAGAAAAAGGGAACATACGTGTAGGTGTATATGCACACAAGCATAATATGGTAACACCCATTCAAAATTAGTCTAGCCCTCTTAAGTAAATCCCCAGTACAGTCGCAACTGTGACCATCCCGAGATCTTCCCCCTACCCGGGTCCTTTCGAGGGGAAAGAGGGAGGGTAGATGTCCCGCACCCCTCGCTACATCGGGGGGTAATTCGATCGTCGTCGGTTTTAGGGTGATGTAAAGAGATATAGTCGCCGTCATATTTTTCACAAAATTGGCAAAAGAATATGCCGTCGCCATGAAAGAGCAGCATCAAAGACAAACTGATGCTTGCAAAACCAATAGTTCATAGGTTCGGGGGCTAAGTTATGAAATGGGAAGGTGTTAGGCCCCATCCCGCCCTTTCGGTCTCTCGTGGGCTTATGTTACGCTTTTCCTTAATTTCTCTGTGAAATATATGTGCATGTATATCTAAGTGGAAATCAAAATTGCTCGACTTGCATCATGAAAAAGATGGAGTTAGATCATCTATAGGAATATTCCCAAAATAATAATTAAAAAATATGATGTGTTCATATATTAAGATATTGATCGTTATGATGAAACGATAATATGTGTTCGATAAGACGCAAGTATGAATCACAAGTAAATATATATATATATGAGACTAATATATGGATAAAAGATGAAAAAGATAAAGATATGAAAATAGGACTCGAGTCTCGAGTCTTAACTCGAGACGCCTACGTAGCCTATAAAGGCATCAAAGTCCACATAGTTCGCATGCGACATGAGGGTAGGGTTTATCTCATAGATTCAAATGGGATTTTACTATATGTGTGTGTAGAAAAGATATTTTTAGTTTTGAGAAAATGCGATGAAGAATCCTGTTGAAATTTATAATTGTAACCCTCTTTTTCTTTGTTTTGGATTTTTTTATAGAATATATTATGGTCAATATAACTAATAAAATATTGAAGATTAATATGTGTATGATCTAAAGTAAAAACTAAATTGAGAATTTATAAAACTAATGCAAGAATAAAAGGAATTTAAAGAGAGAGAGAAGGTTGTTTGGACCTTCTTTGGAGACTTGAAACTTGATCTTGATTGTTGAATAACTTCCTTGAAAGTTGGGATGAGACAGAAGGATATTTTTGCTAAATTGGGTATGAGAGTGGTGGGAATGAAAGTGGAGAATAATTTCACACAAGGAAACTTCGCTGATTGCAGAAGAATGTTGTTGAGATCACTGAAATTTATGGTTCTGAGGAGCCTTGGAAGCTAATTTCTTGCTCTCATTATATAGGGTAGGGTATTGTCGATCGGCATTATCCTTGTCCCACCTATCAGCAGGTAACCCTAGACTAGGGGTGGAAAATCATGTTATTGGGTCAGGTTCAGGACCAACCCGACATAACACGAAATTTTTTTTAGCGACACGAACACGACACGATATGATGTCGTGTTATTTTTTTATAACCTGAACACAACCCGATTCTAACACCACACGACACGATTGGCACAATTTAAAATTTTGATCTGATTAAAACCCATTAACACTACACGATTGACACGACACAATTGGCACGACGCGACACGATTGAAACGACACAATTTGTAGCATATTTTTCAATTCATGCTTTATTGTATTACAAATTAAATCAACAATTTGCAAAAATTCCGTAATATGTAAAAATTATATAGTAAGCTTGCACAACTACGAATTACATCACAATAAATAAGCACAACTAAACTTATATAATCTAAACCACCAAAAGTTCCCAAAAATTTCGTACATATTTAAAGTTGTTAGTGAGATTACAATTCATAAATAATAGCTTTTAGCTAAGATGACAACTAATAAAGTCTTCAAACGATCACTACTCTCCCCACTGCTTGCATCATTCTTCCTTCCATCATCGTGCACAATTTCATTCCTATGAAAAAAAATATAGGCATTATTAGAATAAAACAAATTAGTAATACAAAGTGAAATTAATAAAATATTAAAAATTTCATGTATTAACCTTGATAGTATCCGATGAATTACTTTCCTTCTTATCTAATTCTATGATATCTTCAGTGAGCTCAAGCAAATTTAGCTCCAAATCACCTTATTAGTACAAAAATCCAAAATGATTAAGAAGTGAAAATTGCTTATTTAAAAAATCGAATTATAAAGAAATATAAATTTAACTTTAATGCTCAAAATCCAATCTCTAGTACAAATCGGTGCCTCCATAGTTTCAGGCTTAAGTGAGCTCCGATATTGATCAAGCACACAACCACCATTACTAAAAGCCGACTCCGACGAAATTGGGGATATAGGGTCAGTTAATACATCACAAGCCATATGGGATAGATCACGATATCGTTATTGATGAGCTCTCCAAAAACTTAAAACATCCAATTGTTCTGCTAAGATAGGCAGGGAAATGGACCTATCAATTGGCAGTCTCGTGCAGATTTTCTAGAAAAATGGTCGTAAAACACAATTCATAAGTCCAAATTATGCACGGGGCATACCTTTAGAAAGTTAATTCAAAGATATTTGAGAATCCTTTGGACCGCTCCGGGGTTCGGGAGCTAACTTTGGTCAAACGGGGCTCGAAAACGCCCTTCGGTCCTTCGAACAAAAGATCGTCGAACAACGATGGATCGTTCATCCAATCCGTAAGTCCTAATCTCACATGGGGTGGACTGTTGGAAAGTTTGTGTGAGCTACTTCGATGTTCCAAAGAGCTTCATTTGGTTCAGAGAGTTGACTTTGGTCAAATGGGGCCTGAAAGCGCCTGGTGACCCTTCGGAGTAAAACGGATCATTCGTTCGTATCGTAAGGATGATTCACGTACAAGGTAGACCATTGGAAGGGTTATTCAATTCCCTTTGAAGATTCATTCAGTCTCATTTGAGATGAAGAGTTGACTTTGGTCAAATGGAACCCAGGAGCGCTCGGTGGCCTCCTAATCAGTTTTCGAGGTAAAATAGATCATTCGTCCGAATTGTTATGCCATTTAAAAAATGTGGCAAAGTTTTTAAAGGGGATTCAATGCCATTAGAATATTCATTGAGATTTTTCTCTGATGGTGAAGTTTATTGGGGTCAAATCGGGGTCTGGGAGCGCCTGGTGGCCTTCAAATTGGTTTTCGATAGTAAAATGATCCGTTCGTCCAAACCGTTATGCCAATTTGTGCACGGAGCTCTAGCATTGGAAAGGGGATTCATTGTACTTTGAAGATTCATTGATCTTTTGCTCTGACGATGCAGTTGACTAGAATCCAATGGGATACGAGAGCCCCCGATGCACTCTAGATCAGTACTCAGAGTATGACCTAGGATTTGTAGTGAATGGGTAGGTGGTAGGGACCTAAGGAGAGACTTGGGGGTCCTAGAATGTGGTGTCTACAATTTACTTGATGGATATTAGTGAATTTACACATTTCTTGTCCACTTTATCATTTATCGAAACATTTATTAATTCATTCAAGTTAGGTTGTCTTAACATATTTTACCACACGACCCGTTTCTTAACATGTTCCTTATTTTTTATCTTATTCTCGGAATCTTCCCATAAATAGCGTACTTTAATGGGCTCCACACTGTCGACAACGCCACCATATACTTTGGCTAGTGGTTTTGGGTCTTTCACCCCAGGGCTCCGGGTCCTCCTTAATTATCTCGGTGTCATCCGAGTTTTTTTTATGTATTTTAACATTTTACTCCCTTTTTACCCTACTGAAGCTAAATCCAGGGTTTCTCCCCAACTCATGCTACACTTTGAAATTATCATTTCATGTCCTTCACACTTTAACTTTGATTTTATTCCCAAAATCATATTCATCTAGGACCAATTTGTATAACACCTTTTTTAACATTTTATTTCATAAAAATGTTCCACTTTAAGTAAAATTACTATTTTACAAGTGATGTTTTTCCAAACACCTTTGAGTTACTAATACTATTTCTTAAGTGCTTTCAATACTTTAATACCTTTTTAATATTTAGAGTATCATTCTTCTCAAGTTAGAATCATCTTTATTCCATTATCTCCTTTCCAAATTCATAAGTGTAAATCTTTCAAACATTATTAAGTTACACACACCAAATTCCAATGTTTAACCATTAACACTTATCCAACACCTTTACTAACCATATTTCCAAATTAGATATTTCTTTACTTCTTTATTCAAGAAATATAACTACACTTTAAGACTGCTTTTATAAAAAAAAATACCACTTCCTTTTAATCAATTCATATAGTCTTATAATCTTATATTCAACACCTTTAATCCTTTTTTTCCACACACTTTGAAGATTAGAATTTCCACTTTTTTATTTCTTGTTTAAACCCAATAAAACCTCCTTTAAACTTGTTCACATATTTATTATCATAATATTACAAGTTTATATGCATGAGAAGATGGATTTTAAATCCTAAAATCCAATCGAATGGGTTAAACATAGATTTCATTCTAGAAATTCACTATACTTGTAACATTATACTCTTCAAAACATAAGGACATTATTAATTTCTTCAAAATTTGCAAATGTCTTTTCTAAAATCTCCATTTTTTCAAAAAACTTTATTTCACAAACATTTACCAAAATCAACCTTATTCTTCAAACATTTTATTTCATGAAGCGTTTAGCATCAAATCTTTAGAAAATAGACCATTTTCATAAAATACCAACTTTAATATTCCAAAACTTTGAAATATTAACTCATCCTTTATTTGCTAACAAAATAAAAGTCTAGCAACATTTTTATTCCAAAAAAATATTTAATATTAATCTACAGAAACCACTATTTATTCATATGCATGATACTCATTTAATCTAACAACAGGACTACTAGTAAAGCAAATAGAGTCTTAAACACTAAGGATATATTTTTTCATCTCAACTAATTCAAATGGTGGTAAGAATGTTGGTGTTGGGGGAGAAACTTGCACCTCCAAAGGTGGCCTCAAAGGGTTACCAAATGCGTCCTCCAAAATGATCCATATGTGCTCCATTTAAGCTTCCAATCCAAAAAACCCCCTTCAAACTCCATGAAAGTTTCCATCATCTTTTCCAAAAATTCCCCAACACTTCTCTAATATTCGTAGCTCCACTTTAACAATGGTGGAAATGGGTGTTATAGGCTTGAATGTGATGAAAGCATAAGGTGGTTTTGAGGTCATTTGAGGTGGAGAGAAGCTACCTCATGGTGGAAGACCACCTTCCTCACTCTTTCATCTTCTTCCAATGCCAACAACACAAATGAGCCTAAATAACCCTTAAAACACCTAAAAATTCCATTTTTGTCCATCCAGGGTCACCAATTTTGACAACTCAACAATCCAAGCACCAGGAACGTGACAATGCATAAGGGAAAGACAGATTTAATATTTTCAAAGCATGTCATTCGAACGACATTGAGCCTCGTATGAATGAGAAGTGTAACTCATTCTATTTATGGCTTCTAGCCACCTTCAAGCAACCTGGGACCTTGCGCGAACCTCGTTCAATCCCTCGCTTCGAATGAGGTCCAAACCTCATTCTAGCGACGTCACTCTCGTTCCAACCCTCATTTCTTATTCTTTTCTCAAAATTCCAATTCTTATCGACAAATTTCCCTCAGTGGTCATAAAACCTCACTTCATTACAATTTATACAAATTTTAAATGAGATATTGGGGCAAGGTATTACAAACTTCCCTCCTTGGGGAATTTCGTCCTCGAAATTCTCGATCTGTCAATTCTTTAAATTTATGGGTTTTACCAATTCTCATTCTAAGTAATAGAACCCTCTAAGACAAGACTATCTAAGTCCTCGATACTAACGTCACATTACACGCCCCCATACGGTGTTTGTCACCAAATAATCAGCATGCGACATGCTCTAACGCTCACTATCTCTCTAACCATGAATGTGGCATAATCAACTCCGAGTCTCGACTCACTTGATGATCAAGTCCAAACAATTTTTAGTACTACCCATGATAGTACCCAAGGCATGTTGGAGCCTCCACGGGCAACCCTCTCTAGCGATCAACACTCACCCAACGTGAATCGTAAGACAACCAATCATCGTATTCATCACCAAAGTCAATTCCATCTTAGGAATGCACATCCTGTATCCCATAAATTTTTAGGTTATTCTAACTACACGAATCGCATGAGCTTTCCAATAACCATACTATGCTAATTTCTCACTTTAATAAGTAATATTCTTACCAAGTCATCACCTTGTGTTTTGCTTACGCCTTTCGCTGCGTCACTCTAATGACCCTAGTACTACTCTAGGCGTCTCACCTTTGATCACTCACTAGAATCTCGCTCTAATCCACTCATTGTGTCAAAGTAAGACTATATGCTAATTTTTTCTCGATTTCTAACACTATACCATATCCTCAAGTCATCATCCTACTATTTACAACCAGAGCCACTGACTGTCCTGTCGTCCAGTCGAAAGACTGCTAATCCTAAGAAAAACCAATACTACAAGCAAATCGCATGGTCGAAAGCGTAGCTACCCATACACAAAACTTTATGCAATAGCAAGAATACCTCAGATAGGGTGCGCCCAATTATCGAGATACATTGACCATACTCGGTCCACCAAGTTCTACTAGGCCCGACCACACCGTACCATGACATGGAACCAATTCAAGATACAACATATATGAGATTACCAATCCCCGATTATCAAAACTGTAGGAACACATGAGAGTCGGAAGGAACAAGCAACCATCCCGAGAAATTTCATCCATAAGCATGCGACTGTGATTTACGAAAGTGAACCTACACCATATGCTAGAAGTCATGTCACTCATTCTCAATGTTCTCACCGGGTACTAATCCTATACATATAGCCTAGCTTGGGTCACCAACCATGATGAATCGAATCACATTTATTTATTCTCGCAACATATGAGCAACATACTAACCTTTAGTTCCTTATGTATTCAACACCCAACTTCCCTCCTTATGAGTAAGGCCCTTCCCCTCACATCCTTAGCACACATTAACCACCATAACTGACAAATGCCTAACACCCTTATCTACACTGGCCTTCTCCATTTATTGGTGACGATGTCACCAACCTAGTGCATCTGGGTTACTATCCTCCTTATCATACCGTGATTGAAATCCTCGAATTCTCATAAGCATTACTCAGTTCAAGAGAGGCGTTCACCTCACCCTATCCTTTGACTACACGATATTTCCACTAAGCTTACTTTTGAGTTCTACACAAACTGAATTTACATGGTGACTACACCGGTCGTCGTTGGCTTTCTAAGGGTAGCAAATACCATGCAGGGCTACGCTTTCTAATTCATGTCGGCTTGGCTGGACATGCCAATAACTAGTTCATACCTTGCTAAGACTATCCTAGCATATACCGTCGACACACACCAACATTGTATCATGGTTCGATATCACCCCACTTTGGTTGCCATTTGAAGTGTCCACTCAGTGTCATCAACCTAAGTCTAGAATACATTTCCTAATACACCTCAAAACTGAGTATCACAACACCAATACTAGTTATTTCATGACATCCGAGCATCACGCCTATAACGACATAAACTATCATCTTACCTTAGGGATTATACTACCCATTTGTGCCGATTCAGGAATCCACACCCGGAACATACACTATACGACTCTTCTAAACCCTGACCAGCAATCTAAGATCATCACCCGACCCTCAACACAATCATTACTAGGATGATAATTCTCCTTCATACCAGACTTAACTATTTTCCTAAGGACACCAAACACATTCTATGTAACCGTCCTCAAGACCGGACAAGATTTTATCATCCATACCTTGATCATTGTAGGTGCACTCTATAAACCTTTTAATACCCATATCGAGATTACTTGGTGCTCGCACAGACACTAGTCCATGAGCTTCCACACATGATGCACTTTAACCATTGAACACCTTAGGACATCACAACAGGTCGATTCCTGTCCTCACTGACGCCACACACTTAGTCTTATGGACACTCCAATATACCCTTAAACCACACTCACACTAGGATTACCGCGCACCCAGCCATTACTTCGGTGGCTAAAACGAGTCTCTTTACTTAGAAAATAATCTTATTTTTCTTCCAAATGGTTATGACCTCGTGCCACGTACAAACCATGACTAACGATATTAAGGATTTGGAAGGATACAAGATGTTGCCTACAACCTATAAACCTTTAGGTCTGCATCACCAACATCACTAAAGATCCTATTCCTAAAGTCACACTATATTTTTTAAAACCCCATCATAGAGGACTATCTAAAGTTCACTGCTAAGCCTCCTCGATCATCATTGTTGCATACGTAATACCTTTGCCATAAACGACCCATAATTATAATCACCACTTATAATATACATTCATTGGCCAACAGCTACTAAAGTACTCACCAACAAGGGTATCATCCTATCAACTAAGACTAAATGTACCTAACCTCAAACTTTAACCCACATAAATTTACGTGCTCATCAACTATCCACCGATTACAGTATTACCCCAGGGATTTGAATTTGCTTAACTACATTATGGTCGTTAACCACATTTAAGCACCACACCTAGGCGTTATATACATTTTAATCATCAATCATCATGCCTTACTTACGACATCCTAACTATAAAACCTTATCGTTGAATGTACACAATGCGTGCCACTTACCCGATGGGCGTCATCTCGTTTTATTAACATCTCAAAAGATTTTATGTCATCAAGGATTAAACACAAGCACCTCACATGGACAACCACGGTGTCACAACTATTGGCTTGGAAGGAGATCCGTAAATTACTAACATATAATCAGAAGGGCGAAAGAAATTCAATAACTACCAGTTCAATCGTGTGCCACCTGAAACTAACTTACTTATTATGATAACCACTTTGACTTTACTGTCAAGGACACGAACTAAACCATCACCAAAACTAGCATGATCGACCCAAAACTAACACTGATGTTAAAAGATACACTACCAACCTCACCACGTCACTCCCGAAAGGAACCTTGAACCAAGAGCCCTAATGCCATTTGTAACGCTCCAACCTGGATTTATGGGTTACCCGTAGGCAACCCATTCCAACTCGAGCGTTCGGTGTGAAGTGCAATGAAACAACCAATATAATGTTACTAGTCCAATTTTTATTTTAATTAATATTTCACTTGTTTAGCATGAGACTCCAATTTCAAGTTCTAACTACGTAAAGGACCCATGGAAGCATCATGTAATACCCCGTACTTTTATAGACATTTAAATTACATGAGTAACTGTAATTTATTAATTTTATAATTTGAAGTGCGGGTTTAATATTAATTGGCGAGTTTTGGATTATTATCGATGTGTGCTATATTTACTTACGAGAATAAGTAAATGAAGTTGGATTATTTTATATCATGTTGCAGTTGGGAAAAGCGACAAGAAATAATATTTTATTTGGAAAATACGTGCGAAGTTTTACTGGGTTTAAAAAGGTGAATTTTTGATACGTGACTCGGATGGGAATTTCAAGCGCACGGTTGGTCTCGAATGGGCTGAAATAGTCAAAATAGAGCACCCAGGGGTAGTGTTTGGATTTCGGGGACTTTTTGGACTATTAGGGACTCACGTTTGTGTATACAAGTCAATTTTGGGTTTAATAAGGGGAGAACTCTTATTTCTCTCTTATAAGCCACGAGAGAACGAGAAAAGGAAAGAAAGAAAGAAAATAAATAAAATAAAGGGAGAGAGAGAAAGAGAGAGAGAGAGAGAGAGAGAGAAAAGAAAGGAACAGAGAAATGAAGAAGAAGAAGAAGAAGAAGAAGAAGAAGAAGAAGAAGAAGAAGAAGAAGAAGAAGAAGAAGAAGAAGAAGAATAGGAGATTTCGGCCAAACTCCGGCGGATTCTGGAATGAGGTCGTCCGAGAGAGAGAGAGAGAGAGAGAGAGAGAGAGAGAGAGAGAGAAAGAGAAGAAAGAAAGGAACAGAGAGAAGAAGAAGAAGAAGAAGAAGAAGAAGAAGAAGAAGAAGAAGAAGAAGAAGAAGAAGAAGAAGAAGAAGAGAAGGAGGAGGAGATTTCAGCCAAACTCCGGCGGATACTGGAATGAGGTCGTCTGATTTATCTAACGAGGAAAGTGTTTAACTTGCTTTAACTATTTATGCATGTTTATTTTTTATATTATAGTTGGTGAAATCTATATGATTTTGGGTTAGGATTCTTGAATCAAAATGTTTTTTTTTTTTAATCTGATTTCATATATATTGATGTGATAATAATTCCATATGAAATCTGAGCTCAAATCCATGTTAATAAGGTAATTTTTGGTGAGAAGTTGGAAGAGTTGAAAGAAATTTAGGGTTTAACTAAGTTAGGCTTTAAATCTTAGTTAAATTAAGGAATCCGATGAATAAATTGATGTGTTGGGTAAAAATAAGTGTGTAAATGTTTACGGTGGTGGTTGGTGATGTTAGAAACCATCAATTTTGAAGTTGAAGAAGATGATAACTCCCAAATCTATACACATTGAACCGATGGAATGCGGTTTGATTTGGGTTTGGAGCCATTGATTCGGTTCATTTATTTTCATCGGACCAGTTAGTTTTTTTTAACATTGGTTCGGTTCATTTTTGTCATTTAATTTTGAGAGATGTTTCTTGGACAAAAAGGATTGGAGAATAATTCCTTTTGGAGATAAATAATAGGGTATCCTAAATAGAGTATGAGGACCTATAAAATATTAAATGAGTGATATATAAACCTCGAGTTAGCGAGAATAAGATCAGGGTTATGAATTTGAACAGTGTTTGGGACGAACAACACTCGTGAAAATTATTCGACAGGAAGATATACATTATGCGTTTAGAATGTATGTGTTGATGCTATGTGAGTGAAATCCGAATGTGTGAGTAGGATGAAACTGAAATACTATCTAGACGTGATAAGCTAATATTCGGAATAAATTAATGTGATATTTGTATCATAAGTGAGAGAATACTTATGGGATTAATATAAGTTGTGTGTATACTTACGAGTTAATATGAATTAGTATTTTTGGGATTATAGACTAATGCCAGTGAGATAGGCAGGAATAGCCGAATTTGATGATATATATATATACGGGCATAGAGACAGTATATATGATACGATTATAAATATATATGTGTGTGAATGATATATTTGTGTGGAAGTTGCGCGATGTGGGTGAATCCCCAGGTAGTGAATGCAGGGAGAGTATAGTCCCTAGGTCAGAGCTACAAGTTATCTATGCAGTGTGGCTCTTATCATGGGTGAGACGTCCTAGGTATGATTCGTCTCACTTTCAGGTGAGGAACTATGGCCGCTTCCCATACGTTTGTGTTATGTTTTTATCAGGTCGGTGTGAGATCTCAACCGGTGGTACCTAGGATGATGTGTGTATTCCCTGGAAGATGATAGCATTCTAGAGACGGCATCCATTGAGTTATAGCTCTGAGGGATGGTTATTATACTTATATAGTGTGTGATATATAAGTACGAATATACTTTATGAGCAAAGTATATTGTGTATATATATGAAGATGTGAAAAAAAAAAAATATATATATATATGGACAAAATAAAGAATGAAATGCAAAAAGATTTCTGGATCATCCGAGAGAATAAAATCCGGAGATAAAGTGTGAGATATGTATATAAAGATGAGAAAATTATATACAAGATTAATGACACTAAAATGTGAATAGTGTATAATAACCAGTGAAAGTTATTTATTATGAATGGATAAATTATAAGTGAGAATTTATAATGCATAAGCTCGTGCGAAAGCTTAAGATATTATATACGCGGGGCATTAGATAGTGTATTGGTGATTTAGAGGTTTTAAGAGATGCTAGTTAGGGTGGGTGGTGTAACTATTGTGTTTAAAATACATGCGTTAGGTGTGCACTGTTAGATGTGAGGTGAGGGGTATCTCATGTGAGTGCGACACCAGTTTAAATATGGAGAATATCATATTTTAAATGTTAAGGTATTTTAAACACTTGCTAAATATTTTCAAAATGTTTTGGGCTCTGACCCGCTTGCAACTATTTTTCTTAAAAACTTTTTAAGTGACCAGACACAGGGACGCCTGAATAATTTTATTCCTTCGATTCAGACGATGTTGCAGCAGTTGTGGATGTTAGCAGGGATTATTTAGACGCTTATATCCCTGTGATCTAGATATGAGGTATTGTGAGTTATATTCGGGCATGTTGCCCAACTGTTGTAATTTATTTTATTTGTCGCATTTTCATTTATGTTTATTCGATATGGTTATATATATGTTTTACCGAGAGTTATCGGTTATTATTTTATTCAATTAATGTTTATATTTGTTGTGTGGATGGTTTAATTGTGCACTTAAGTAAAAGATTATAAAGTTTAAAATTTGACATCGGGCCTAATAGGTTATTAGTAATTAAATTGGCTTTCGACGATGATGCTAAGAATGATCCATATGACAATTCCTATTTTACTTTGATAAAGGAATTATCAGCTGAGATTAAAATAGGTGGGGTGTCACAGATGGTATCAGAGCATCAGGTTCTAGTGTCCTTAGGAATCAGTGCGGGCGTACTACGTTTTCAGCGTTGCTTTCTATTTGATATAGAGACCTATGCTTAGGATTGTTGATTCCTATGGTGAGATTTTGTTCTCCTGCTATAATGTATAATTATAGTGAATCTTAGATGCATTCGGGTGTGCTTCGTATGCCGAACAATGAAGGATGGAAGATGAGGGCCATTGTGAGGACAATAGGAGGCGGGGCTCAGCTGAAGTTGTAGATTAAAAAATTTAGGGATGATGATCGTAGTCGAGGTCACCCCTATTTTTGCTCAGGAAGTTGGGGTTGTAAGGACTGCTAGGGTGCGGCATATTATTTTTTAAGTACCGCTATAGCAGAATGTGGTGCCAAACTAGAATCACCCAGCGTGGCTGGAATGGGAGGAGTCGAAGTGGTATTTGAAGAAGACCACCCGTTGGAATTTTAGGAAAGGTGGAGATTATGTGCGTTAGCCAATGGACGTAAGATATCCAAAGGCTTTGGCATATAATAGAGTGTAGTATACCCAGAAGTGAAAATTTAGGGTAAAGTGTTGTACCAGTGGGAGTTAAACACCATATTTGAAAATTGAAATAGCATGCCAATGGAAGTGATATGCCTCGAATGTACCCCCTCGGCTCAAAGACATCAACCTCGGCCCATGGAGATGGCCGAGGCTGGAAGGCCCCCAAGTCAACTACTAGAAGTTTCGTCCCAAGTAAGGTCGGCTATAGATCAGCCGACGTTCCTCCTACCTCGGCTAGTGAGGTCTTCACGATGTACAAGGGCAGATTATTCATCAGGCAACCAAGGATGATAACCTGGGCTGGTAAAAGGCCGAGGTTACAGAAGTTATACCATCATCAAAGCCAGCTTCGGTAGGGAATCAGCCGGTGTTCCTAGCATGTACCAGCTTAACCTCGGCCCAGGATAACCTTATGACTTCACTTACTGTACCTCGGCTCTACCTAAGCTGAGGTCATCATGATAAATCTCGAATTTGATAGCAACCAGACTTTACCAACCTCATACTCTTCTAGGCCGAGGTTGTGACCAGACGGCCGAGCTCTTATGCGCATATGTGAGGCTAAGAACAGGTGTACACAAATCAGTTATAACAAATCATTCCCATCTCGTGGGGGGAATGTTTCATCATCATCTCTACATGTGACAGTGACAGGTGTTTTCACCATATTGGCTAGGTTAACACGCACATGCTCATTGCATGCATGAGGGTACACTACACCCCCCAGATACTATATATACTTGTCTTCTCCTTCTTGGAGAGGGATCCAAAATTGGCAACCCTAGATGAAACTCTGTTTAAATATGAAGTAGAGAGAGAAAGATTGAGAGGTTGTATCCATGGCCATTAGAGCCCTCATATAGTGATATCAACCACACACCTTCACAGTGGACGTAGACCTGATTGGCTGAAACACTTATATTCCGGTGTAAATCCTCTTCTCCTCATCTCCCTCTACTATATATGTGTATACACTCTTATGCTGCCATTGTTAACACTGAATTGAGCTCCCCAACACCTTGAAGGGTGGTGTTATTTCCAGCATCAACATTTTGGCGCCGTCTATGGGAACGAGAAGCCATCTTTTCCTCTTTATTTGCTTAACCTCATCGGAGACTCTGGTGGTAAACCAGGCCTCACCCCTTGCGTGGAGCTGTTTCACCATTGAAAGATGTCCTGTAAGGTATTAAGATTACTTATTACATCAGCTCTTTTGTTCTAACACATGGCACCGGAATTACCACCACCTCTTTCGCCGCCTGGTGCGGGAGGACCTAGCTCCAGCCAAGCACCGCCTCAATTTGAAATGGCGGAGGTGGCCTTGAGGTCTTTGGCTGTAACGCAACAAGCAATGCAGGAGCAATTTGCACAGCTCGGCCAAAATATGATGAGGCCACCTGGAGTCTCACCGGAAATGATCACTCCGGTGGCTATTCAGCCTCATCCAAACGCCAGGGGACCACTCCAGGCACCACGAAAAGACCAACCTACACCCCAACGGAGGAGGGACGTTGCTGACCCTAGGCGTTTACGCCTGGGGAGGCAAGGACACCCTTGCCCTGAGGATAGGTATGATGATGTGGATGCGGAATATGTTCCGAAAGAGTGTTAGGAGTCGTATGAGGTTTCGAATAACACGGTGCGTTCTCTTCAGCCGAGCCGAGGTTGCGGTGGCGGAAGAGGTGAAAAGGCCTAACAACGAGGATCAGCTTTTGATCGATTGAGCAGAGGATCGGCCTTTGAAAGTCTAGGCCCAGTAAATGACCTAAGACAGAGGTTATCAAGGTCGAGAAGTGAAGCCGACTCACAAAGAGGATATGGAGAACGTCGGCCTCATCAAGGCGGATCTCATGGAGGAAGAGGTAGAGACCAGGAGGAGGTCAACAGCCGACGTTGTGCTGCGGCTGGGGAACCCTCAGTCCACCCCTTGGAGATGGTTGGGGACAACCTCGTCCAGGCCGATGTTGCAAGACCATGGAACGACTCTATTCAACGTCTTAAAGAAAAGATAAGAGACCTCATTAAAAGCCGAGACCCACTGCAAAGAGGTTTCTCGGAGGGCTCCCCCTTTGTGGCCAGGATAGTGAGCTTTCCAACCCCTACTAAGTTCAAACCGCCCATGGTGTCTCCCAAGTATGACGGCAGCACCAACCCTATACATCACATTGAGATGTACCAGTCAGCGGCAGACATTTATTCGATACCAGATGAGATGAAGTGCCGGGCCTTCTCTGGGACTTTGACAGGAGCAGCGTACGTCTGGTTTACTTCTCTTTTGAAGAATTCAATTGAGAACTTCAAGGGCTTGGCTGAACAATTTATTCAGAACGATTTATTCACAACTTCTGTTTTGGGGTAAGACCCCAAAAGAAGGCCACCCATCTGCTGTACGTCAAGTAGGGTAAGAACGAGAGCCTAAGAGACTACATCGCCAGGTTCAACAAAGAAAAACTTGAGGTTGAGGATTACGAAGAGAATATAGCTATGACCGCCCTCATAGGAGGTATTTAAAAATAGAAATTATTGTGGAAACTCGCGGAAGACCCTCCAAGTTCTATGGCGGAGCTATTGGCTACAGCAGGTAAGGTTATGAACACTGAAGAGGCCACGACCTCCAAGTATGAGGATGAGAACGGCGGTAGCAGTGGGTAGTTCGAAAAGAAAAAGGACGAAAAGAAGAGGCCAGCTGACGATAAGTTCGCACACTATACCCCTCTTACGGTGAGCTGCGAGCGTATCCTCAATGAGATCAAAAATGACAGGTCTCTAAGATGGCCGGAGAAACTGAAGGCTCCTTCGCATAAGAGGAATAAGAACTTATGGTGCGAGTTCCACCAAGACCATGTCCATGTTACAGACAAGTGCTTTGCCTTGAAGGATGAGATCGAAAATATATTAAAATTCGAAAAGTTGAGGAAGTATGTCGATGGCAAGGCTCCTAAAGGTGGAAGAGATGACCCTAAAAAGAAGAGAATCGACAGATGTCGTGATAATACCCCAGCAAGAAGAGACGATGATTCAGATGGTAATGATGAAGATGGTTCGAACCTCCCGCCAAAAGATGACAACACCCCAGTGAAGAGGGTTGGTATGATCTCCTTTGGTGTTAACACCATATGCGGAGGACTTGTGGGAGGTGGCTCTGAAGTCGCTGACAGGAAGGCGTATATGGAAGAGGCCAAGTCAGTGACTAAACTTGAAGTGGTAAATCTGACGTCTTCCCAGACAACACAGAAGATAAAGAAGGTGGACATAGACATTCTCATAGTTGGGTTCTCCCGACTCGACTTCAAAGGTATCTTGGCCCCACATGATGACCCTTTGGTAATAATAACAAGAGTGCATGGATGCGAGGTGCAAAGAATCCTCATAGATGGGGGGAGTTCAGTAGCCGTGATGTTTTGGCCCTACTTCAAGAGTCTAGGTCTTAGCAGAGCTAGGTTGGTACCCTATCATCATCCTTTAATGGGCTCCAGCGGAGAAAAGGTCCACCCATTGGGAATGTATGAGATGGATGTACGGATGGGTGATGAGTAGCCTAAGAGGTTAACCCGAAAGATCAATTTTTTGTTATAGACGAAAACGTCTTCTCGGCCTATAACCTCATTATAGGAAGAGTAGCCATTAAGGAGTTCGAGGCCGTGCCGTCAACGGTCCACCCGATGCTAAAATTCCCGACCCCCTATGGGGTGGGGAAGGGCAAGGTGATCAGACCATAGCACGAGAATGCTACTTCAACTCGGTCGAAGAGAGAGAGGTCCATAAGAGGGCAACCACCACTTATAACATTGATACACTTGACCCAAGAGATGAAATAAAGTTAAAGAAGGGAGAGGCCGTAAAAGAGGTAGAATCCATCGTCCTCAATGAGGACGAACCGAAAAAAACCGTTCAGATCGGTAAAGCCTTAAAAGCAAAAATCAGGGAAGAGCTGTTAAACTTCTTGAGGAAGAGGCAGAGTGTCTTCGCTTGGAGTCACGCAGACATGCCTGGCATCAGCCCTGAGGTTATGTGTCACAAACTCAATGTAACTAAGGATGCTAAGCCAGTCAAATAAAGACGAAGAGTTTACTCCAGGGAGAAGTGTGAAGTTATCCGAGAAGAGGCCAGGAAGCTGGAAGAGGCTGAATTCATTAGGGAAGTCATATATCCGGAGTGGCTATCAAACGCAGTCATTGTGCCCAAAGCCAATGGAAAATGGAGAATGTGTGTAGATTTCACTGACCTGAACAAGTCTTGCCCAAAATACAGCTACCCCTTACCTCGGATAGATCAGGTGGTAGATGCTACTGAAGGGCATGAGCTCATGAGTTTCATGGACACGTATTCAAGCTGCAATCAGATCTTCATGGACGCTGAAGACTCAAAAAAGACAGCCTTCATTACCGACAAAGGGATATATTGCTATAAGGTGATGCCCTTCGGATTGAAAAATGCAGGGGCAATATATCAACGTCTTGTAAATAAGATGTTCGAAGACCAGATAGGCAAGACTATGGAGGTGTATGTTGACGACATGTTGACGAAGAGCTTAAAGGCCCACACTCATGTGGCAGACCTAAAAAAGAACTTCGACACCATGGACCTTTATAGAATGAAACTTAACCCAACGAAGTGTGTCTTCTAAGTAGGAGCTGGGAAGTTCCTTGGATTTATCATCAATCAAAGAGGAATAGAAGCAAACCGTGAGAAAATTAAGGCTTTGCTTGACATGAAGATGCCAAAGAGTATCAAGGACGTCCAAAGGCTCACGGGGAGAGTGGCCGCACTCAACAGGTTTATTTCCAGAGCGATGAGAAAGTGCCTTCCATTCTTTAAGGTGCTCAGAAAGGCCTTTCAATGGAACGAAGAGTGTAACCAGGCTTTTAACCAACTCAAGTCCTACCTCTGGTCTCCCTTGCTCTTATCTCGGCCCATTGTAGGAGAGAAATTATATGTTTATCTGGAAGTCTCTGAATTAGCTATAAGTGCAGCCATTGTACGAGAAGACGTTGGGATCCAAAGGCCCGTATACTTCAACAGTAAAGCACTTCAAGAGGCTGAGCAAAATTATCCCCATATGGAAAAATTAGCCTATGCTTTGATTCATGCTTCGAGGAAGATGAAGCCCTACTTTCAAGCCCATTCCATGGTAATCCACACCGACTCCTCGCTAAGACAGGTCCTCCATAAACCTAAAAAGTCGGGTAGATTGATGACCTGGGCCATTGAATTGGGGGAGTATGACCTTACCTATCAGCCTAGGGTGTCCATCAAAGGGCAAGCGCTAGCTGACTTCGTTGCTGAGTTCACATGGGAAGAGATTAACTCAGAGACTGCAAAGGGGTCAAACGTAGACGTCTTTCAAGATTCAAAAGAGGTTGTGCCTAAAGAGACTGAAATGGGGAATAACTCAGAGACTGCAGAGGGGTCGAAAGTAAACGTCTTTCGAGATACGGAAGAGGTTGTATCTAAGAAGACCAGGAATGGAATGGCAGAGAATGAGGAGGGTCCGTACCTCTTCAAGCAAGGAATCATGTCAGAAGGGGGCTTCTCATCAGATAAAGACATCGAGAACCTCTTCGTGGACGGGTCATCTTGCGACAGTGGAAATGGTGCAGGGCTAATACTTTCAGCTCCAGATGGTACCAACATTGAATATGCTTGGAGGTTTAACTTCAAGGCATCTAACAATGAGTCAGAATATGAGGCCAAGATAGCAGGTTTCTCATTGGCAAAGACTATGGGAGTAAAATAATTTCTACTTCATAGCGACTCAAGGTTAGTTATTAATCAAGTGTTGGGGGTTTATGAGGCCAAAGATGAAAGGATGGCCAAATACCTGAAGAAAGTGAGAATGATATTTGAGTGTTTCAAAGAGGCAAAAATTCATAGAGTACCTCGATAAAGAACAGCCACGCAGATGCATTAGCAAGGTTGGCTTCAGCAAGGAAGACAGACATCAGAAGAACGGTTCCAGTCGAGGTCTTACCAAAGGAAATCATTGAAGAAGAAGAGGTTAGTAACCCTTGCCTCAATTTGAACCTGGGGGACTCGTGGATGGATCCCCTTATCAGGTATATCAGAGAGGGAGAGCTTTCGGAATAAAAGCTAGAGAGGAGGAAATTAAGATACCGAGCTGCGAAATTCTCCATAGTAGGAGACGTCTTATATAAGAAGGGGTTCCTATTACCTCTCCTCATATGTGTTCATCCTACGGAAGTTACTCTCATCCTACAGGAGGTGCATGAGGGTTCCTGCTCCAGTCACATAGGGGGATGACCTTTGGCCAAGAGGATTATTATACAAGGATACTAGTGGCCAACCTTGGCCAAGGATGTTGCAGCCTACGTGAAGAGGTGCGATAAATATCAGAGATTCTCTACTATCCCCCATCAACCTCATCATCCTATGACGTCAATCAGTTCCCCTTGGCCATTCGTAGTATGGCGAATTGACTTAGTAGGACCCTTGCCTAGAGCTGCAAATAATTACCGATTCATGGTAGTTATCATTGATTACTTCTCAAAATGGATAGAGGCAGAGCCGATGATAACGATTACAGAATAGAAGACCTTCCAATTCATATGGAGGAACATCATATGCATACACGGCCTCATAAACACTCTCATATTAGACAATGGAAATCAATTCAAGAACTCCTCCTTAGAGAAATATTGCGGAAGAGTTAGAATAAAATAGTTTTTCTCTTCTCCTGGCTGACCTCAAGCAAACGGTCAGACCGAGGTCACAAATAGGACAATCCTAGATGGAATCAAGAAGAGGTTAGAAGAAGCTAAGGGAAGATGGACTGAAGAGGTTTATACTGTGTTGTGGGCTTACATAACAATGGTAAGGACACCGACGGGGGAGACCCCATTTATGCTAGCACATGGCTCAGAGGCTGTCATACCAATGAAAGTGGGACTCCCTACTGATAGGGTTCAAACCTATGACCCTGATAAGAACGGGGATATGAGAAGACTCAACCTAGATCTGATTAAAGAAAGAAGAGAAGACGCAAAAATCAGACAAGCAACTTACTAACAGAGAACATAAAAGTTCTACAACCAAAGGGTAAAATCAAGACCCATTGTCGTGGGAGACTTAGTACTGAAGAAGACATTACAGAAGGCAAACAAGCTTCACCCAAATTGGCATGGTCCTTACAAAGTAATTAAAGAGGTTATACCTGGGACCTACAGACTAGAAAACCTCGAGGGGGAACCTTTTGCCAATCCCTGGAATGCTGATAATCTAAAGAAGTATTACATATGATGTTGTAAGAGTTTATGTAAATGTATCATCTTATGAAGAGATTATTAATGAGAGATCAGTTTCCATGTCAATTCTTGGTTCATTGTGCTCTAGTGGTAGAATGTATGAGGGGATAACATCTTAGTTGATGACCTCAGACCTTATAACATCATATCGTGGTGATAAGGTCTGAGGTAAGACATCCTGCTTGGATGACCTCAGACCCTTAACTTCATTAATTTGTTGAAATTATTTATGAGGGTAACATCTTAGTTGATGACCTCAAACCTTATAACATCATATCGTGGTGACAAGGTCTGAGGTATGACATCACACTTGGATGACCTCAGACCCTTAACATCATTAATTTGGTGAAATTATTTATGAGGGTAACATCTTAGTTATGACCTCAGACCTTATAACATCATATTGTGGTGACAAGGTCTGAGGTAAGACATCATACTTGGATGACCTCAGACCCTTAACATAATTAATTTGGTGAAATTATTTATGAAGGTAACATCTTAGTTGTTGACCTCAGACCCCATAACATCATATCGTGGTGACAAGGTCTGAGGTAAGACATCATACTTGGATGACCTCGGACCCTTAACATCATTAATTTGGTAAAATTATTTATGAGGATAACATCTTAGTTGATGACCTCAAACCTTATAACATCATATCATGGTGATAAGGTCTGAGGTAAGACATCATGCTTGGATGACCTCAGACCCTTAATATCATTAATTTAGTGAAATTATATATGAGGGTAACATCTTAGTTGATGACCTCAGACCTTATAACATCATATCGTGGTGACAAGGTCTGAGGTAAGACATCATACTTGGATGACCTCAGACCCTTAACATCATTAATTTGGTGAAATTATTTATGAGGATAACATCTTAGTTGATGACCTCAGACCTTATAACATAATATCGTGGTGACAAGTTCTGAGGTACGACATCACACTTGGATGACCTCAGACCCTTAACATCATTAATTTGGTGAAATTATTTATGAGGGTAACATCTTAGTTGATGACCTCAGACCTTAAAACATCATATCGTGGTGACAAGGTCTGAGGTAAGACAACATACCTGGATGACCTCAGACCCTTAACATCATTAATTTGGTGAAATTATTTATGAGGATAACATCTTAGTTGATGGCCTCAGACCTTATAACATCATATCATGGTGACAAGTTCTGAGGTAAGACAACATACTTGGATGACCTCAGACCCTTAAATCACCATTCATTAAGTTTAACAAAGAATCATTGTACCAAGACTTCATAACAGAACACATTGCATGGCAAAGAAAAGCATTCAACAAATAAATCAGCGAGAGAAAAAATAAAAGCCCTCCTCAGAGGTTGTCATTAAGTTACAAAATGTAAAGATATTAAGTAACAATGTTTAATCAGAGGTTACAACTAATCAATAGCTACAGAAGATTTCCTAAAGCTTCACAAGAATTCAAATGTTTGCAGCCTCAGGGTTGATGGTCACGTCTGCATTTTCTTGGCTGAGGGTAGCCACTTCCACCCCATCGTCTTGAGCACCGACGTCTTCAGTCATGGTGTCTCCTTATGGTGCAGTCTCAATGGGTGCAGCAACTCCATCTTCTTCAACCTCCTGCAAGGCCTGAGCAAACTTAGGGTCGGCATAACCCAGGCCGATGAAGTCAGCAGCTATAAGGCTTCCTGATTCCTTCTCCTTCATGGAAGCCCATTTGCCAGTTGCCTTGACCCCCTCTCCAAATATTCAAAGTCGAAGCTGACAAACTCTTCAGAGACTTTGTACTCCTCCAAGATCTTCTTGGAGGCATCTTCCAAGGCAACTTTGACAGCAACATCGACTTTGCGCTGAAGGGAGTCAGCCTGAGCCTTCATGGCAGTGTTATCATCTTACCTTTTCTTGTCCATGTCCTTCTGTATCCCCTTGACGCTGGTCTCGGCCTTCTTCAGAGTGGCCTTAAGACGTTCCACCTCAGCGTTTAGAGTGGCCTCAGTCTTCTCAGCCTCTTGGCCCTTCTTTATCAGAGGGAGTTTCCCCAAGGTCTAGTTAACGTAGTGATACATGGTGATAAGACCCTGCAGAACATGTTCCAAGATATCACTCTAGGGTCTGATGTAGTTCAAATGTCGATGTTACACTTGTAAAACTCAGAAGCAAAAACTTAAAGGTCTTACCTGGTAGAACGGTGAAGAGAGAATTCAGCCAGCAGAGGCTTATCCATGGACCGGTAAAAGCGCTTATCAGACTCGGTCATGACACCACCGATAGCATCCAAGGACTTAAGACTTTGGCCAATGACCCTTTCACCAATCTTTAATTGCTCAAGACGATCAATCAAGGCATCCTCAGAAGAAATAGGGATGGCACGATCATCCCCTTCTTCTTTTGCCACTGATCCTCAGGGGCAGGGTCAGCAACCTTTCTCTTCTTAGTGGCCTCAGCCCTCGAGGTTGAAGGAGTGGGAGGAGGAGCATTCAGACCTATTTTTTTTATGAGCTTTATTAGACTTGGTGCTGCCATCTCCCACAACTCGTCCGATATTCCTTTTGGGCGCTCTGCAAAATAGAAAGGTCTGAGTTAGAGAATCAGATATACATAAATTCAGAGGTATAACTTGTTGAAATAAAAAACACTTACTAAGCTCTGTAAAAGGACTTCCCCCTAGACCAGTCTCAGAGAGGTAATAGGGGGTCATCAGGTGCTCGAATTTGATAAGTAGACCATGATCCCCCTGATCCTAAAGGTCTTTGACCTTCTGAAGATTGAGCTAGCTTAGCCCAGGGTCGGCCTTAGAAGCCATCGTAACCTTTCCCCATCTCAGGGGTATTCTCGGCTCTAATGAGGAAAAGGGGCACATGGAATAAATTCCCATGGCCCTGAGGTAAACAAATAACGTGGCTCCCAGTTATGGTTTGAGGTTTGGGTAATATGAAGCATCTTCTTATTTGACTTCCGAGCTAAAAATGATAATAGCTCGGATGATTTTTGGTAGATGAAGGGACATAGCATCTTGTAAAGACTTGGACAGGAAGGTCTAAGTGATCAACAGTCCTCTATAAGATAATGGCTCCAATTATCACCCTCCACGCATTGGGTGACAATTGGGAAGGGGCCAAGTTGATATAGACCAATATAGACCTGATGATGGGATGGATGGGCAGACGAAATCCCAACTTGAACATCTGCTCGTATAGGAAGATCTCGCCATCTCGGCCGTCACAAGCCCGCTCTTCCCTCAGAGGTCTCCTGAGTTTTATAAAGGGGATTATGGAATATAAATATCTGAAGGATAAGAGGTCGATCTCGCTGACCGAACTCTCAATCTCGGTCACCTTAGAGACATCAACATCACTCTCAGCATCATCAGCATCGTCTAGATCAATGTCGGCCTGAGCAGACGATGGGGCGTTACTTGGAAACCTCTGAGCGAACTCAGTCCCTATGACAGTCACACCCTACCAAACTAAAAGCAATACTCGAGATGCCACTAACCCAAATAAAGAAAGAAATGCGTAGATTCCTAGGTAAGCTCCAATACATCATTCATTTCATCAATTAGCTAACCTCCATCTGTGATACCATCTTCAAGCTTCTTCGAATGGATTTAACTAAATTTTGGAATGATACATGTCAGAAAGCCTTCGATCATATCAAATGATACCTCATCGATCTCCGATACCCATACCTCCGCAGCAAGGTCTCCTAATCCTCCTTGACTATCACCATACTACGGTAGGGGCTATGTGGGACCAATACATTGAGGAAGATCATAATGAGAGAATAATATACTAGACTAGTTAAAATCTAGTTGGGTACGATGTGAACTGCACCGTATTAGAGAAGGTGTGTGTCGCTTAGTCTGGGTCATGCAAGAGATTCGGCACTATATGCTTGCATTACCCATTAAACTGGCATCCCAAATGGATTTAGTGAAATACCAGTTAGGGAAAGTCACCCTGTCTAGTCCTATAGCCTGCTGGCTAATGTTATGGGTCAATTTTGATATCACTTATATCACGCAAAAGTGTATGAAAGGGAGATCCATCTACGATTACCTTATCTATAACCCCGTAAAGGGAACTAATATTTAGATTTCCCAGTTCTCGGATGAAGACATCATCTCCACCTCTCACGAGGACCTCGATTTACAGATGTTCTTTGATGGAGATGCAAATAAGAAAGGGTATGGTATTGGGATAATCCTGAGCCCCGATGATTCTCACACTTCCATTTGCATTAAATTGGATTTTTCTTGCACCAACAACATGACAAAATATGAGGCATGCACCATAGGGATAAAAATTACCCTCGAGAAAGGAATAAATGAACATATGTCTATAGAAACTTGGCCCTCATCATGGAACAGATCCTCGAGAAATGGAGAGTCAAAGACGAGAAGTTCCTACCCTTCCATGCTCAACTAGAAGTTCTCACCTCCCAATTAAAGATGTCACCTTTCATTATCTTCTTCGCTTGAGGAATAGGCTAGCTGATGAACTAGAGACCTCTTTGGTTTACATTACTGAGGAAACAATAATATCCCCATTTCTAGTCCAGAAACAAGCTGCACCCACTTATTTCCACCACATTGAGTTCATATTTAAGAAGATCCATACATGATGGTATTATGGTATTATGACATGACACCTCCTAAAAAATGGTAGGTATCCATGATACACTGACAAGAAAGATCGTGCAACCCTTTGTAATCTGGATGCTTGGTACATCTTCTGTGACAAGGCATTGTTTAAAAGGAATTTTTATAGAACCCACTTGCATTGCATATCAGGGGCTGGGATTGATGACAAGATATAAAATATCCACGATGGGGAATATGAACCTCATATGAATGGTCATATTCTTACCAAAAAGATCGTTTGCCAAGGGTATTACTGGACCACCATGGTTCAAGATTACACTGCTTATGTTCAAAGATGCCATCAGGTTGCCAACCTTTTGCATTTCCCTCATCGGGAGATGTACAACATGACCTCTCCTTGGTCCTCCTCCTGTTGGGGAATAAACATCATAGAAAAAGTCACTCCTAATCTTCAAACAGACATGAATTCATCCTGGTCGCCATTGACTACTTCAAGAAATGGGTTGATACCGAGTCATACGTAGAACTAAATATGAATAAAGTAGCTAAATTCATCAGGAAGAATATCATCCACCACTACGGAGTTCCCCATGAGTTGGTGTCAGACAATGGTCTCTATTTCAAGGCTGAGCTCACAACGCTAGTTAACGAGTAAGGAATTTAAAGGAATAAATACCTTCCTTACTGACAACAAACAAATGGTGTTGTGAAAGCCTCTAATAAACGCCCTAAGACCATTATTAACAAGATGACCGAAAGTTATAGAGACTGGGATGATCGGATCCCATATGCCATCTAGGGGTACCGTACTTCCATCAGAATACCCATTAGGTCTACTCGGTATTCTCTAATATACAGTATGGGGGTGGTACTCCCTATCAAACTTGAAATACTTTCTCTATGGGTTATGATAAAAAACTAGGTCAGTGTAGAAAAGTGGCATCGAACCCGCTAGGTTAAACTCGAGTTCTTAGATAAAAAGATGTTGAAAGATCTATATCATATACAAAGGTACCATCTCCATATTGCATGGTCATTCAATAAAAAAGTTAAGGACCATGGTGTCAAAGAACGAGAACTTTCCTTCAAGAAAATTATAGAACCCATATGGGATCCGAGAGGAAAATTTAAGCCCAATTGGAAAGGTCCCTACATCATAAAGAAAATACTATCAAGTGGTGTCACTATGCTCATATACCTCGATGGAGAAAAAATGACGCGTCTAGACAACTTGGACCATCTCAAGAAATTTTACCATTATTCTAAACTCTTGTCGTGCTATAACTTTTCTCACCTACATCTGTTCTAAAAAAATCCTTCCTTCCTCTATACTCAAAACTACGTAGGACCTGATCCTCTAAAAAAATCCCTTTTTTCAAAAAAAGAAACCCACAATTTCAAAACCCCACAGAGGTACGTAGGCAACCCATAAGACGCACATGGGTATGATCCTTTATCTCTTACAAAACGCTATTCTTTTCTCCCTCAAATAATAATGGTCTCCCTCATCATTTAAACAAACAAAAGGATTATGTATGTCGTAGCGATACCTATAGATAGTTCAAACAATATAATTCATCATAGGCATAAGAAAATAAGTTGAAATCATTATCCTTATTATTAAAAAATAGGAGTACAACAATTACATGAGATATCATTAATAGGAATGAAAAATAGCCCACACCCTTACAAGCCTAATAAAGACATCAAAACCCTAAAAATCCACATCATTACCAGTTTCAAAAAAAAAAATTCCCAAACCTAAACCAACCCTCTCATAAACATCTAAGAACCTACACAACCTTCTTAAAAATAGTCACCACCCCCTATCATACCAAAGACCTTTCCTTTAGCTTTCTAATGAACCCACTTCATCGTCATTACCTGTCTTTAAAGGGTCTCAATAATCCCACTATTGGATATGACTTCGAATCCAATCCGTGCGGCAGTAGCCCTTTATCAGCCTGGTCGAGACCATAACACCTTCCTCCAAAGTGTCGAACATTACAAGTCCTCTCTGACTAATCTCTTCCGCAAGAAACTTCACAACCACCCTCTTCCACAGCTACTTCATAAATCCTTGAATATGACCCAACCTCTTCAATAGATTGAGATGGGCGGGTAGAAGGTTGGTGATGCGTCCACAAAGTCCCTAGTATCATTCTTAGTGACTCGATCAAGTCCTCCACAAGAAAGAAGTTGGTTATGTGCGAACGAACGATCTGATCCTATCCCACTTGGCACAAAAGCCGCTACGGAAGATATAAAAAGGTTTGGTAAGGGACCACCAACCACACATATCAGCCATCACCCAATTATAAAATAGGTTATAAATTTCCCCACTACAATATAGATCAATAAAGACCCCTTCTCCTTACTTTAAAAATAATTCATCAAGTTCTATGTCATAGGGACGAAGCTAAAAAAAGGTCGAGAAAATAAATTAGGAATGCCCAATAAAGGGTACTCGGGAGGGGATGGCAGGCACAGTCTCTCAGAAATTCACATGAACAACATAGAGGGATCCCTCGTAAAAAAATTAGCCAGACCCTCCTTCCAAGCATCTAGAGTATTCAAAGTCTCCATCGGAGTTCCAATAGCTGGACTATAGTGGTAACACATCCACAATACTATCGTGGATACCTGAGGGTCATCTGTCATGTCACTTGTCACCAAAATAAGCTTGACAGTTAATCCCAGGGCTAAAGTGCCAGAAAAGCCATTATCAGTGTAATCTCTCCGACACACTGAGTTCAATATGTCCGAGAGTACGATATTCCTTTTGTGCACCAATAGTCAGGCAGCTAAGGGAGAGACATGGAGCAACTCTATTAGTGATGCCCGAGGGGAATGGGGCAAATTCAGCATGGATGTAGCAGCATTTAGGTTGACACCCAACATAGTAGAAAATTCTTCATAAGTGTTGCACACTTTATCTAGGCCGAATAAAAGATAAGCACTTGAGGATACTAGAATTTCACTGTCGCTTTTATATGCTTCCAATCTATAGGGAGGTTATACCATTTGGACACAAACGCAAGCTTAAATCTTCGTAATTAACATTATAAAGTCACATGGCCTCTAAACCATCAGAATAAGCTGAGGAAGTTTCAAACATCGAAAGTGCCATTTTAGAAGAAGAAGAGGAAGAAGAAGAAGAAGAAATATAAATAATGCAAAGGAAAGAAGTTTGAATTGTGGTGATGAAAACCCACATCAAAGTCCCCCTTTATACCACAACCACTCATAAAAGACAAGTAATCCGAGCTGGTTCTAGACTTTCCAACCCTAAGTACTCATAAGTACACAAAAGTACAATCAAAGCTAAGAAAGTGACTTTGACTTAATTCTTGTGCCAATAGGCAGGCCAAGGATTATGTCGATTGGCACCCCTTATTTTTGGAAATTCTTTACTTTCCTCTTTTGTATATATCATTTCTAAAATAAAGACTTTTATTTAGAAAGAAATTAACCCCTCTTCAAGTCTATCTTCTATTTGTTTTGTTTTATTCTATTATCTACACGATACATAAAACCTCAACAAAAAATTAAAATGCATGTAGAGTGAGCCATTAAATCAAGATAATCAATCAAAAAATAGATCTTATATAATTATCAAAAGTAATTACATTTGTTCTTCAGGTACAAAAAAGCAGAAAAAGATAAAGATAAAATAAATCGGTACATAACTCGAACCCTCCAAAACCTCCAAAACCTCAATCAAACTCCCAAATCAAGCACCTCGGTGAACAAACTTCCCTCGATAATGTGCGATAGACCACTACTCCTAAAACCGAAGCTCTCCTCAGATTTAGTCAGCGGTAACATGAAGGAACTAGACTACTTCCTCACATAGTTAGATATTAATGCCATCCAGTCCCGAATATCCTATAGAGAGGTCGTTGATACGTGAATATTCTATAAAATAACAACCAAACCACCAAAGGCAAAACGAGTTAGTAATTAGAAGAAGAAAATTGAAAAGTAGCAATATGGAGGAAAAAAAGAAGTCATACATCTCTCCAGATATCCTCTTCAGGAAGACTCACAAAGCCGTCTATCTTCGCATAAGAGAAATGAAGCACTAAGACCACCTTCCCACCATTCACCTGAATATGAATGAAATAGGTGGAAAGGAATATCCTTCACTGCCACAATCGCACCCCTATGTTATGGGCCGATGTTGCTGATATGTTGGTACCCCTCCCAGATCCTACAGTAGGTGAAGGTATATTATCCACATCATAGATACACGACGACATTTATGAGAAAGTCTAAGTAGTTGTATCCCTCCATCGTGTCAGTGTAGTACGTATAGGTATCGCCCTCCATCGTTGTCGCCCTCACCTCGTCGGACATCTCATTCACCCACTGCATATATTCCAGGGGTATCGATGGTGGGACCTCCACATCAACCTCCATAACATGACTCACAACCCTATCCCATAGGTACCAGACATACCTAAACTCGCACGCCAATAACCTCTGAAAATGGGCATTCATACTCGTGATCGCCACAACGTTCGAAGACAAATCTTAGGGATAGGCGTTCACCTGTTTCCTCAGCAAGAGTCAGTAATCCATAGAAGTGCAAAAAAGTATTGAAACCATAAAAAAGATGAAAATTAGTAATATACTTTCACTCCCCAAGAATCCCAAGATTCCTTGCCCTATGACGATAGGCACCCCCTGGCTCTGCCTATCGACAGTCCCTCTAAACTTTCATTACAAAATTCTAAAAAAAAATCCAAAACTGCCCGAAAAATTCATAAAAAATCCTAAAAAGTCCCTGCAAGTGGAGTACATCACGGCTCTGAGAAAATTCACAAAGAAGCACCGAATCATTTACAGAGTTCTCATCAATACCCAGCAGGATTAGAAGCAAAATGCATCAACACTTACAAAGCTCTCATCAGCAACATACTCCCCAGTGGAACCAAAATTCAAGTGTGCATGCACTTGCAGTATGAATACCCTCCCATGCGGAGTTAAGATTAAAGAAGACTCACTAAATAACTCTTTAGGTCCACATAGTTGATCTAGGTCCTCAGAACTAGCCTCGACCCTATAAATCAATTATTTTAACTTTTAGGTCCACAAAATTAACCTAGGTCCTCAGAGCCGACCTCGACCTCTAAATCGGCCATCTCAACTCTTTAGGTCTGGAAAATCGACTTCGACCCCCTGAATTTGATTTAGGTTCGTAGAATCGACCTTGACCCTCTGAATCGGTCGTCTCAACTCCTAAGGATTATTGAATCGACTTGAACCCTAAGAGTTGGTCATCCTAACTTTTAGGTCCACATAATTGACCTAGGTCCTCAGAATTGGCCTTGGCCCTCTAAATCGTCAATCTCAACTCTTTAGGTCCATAAAATCGACCTCAAGCATTTGAATTGGTCATCTAAACTATTTAGGTCTTCCTAATTGACTTGGGTTCATAGAATAGACCTCGACCCTTGAATTAGTTATCTCAACTCCGTAGGTCCACAAAATCAACCTCTCCCCCGAATGGGTCATCCCAACTTTAAGGTCCATGAAATTGACATAGGTCCTCATAAGTGGCCTTAACCCTTGAGATTTACTTGGATTGAAGTAGTTATAGAGTAAATTCTTATACATATTAGATAATAATATGTATCATATTATTTTGTGTGGACATACCAATGTTCGTGGGTTGTCTTATCAGCTTGGGGGTTCATGCGTTCGGGTCGGATACCACACGTCATCACAGGTAGGCTTAGCAATGGTGTAGGTCATATAGGTACTATATGGAGGTGCCATCTACGAGGAGGTAGGTGTTGATCCTGACCCAACCTGTGTGACCACTGAGTGTGGGACATGAATATGTATTCTTCATAGGGATCACCCCCAACTTATACATATTTTATAATGTCCCCGTATAATAAGAGATTCCTCTGGACTTACCGATAGAGTACGAATGAGACACCAACAGTAGGTGCCTTTGTGTCGCGCATATATACGGGCCTTCAGGCACGGGCATACCCGTGTGTGTGTGTGTGTGTGTGTGTATATATATATATATATATATATATATATACGGGCCTTCAGGCACGGGCATACCCGTGTGTGTGTATATATATATATTTACACATGGTGGTGTGCCTTATATGGGAATGTTCCCTCTTAGTCTAAAAATATAGACGGTGCTTAATAATAATAAAGTCGGGTTAATAAAATGATGTGGATGATTAAGGACGAGGATGAGTCCTAATGAATAATGCGGTAGACAAATATTAGTGAGAATAATAATTGGGTAGTCTAAAAATATAGACAATAATTAAAGAGAATGAATAAAGGGGAAGTCTTTACTTAGAATAATAATTTGGTAATCTAAGAGAATGAAACTTATAGTCTAACGGGGTAACGACAAGGAATATGAATTAAATCATTAAATGGTCTGAATAGATAAACAAGGGTTATGGGATAGTATGACGTAGGAATACACACCGAGTTTATGTAAATTGTGTAATCAATATTATGAAATCTATTCGGGGATTGGGGCATCAGACATGAGGGCCCACTTTTAGTCATCGCATAACTAGGTGGCTTATTCTTTACATGACAAATTTAATAATGGAGTTACAATTGACATTTTAATTGAGGATACGAGTAGGACTTCTTCTAGATACATGTGAGCGTCGATGGAGACACATGAAGTATGAGTTAGTAATAGCTTGCATATTTATTGGTGAAGAATCCTTTGCAACTCTAGGGCTCTGACCCAAATTATAAATATTTTTCACCTAGGTATTTTTAATGACAGAGACAACAGACTGGTGATGGATCAAGCCTGTAGTTACATTGGACGTAGTAAATTTTGCACCATTGATTCTAGTATAGGTTGTACTTCAGTATTTTGTCATTTTATTTCATACGGGGATTTGTACGGGAATAAGCCCATGTATTTATTTATAGCAGTTATACTTAACTTTACATTATAGACATTGTATGGTGATTCAGTTTTTTTTATTATTCATGTATTAAATCAGTTTTATTCATTGTGGATTTTAACATAGAATAAAGAAAATTATATTTTCTACAGTGTTGAGAGTGGTATAAAATGTTGATAATCCTCATCTTCGGCGTACTGGGCCTAGCCAATCTTTACGTGAGAAAATGGGAGTTGTTACAGTTTGCTCAGGGTGTAAGAGGTCTCTTATGGGGCGATACGAAACACTCCCTCACCCATTCTGAAACTACCGTGATCATAGATTACACTCACACTTATAGAATCACTTTCCTCATCGGAGTTCCTAGACATTCGACTTATGACTCGACCATTCAGTGTAGGCGGTGGTACCAAGAAATTTGGAGCATTTGGAGTGTACGACCTATCAGGATTGAGTTCGACTATGGGGGTTTAATGTACTGTAAGAGTAATGGGATTGGGATTGGGCTAAGTGTTTTGCATTTAAGGCTTGAGAGAAAATTATTTTATTAGTTTTTTAACAATTAGAGTCAAGCTTAGATTAATTCGACCTAACCTAGTGTCTACCTAATTCCTCGTCTGCGGTGCCAAAAACTTGACACGACGCAAAATGTGTGTTCAATGCATGTACCTGCGACTCAAGTGAAAGTCAATCGCTTAAGTAATACTCGGTAAGTCGAGTATTGAATCCACGAGAAATAGGATGAAATCATAACGACAACTAAGAGAAGGCGTCTAATATCTAACTATCAACTCTCCAAAGTAAAAAGGAAAAGGTGATGAATGATTATGAGAGTTTCTACTCATCTAGAGTAAACTAGCTATCAAATGCAAATGAACTAAACTAATGTAGCTGATGAAATTTTTAATTTTTGAAAACTATCTGAGAAAAGTGGAATCAGGATCCAATCTCCCGAGTTATCGCTAATTTCGTTGGATATAATTTTCAAAAATTATATTTATAATTAGAAGAAAACTTTAAATTCTTCAAAGCACTAAATATGTGAGAATTTTACTCCGCCCAATATTTAGTCAATAAATAATTTGAAGTGAATAACGAGATTGTTGATGCGCGTATTATACCTTAAAATACACTGGTTACCTAGGGCAAACAAGGTTAAGAGACCTATAATACTCGTTCCAAAAAATATCAACCCTACTAATTATTAATACAATTTTATCTAATTTTATATCCAACTTATTTACCTAGGTTGGGTTCATGAATCCTAATCCTCTATGTATCTAGCTGGACATATTAAATCTAACTAAGTATGAGTTATCTATGTTGCATGAAGACATGACCATGAAAATATGGCAAGAAAGCTTGTAATAAATAACAAAGAACAAAGAAAGAAATAAAAATGATTACAAACCAAGCTTGGAAGAAAAACTAAACCTGTATTAATTTTGCCTGCATGGGAATGACAAATTTTAATTCTATTTGTTTCTCTCTTTCCCTAGATTTCTTCTCTATGTAAAACTATGAAAAACTAATTTCTTATACTCCTAATGTGACCTAACATAAGTCCTAGGTCGTTTTAGAAGACTCCCTAAACCATACAACTCATTCGTTGAAAAATAAGGCTAAAAATCAAATTCATGTATGAGGTCTATTAAACTGATTGCTTGATGCCCGAATCACTTCACCCTGACAAACCGGTTCTACCTCTGCCAATTCAGTACGGCCAGGAACTTCTTTAATATTTCAATTTTGCCCTTGGAATTTCATCTCAACTTAATTTGCTCATAACTTCTTCATCGTAGCTCGAATTCGGGTGACGTTTCTTCTAGTGTGCTTGTGACTTAGAGATATTCAACTTTCATGTTGGCCACTCCTCCGGGTTTCGATTAAAAAATGATTAAATTTCTCTTGACTTTCCTTTCCTTCATTTCTTTCACCGTTTTGATTTTCCTCCTGCATCCACATGCAGTAAATATCTATAAAATAAGAGAGAAATACGTAAAATAAGAAATACTTGCCGAAAAGGATAGTAGCATGATTGTGAGACAAATACGGTTTAATTACAATGCACGGGACCACAAAATTACTTAAATTAAGGGGATAAATATAAAATATTTATGTCGAATCCGTAGGTAATTTTCAATTCACTCTAATCAATCACACCCTGCGTGTTTTTTTCTTTCGTGACTCAATTATCGCTTGCTATTAGTTTTGTAAACAAGAACTTATGTATTTATATATAAGTATAAAAATAATAGTTATAGTATATAACTAAAATTGACAGCAAAACTCAATGTCGATATTTGTCGCACCCACATGACGACAAGTGTATACTTCATAAATGTTTTAATTATTCTACTCTGTCCCATAATTTGAAGAGGTCATATTTATTTGACTTTGTGACTCTTTTTCTCATTGCATTTTGAATTACCTTATTTACCTACTCTTATCGGTTCCTCTACAATCTCCCAAACTATCCAATTTATTCAACCCTAATGCATTTGTCTCTCTATATTCCACTTGCCAACTGCCACATACATAAGGAGGCGATTTATTTTTTTGTGGAAGCTATAAAACTTATGCCTTTTGAGTAGAAACTATATAATATACAGAGATAAATTGCGAAGGCTCTCAAGGAGAGAATCGGGAAGATTCAAGGCAATTGAAAGTTGACTCCAATGGTAAGGGAATTTTTCACTCTTCATTTCCATTAAAAAAAATTGATTAGGATTTGGAATTTTCTTTATGACGATCCTAGACATCCACAGGTAAGGTAATGGACAAATTTTTTATTGAGGTATCAACAAAATTTTACACAAATAACTCCACCCAACAGGGGACAACTCCTGTTGTTACCATGGTTAATAAGGTATTCAAATTGGTATTTCATCTCATTAATTAATAATATTATTATTTTTTTAAACCGTGCTAGTTAAAGTGTACAATTTTTTTAAAACAAGACATTTTTTAAAAGAATCAGAACAATTTTAAAAAAAAACTTTTTATTTATTTTTTTATTTTATAAACATTTTTTAGAATAAAATACTTTTTTCTTTTTTAAAAAAGTGATTGTTAAAAAATTATGATATAAAAAGAAAGTTGGAAAATTTAGGGTGTCAAAGTTTTTTTGGGGTATGATTCACCCAATGTATCATTTTGATGGATGGTTGTGTCGTATTGTGTCGCGTTTTAATCGTGTGTTTTGTTTGTAAAAAATAATATTATGTATTTTATCGTGTCATGCCACGTTTTGATTGGATCGTGTTCATGCTGGGTGAAAAAAATTAGATTTCATCTACTGGCGCATTTTATTTAGTTTGTGTTCGTGTTTTGCCTCATTTTAATTAGAGAAAACAAAAATAGAATTGACTTAAGATTACTATTTTATTTGGGACGTTTTCACATTTTGTCGTGTTTTATTAATTGTATTTTATTTCCCGGCTAACATGTGCATTTTTTTTAGGGGCATATACCAAATAGTCCCTTGAACTTTTTTTAATACACGTTTAGTCCATGAGTTTTTATTTTGCACCAAAAAGGTTTTACCAGACCATTACCATACCGCTGGTGTGGACCTCGTTTGATGCGCCGTATAAGAGGTTCGTATTGGATAAAATTATCCTATCCAATGTTTGGTGTAATTTAGGATGGGATATGAGATGGAATAAGTTATCCAAAGTGATCTCCTTATCCCACAAGGAGTGGGATAAAAAAATCCCACCTCTAAGGTCGTATAAAATTATACGGTGTTAAAATTTGATTAAAAATTACTACTCTACCCTTATTAAGTTATAAAAAACTCACGCAGCTTACATTATCTCAAGTATTAGATAGCAGTCGTCGGTCCCTTTGATTCACATAACTCTCCATTCATATTTTTCATCACGATAAGTAACCTCCTCATTTTTTTTTTATTTTTTTTTTCTATTTGTTGCTTTATCATGAACTATTATTTTGGTTTAAATCGATGCAAAGATTATGTTGCTCACCTACTAGATAAGTTGAAAATTATGTGTTGTTAATTCACCGCTAATATTTTGTTACACATGTTTTTTTTAATTATTATTAACCTATATAATAGACAAGTTGAAAGCTGTGTACAATTTAATTTATTTATTTATGTATGTCTCCGGCGACTATTTTGGATAAAATCGATGTTATTCAGTTGTGACTTCAAGCAAGTTTCTGCAACTGATTTATTTTGAACTGAAAAAAACATCCCACATGGAATTAAATATTATGTTATTGAGTTAAAATATGTGATAACAATATATTTTTGTATTTTTTTTATTATTAAATACAAAAGAAAGGTATTTTTGGAAAACTGGAGATAAATTAATCCTATTTGGAGCATTTCAAACACATGACTATATTATTATATCCCATCCCGTCTTCTTATTCAGAACTGTTCCAAACACAGTATTGGAATAAGCCTTATACGGTCCATTCTTATCCTATCCAATCCGACTATTATCCTATCCTATCTGGACCCCTTATACGGCGTATCAAACGAGGTCTTAAAGATAAGAGAATAAGGGACTTTTTGGTACAAAATAAAAAGCTTGGACTAAATATATATTAAAAAGTGTTTGAGGGACATTTTGGTATCTGATCCTTTTTTTTAGGGACATATACCAAATAGTCCCTCGGACATTTTTTAATACCCATTTAGTCCAAACTTTTTTATTTTGCCTCAAAAAATCCTTTGCTACATATTTTGGAGAGGGAGTGCCGCTGGCGCGGACCTCTAAAAATAAGAGGATATTGAGTGCTTGAGGGACTAAATGGGTTAAACTAAAAATATGTGTCCTTTTTAAAAAATATATATTTATAGTAGGGACTATTTAATAATTGACCCTTTTTTTAATGGCTTTGTATTTATTTTAGTAGTTGAAATGTAAAATATTTTTTTGTTGTTAAAATTATAATTTACTAATAGTATGAGTTTGGAAATGAAAGGGTGATATAAATGTTTGCACATAAAAAGGTACGAAGTATGAAGATGAAAAGGAGGTTTGATCAATTACCTCATACCTTCTTCATAATGGATCAATTACCTCAGCCGTCGGTTTGGATTCGGGGATATGGATAGGTAAGAGCAGTACTACACTACTCAATTGAAAAATGGAAGCTCATAAGTTAACTACATCAACCGTTCGTCTTCAACCTTTTGCTCTCCGACATTATTGCAAAATGAAAAGGCCTCATCTTTGGGCTATATATATTGAGCCTTTATCAGAAGAACTTGGTACGCAAACTGGATTGAAGGAATTTCTAACTGTTCCAAGGTAAATATATGACTCTGCTGTTTTGGTATTATACCCTGAAGCTTGTGTCACATATATATTTCTTGGGTTGTATGCTGTTGGTTCTATCTGAATTATATATGATTTATTCCTATGATGAAGACTTCTTCCCATATCATTTGTAACATTCTTCATCATTATTGTCATTTGATCATATTAACAATTGTGATTTAATAAAGGTTGTGAAAAATTATTTTTGTATATTCTACTTCGTTGATGAGATTGGGGAGAATATGTATTATTTTTTCGTAAGTTACTCCCTCACCAATAATTCATTTTGGCTCTAGCGCACTTACAATTTTTGGGGCATTGAACTTCCTCATCCTATTTATGTATACTTTATAAATTATGATATATGTACAAACCCGACACATATATTACAATAATTCGTGTATACATGATGTATATACTATGGCAAAAATGTGTATGCTGTAATGGGGTCCTCAATCCCAAAATATTACCAACCAGGGAGTTGGGCAAAGGAAACATGTATAGTAATGGGGTCCTTTACCCCCCAAATCGTAGAGTTCATTTTTGAAACTTTTTAATAGACAAGTTTGGTTTCTAGAGCAATCTACCAACAAAGGAATGTTCATTTCAAAATAATAGCTATTAATTTATTTATTTTTAAAGTAATTATCAGACTTCGACTTTTACTGCAAATGAATGGCTCATAATATGGCTTAATACCTTGCTCTTCCTTTCAGGATCTTCTTTCAATAAAAAACATGAAGGTTTGGACTGTATTTCTACTCCTATGGTCATTACTGTTAACAGGTTAGCAGCGTAATAGTTTTGTACTTGTTTTCCTATTAATAATACTCAACCATAAAATGATATAAAGGTTTATGCTGTCAAAAAAAATAGAGGCTTTGCTAAGTAGATTTTTTATTCCTTAGTACCTTAAAAAATATTTTGATTCTATAATGTTGATGGGCTAAGCAAGAGTATTACCCGATTTTGTACGTATAGGATATGCAATTGAGGGTTCAAGCTATGACTATTCAGCAAGCATAGAGGTATGAATATTCATTTTTATCTTTTTTTTTTCTTTTTAAAAAGGGACCTCTCTAATGCTGCAAAAATCAAGTAAACGGTTAACATCAATCATCAAATGTAGAGAAATAAAATAATTGCAACTACCTTGCTACTATTACGAGCTATAAATGCAATCCTCTAGTACAAATTTAGGTCTTGTAAGCGGCCAATATTATTTCCTAAAATGACATAATAGTATTGAAGGATGACAAAATACATGGACAATAATTTCCTAAATACCCGCCTTTTATTGAAAGAGGGTTTGGACTCTTGTGGACACTATCCAAACCGGGGTAGGTGTGGACCCAAAGAACCGGTTTACCGACGGACTACTCAAAATGATGTCTTTATTTTACTCTAAAATGAGGTCGTTTTGAGGTTGTCAATTGTAGACTACTCAAAATGATGTCTTTATTTTACTCTAAAATGAGGTCCTTTTGAGGTTGTCAATTGTAAACCCGTTATTTGGGTCCGCATTATATCAATTTTGTCACTATACCATAGCTTCAAATCACCAGTAAAATCATTTATCTATCATTTATATATTTTTTTACAGTGTATGGCCCATCCTCTAGATGCTCAGTATGGAGATGGGCTATTGGCAAATTCTGCATTTGAAAAGGGCCTAGAAGGATGGAATGTGCACGGAAATGGAAAGATTGAATTGAGAAACTCTACGATTGGAAATAAGTTCATCGTAGCGTACAATAGAAGTCAACCACACGATAGTTTTTCACAACATCTATATTTAGAGAAGGGGGGCATTTTACACATTTTCAGGTAAATTTGTGTCCATTAGAATTTTAATTTCCTAAGCTTATATATACTAGCTTAGGTCTTCACAATATAATCTATTTTTTTCCATCTTGGGTGCGAATTAATGAAGGAAAAGAGACAGTGTCAGCTGCATTTAGACATTCCCAAAACCAAACAATGGTAGTGGGCTCTATTGTAGCCCAATCAGGCTGTTGGTCCATGCAAAAAGGAGGTTTCACTGTTGATCTCTCCATGCCAGCTAATCTTTATTTTAAGGTGCACTACACATGGATTATTAAAATTATATGTTATAATTTATTCATTATATATATTTATTTAATGAATTCTATTCCTTGTTCTAAACTTTAACAGAGTAACAATACCGGTGTTGAGTTATGGGTTGATAATATTTCTCTGCAATCATATACTCAAAGTCAATGGAGAGATTATCATTCTGCAAGTATAGAAAAGGTAAATTTGTGCAGTACATTGTTGTTTTGCACCAAAAGAATTTGATAGATAAGAAAAATAATAGATTTTGCACTTAAATGTGCTTTTTGCCAAATCGGTTTCTTCGAGATTTAATGATTCTATCGGTTATTTAAAATAAATGGTTAAATCAAATCTTATTCTTAAAACAACTTTACTACCCGACCTTAATTTTAATATAAGATGGAAAACAGTTAAATGTTCCTATTGGACTCATGTTTACATGCCAACACCATATTCTTACTATTTTTAGGTTGCGCCCTTAGGGGTTAGGGCACATGATATATACAATACCCTTTGAATATAAGGTAGTTATTTTGTAAAGACGAGAAGGCCGATCAATATTTTATGCACAAACAAAATTGAAATTCATTGTTTTTCAACACTCATTGGGTATGTTTCGCAAAAACTCTTTTTTTTCCCGCTATATCATGGAAAACCAATAAAAAGTAGAAAAAGATATAAAAAATAAAAAGGTGATTTAGGCTTTGACCGACATTTATTCTTCCCTATTACATATTTGGCTGCTATGTTGCAAAGTCACCGTCAATTTTTTACCATATTTGTGCTTATGTTGTGCAGATAAGAAAGCGTAAACTGAGATTACATGTATCCAACAAGCAAGGAGAAAAGATCCAAGGAGCTCAAATTTCCATCAACCAAACCAGAACCAACTTCCAACTTGGTTGTGCCACCGCAAACACTATACTATCCAACAAGGGCTACCAAGATTGGTTCACCTCTCGCTTCACTGTAACAACCTTTGATAACGAAATGAAATGGTAATGCACGAAACCATAACCCCCCCTAAAATGGCTTTTTGCCTTATTCGTTCCCCTACTTTATACCCGGTTTTCATTATCGTATACAATAAATTTTGTAAAGTGCAAATGTTTTTTAAAAATATTTTTGAAAATAGTTGTAATTTGTACATGAAATTTTATAATGTATACATGAATATTTGTAATATACTCATTTGACAGCCATACTGTGTTACTTGTTCCCGAGTTCGTTGCTCATTTGGCACAAGATGATTCCAAATCCATCACTTCTCTTTAATTTTGAGTTGCATAGAATATTGTAATTTTTGTATTAGTGGGAATTAGTAAATGTTTTTATAGTGCCTCTATGTTTTACGGTATACGTACGGGTTTCTGCCCCTAAGGCGGGGTTGTCAATGACATAATTACTTATAAAAAAAGTTTTTCTATACTCTAACTAATAACATATATAATAAGGGTGAAGGATCTTAGTATCCAAAAAAAATGTGGGTGTCAAAAAAATATCGTCCAATGATTATAATAGAAACTCCCCAAAAAATAAAAAATCCCAGAGCTATTAACAAAACAAAACTGAACCCTAAATCATCAACTTTAAAAAATAAATCCGAAACCTTAAAGCCTTCCCATAAAAGACAAGTAAAAAAAAGTGACGTTTTAGAACATAAAAAATAAGGTGGACTAATTGCAAAATATTTTTTTCTTACCGACTGTAGATTAATTGTCCCTTATTTCTAATAATTTATCAAAATATTTCAATAGGTACTTCACAGAAAGGAACCAAAGCCATGAAAACTATACCATCGTTGATGCCATGGTCAGCTTCTTCAAAGGACACAACATTGCAGTGAGGGGACACAACATCCTTTGGGATGACATAACCAAAAATACAATTTGGGTCAAAGCATTATCTCCTATAGCTCTATGGGCTGCTTCAATGCAAAGAATTAAGTCCGTAATGACTAGATATTTTGGTCAAGTGATTGCATGGGATGTGATGAATGAGAATCTACACTTTTCTTTCTTTGAAGATAGGCTCGGCCCAAATGCTTCTGCGCTGTTTTACAATATAGCAAGCAAATTGGACTCTGCAACTTTGTTCATGAATGAGTTTGATACTATTGAACACCCCGAAATTGAGAGTACCACTCCATTAAAGTATTTGCAAAAGTTGAAAGAAATTAGGTCTTTTCCGGGGAACGAAGAATTGGTTGTGGGGATTGGATTGCAAGGTCATTTTGCGAAGCCAAACATACCGTACATGCGTGCATCATTGGATACTTTTGGCGCAACCAAGATGCCGATATGGCTCACTGAGTTGGATGTTGAAAGAGGACCAAATCAAGTAAGTAAATGTTTTTCTATATTTTTCACTAAGTGTGGAAAATGTATTCACATATATATATTTGAAGAATGAAATTTTATTTGTATAAAATTGTAGATAAGTGTACACAATATGTATGTTTGATTTTACAAAATATAATTGAAGCTCATACTTTAGACACACACATACTTGTACATTAAATTTTCTTTTTAATGTGAACCCTTCGTTTGATCTAACGATTCACAGTGATGTATTATTCCACGTCAACATATAGCGATTGGATTTTATATGGGTTTCACAATAGTTCTTTTTCAAATCTGGCAAATACTCTAGAGACAAGCTAGCGATTTAATATGGGATGTGATTTCCCCTTCTTGGTGCCAATAACTGTGAATTCCCCTTCTTGGTGTCAACCTTTGACCATTTATCAAAACATCTTTGTTACAGTGCCCACACATGAAATTCTCAGATCTTTCTGCTTTCGAAAAAAGGTAAGAAAACCCTCTCTTACTGGAGGGCTTCTTTATTACTCTTCCAATTTCATGAAGTTTTCCGGAGCTGGCCTTATTGGACTTGTCAACCTTTTAAGAGATGCAAGGGAACATAACATTCTTCGAGCCAATACTTCTTTTTTTCATTTGAGAATAAATCTCCTCTTGCCAAAATCAAGAAGATATTTCACCATTGTTCCTTCTGTAACTATAACCTTTTTATAAGATCTGGTTGGTTTTCTAGATTCCTTGTCCATCTTTTAGAGAAGGATAGTGTTTTCAATGTCATCCCATCTAATGTTCGCATCAAACTCCCTAACCTGTAGAGCAAGTTGATCAATGCTTCTTGATGTCTCTACAGAAGCTTTCCAGGAAACATTTTGGCTTCTCTTCGTAATTTCTGAACTGTCAGGATATAATATCCCTGAATCTTCTTGCACCCCCCTTGTCGGGCAGCTTTGGAAACTAAAGAACGAGGCAGAACCTTCCAACTGAAGAACTGATGTGAAAGGCTACCACCCCTCCACCAAAATAGACCCAATCCAGAGACAGCTTTTGAAAAAGAGCTTGGCTCGAAATCCGGACACACCTGACCCGTTTCTGGCTAGTTCGAAGTTTTGTAGACATGCAGGTCAGAACATGAGAAGCAGAACCCATCGTAGCAGCAGTATCAACATGTTTGGGCCACTCTGCTGAAAGATCAAGAGGACGCAGATTTGACTCCAACATGAGCAACAGCTATTTCACTGAGGTGATATCAGATGCCTTGACACTTTTACGCCAAATCTTATAATGTGGATTTAGCCATGGACCCAAAAGAAGCCCACGCAGGCGATCTTCAAAGCAATGGGTATGGCACATGACATCAATAAGATGGCCCTTCCTATTATTTTTTGAACCAATACCTAACAGCTCACTAGTAAAACCGTCATGAACAGGACCACCCGTATCATTAATAATGAACAAGCAATCCCTGTCATCATCAGGAACTTGGCAAGAGAAGCACGACCCACATCTTTCTTTCGTAGCATCAACATTTAGGTTCTCAATATTGGACGAACAGAACTCTGTTGATAGATTCGAAATAACCTTCATTTGCGTTGAACGAATTTCCTCAATTGATCTTTTAGGCTTGTCAGGGGTCTTATTTGAAAAACTGATGAGGTTATTTGAGCAAAACTATAATAGTTAACATACCTCGTAGACAGCGTATGCATTCCTCGAATCTCGGAATCATTTAAAATCCCAGAAGATCTAATCAAACAATCCAGGCTAGTTTTCTGGAAATTCTGAGTTGTTAAAAAAACTAGAGAAATTTCAGCTGACCATTCAGAATTTGTCAATGACTTTTCATGGACTGGTTCACATTCACTGCGTCGCTTTTAGGCAACTCTAAAGCCCCACATTCTATGCTACTAGAATATGTAGAGATCAAATTTTCTTGTGGCTCCCTTCAATGGCAGTCTCATCCTTAACAAAAATCCCTGAAGGTACCGAAAGAAGTTGTAGCATTGAACTTTTCGTTCCATTAACTATAGCAGTTGCATTATAAAGCTTGGTAATTGCACTTAAAATTGGGCTATAAAGATCAGATGACTTAGTGCTTCAATAACAACAATCAAATTATTTCCGTGTTAATATTTATATAGGATCAAATCCCAGTAACTCTGCTCCTCGAATTGCCTCCTTTCCAACTCGCAACCAGGGCCTATCTTTTTCAAGCACACAATACCAATCACTCTCTGGAAAGAGATTGGTTGCAACCCCTACACACTTTGCATGAAACGCAGCGGGGTAACCATCGCAACATATTAAGTTTCCATCCATTTTACAAAGGCAACATTCGTCCCTGTTCCAATCTGTGGTTTCCTCAACAACCTCGTCAGTCAAGCAGGGACCACCAGGAACATCCATCACACTCTTCTTTTTCTTGGAACTATCAAACTTCACATTCCTATCAACACCCATACTACCCTTAGTTCCCAGCATTCTTCTAAGTTTTGATTTTATGGTTTCCACTTCGATCACGTCATCACAAAGAGACTGAAGTATCTCAATCTTTACAGATTTGGGTTGTTCATAGTATTCAGTCCCAAAAAACTTCAAGTAGCTAATATTAATATCGGACTCCAATCCAGAACTATGCATTAGGACATACTCAACCAAATAGACAGGCCACGTGATCAAGTTCAAGAAATCCCAATTAAGACTCCTCAGGCAAAGAGAAGCGGATTGGGAGCTCTCGTCAGAAAGAAACTCTAAATGTTTCTTCAAAATTCGTAGAAGGCAAACATGAACGAAATCAATTAATAAATTAGGAACCTTGCATCTCGGGGCTGCAACAAAATCTTCCAACTCAAATGGACTTGAAAACAATATTGTACTAAATGACCTCAAAGCCATCTAGATTAAAATTTTCTGAAGAGGGGGTAACTGCAATTTTGGGGGAACATCATTATGTTCTTCAGATTTATCATGACCTAAAAGTTTCTACTCTGAAACTACACTAACCGAATTTTCTGAAGTTAGTTGTAAAAAATACATTGCAACAGATTTTTCTTATTGTTACTAAACTCCGTTCATATTAGACCACATAGTGCGTTTCCGAATTTATTTATGGTTTTGGTTTGTGACAGGCTGAATACTTGGAAGAAATTATGAGGGAAGCTTATGCACATCCTGCTGTTGAAGGAATTATAGTGTGGTCAGGGTGGAAGCCAACAGGTTGCAGTAACATGTGCTTAACGGACAATTCTTTCAAGAACTTGTCGGCTGGCGATGTTGTCGACAAGCTGATCAATGAGTGGAAGACAAACGTAATGGGAGAGACTGGTGACGATGGGGTTTATGAGAACCAAATTTTTCATGGGGAGTATACTGTGACAGTCTTCAATAACCATACCGGTACAAAGTTGACAAGGCACTTGGAAGTGTCTAGTGCGGATTCTGAAGCATTGGATGTTTGGATATCCATATGATAAGAATATTTTTTTGTACCCAACAAACTACGAATGGTGAATAAAATTTTGGTTGATTAATAACATTTCATTTTCTACTATTTTATTGTTGTTGTTACTACTATTATTATATAAAATTACAAAGGGATATGCTCCATCACATTTTTTTTTAAAACCGAGGTCCATGTAGCGACCCCCATTTTCTCAAGTAAGTTGGTTAGACACGATACGCTTACAAATCTTGAAGTATTATAGAAATATGTATCCAAATAATTTTAATACGCAAATTTTTTTATTAGTTGACAATTGCACAAAAATTGGACTTAAATTTGAATAAAAAACTAATTGACATGAAATCCATTTTTATCAAGTAAGTTATATCGAACTTTTTATGATATACTACTCTTTTCATGGGGATTGTGCTAAAAACAAATTTGATATAATTCTTATCGAATAGTTTCAAGCACAATGCTACAACTTAATGTTGGAACCTAGCCAATGATGAATATTTTGTAATTTGGCTATAGCTTCCACCAACCTAATTCTTAATGGTGACGAAATGAGATACAACATAAAGTAATTTTTTTTTATCGTTATATCTTTTTACTCTTATTGCAAAATAAAGTAATCAAATCATCAATTTAGTTGAGTATCATTGTTTCTTTTATTTAAGCCAAAAATACAAACACAATTCTTATTACAAAGTGATCAAACCTTCTAGTCCAACAAACACACAAATATACATGCAACCTATGATGTCCATAAATGCGGACCTTTTTTATAAAATAATAAAAAAATTATTTTTGAGTTTATTTTTTTGTATGGTATTTAAATATTTCAAGGGACTTCACAAAAAAAATTGGTTCAAAATAAATTTTTTCGTTATTTTAAAAAAACCAGTCAAATTATGTGAGTTTTTAAGCTGTTAAAAATTGACATAGTTTGATCGATTTTTTTAAAATAGCAAAAGAAATTGTTTTGAGATGATTTGTTTTTGTGAGTATCCTGAAATGTTTAAATACCATACAGAAAAAATGAATTCAAAAATATTTTTTTACTTTAAGATACATCATTTTTATATTTATATATTAGATTCTCAGCATCGACAACAAAATATTTATAAATTATCAGAATTGAATTAAACTGAAGCTTTTTAGTTAAACAAATGCCAATCAGACCAACATCCACAGTCTAAGTAATGATTTAAAAACTCAGCATAATAACATTTCAACCTAAATAAAAGGAAAATAACCGTTGGGCTTATGTCTTTACTATATTCTCGAAAAATAATAAAACTGAAACAGAGAAACAACCTAGTTTAGAATCAATGATGTCCAATATGCAAGGTGAGACTGAAAGGTTGATCTCTCGATGGTTCTATTATCCTTGTCTAGGAGTACCTGGGAGAAAAATATTTAAATTTTGGGCCAGTGTCCTAAAGTGTGCAAGAATTAACTTACTCATTTAATAGGGCAAAAGTACCGTGAATTCAAAGTGAGTGTTCCCATTGTCACTCTCATGAATAATATATTTCACCCATCACCTAAAAGCAGTGCTACTCGAATACCCACCCATAACCCGGTATGAATACAAAATAAGTGCAAATGGTAATATAAAGATGCATATATCAAGATATAATGTATTAAAACAGAGTTAAATACTTTCAAGTAATTGTGTCTTAATTTATCCCCGAGACACTAACCATAAAGAGATAACATTTAATATCATTCGTACAACGAAGTATTGGGTTTGCATCTTTAGTCTACAACATTAGACTTAGGAATTCTTTCATTTATTTCAATTAATTTCATATATGTCATTATATATGTGACACTAAGGCATCTACTTATAATGTCTCATCCGTGCTCTATCGATGAGTATGTAGGAGTCTCTTATCCAAAACGGTCAAACAAAACACAAACAAGTGAAGCGGTACCTATGCAGTTTCACCAATGCACGACCCATACCAAACAGTGTCACATGGATTCAGCATCAACAATTAACTCTTATAAGTGGCGCTGCCACGTAGTACTTACAATATGGCCTAACACTATGCCTAGCCCACCTGTGTCGATGTGTGCTCTGGTCCTGAACACGCGTACCCCAATCGATAGGACGGATCATGAATATCAGTATATTCACACAAAAATGTAATTACATATTATCATATGTAAAGGTAATTATCCTAATAATTACCCCATAGCTTCCTAAAAATAATAGTCTAAATTTATTCTTATTTAATAATTTATCAACATGTGAATTATTAAATAGTCCCTCTTTATTAGATATTATTAACCATATAGTTAATTTAGTCCTTCACTGATAAATATTCATATGTTTTCATTTTAATAAATTCCACGAATGCCCAAACACGGTTCTACCAACTCGTATAAACTTTTAAAAATCACCCGGACCCAGCGGCCAAGCCCTCCAGGAGCTGAACCGATTCGGCCCAGGAGCAAACCGGTTTACTACTCCAAAATTCATTTTTCCAGTTTTCTTCTATACGGGATTTACACTTTCTAAAGAAAAACCTGATTTTCTAGGTTCCTATCAATGTACGTTCCACTAAATGAATCTTAAATAATTAGTGCACCAACTCAGGGTAATTAATCATGTATTTTTAACAATGAATTCATATTCTAAAATCCTAGAATTTGAGTGACTAATCTATGTTAATATCAATTCAGAATTTCCCTAACAATAAATCTTTCAAATTTCTATTACATACAAGGTTATAATCATCATAACCTCAGTCCTTGAAATATGTTAAAAAAATTTCTATATATGAATCGACACAAACATTTCAAAAGGAGCCCTAAGCATGATTTCTATTCATTTAATCATTATAATGGAACCATCCTAAATTATGTATTCCTTAATTACTCATAAATGTCACTTATAACATAAGTATATTCAATTTACATTATCAAATCACCAAGACACCTAAATCCAAAATTTCTACATGGATCACAACATACAAAGAATAAAAAAGTAATTTGAACCAATAAAAATTAAGAAAAGTCTTGCCTTGGATCTTAGATTGTTTCTTGGTAGGTTCTTCGATTCCTCCTTGGATCTTTCTCTCCCAATTCTCCTGCTAGGGTTCTTTCCTCTCTCTTCTCAAATGTGTGACCTAAGGTTCTTGAATGCAAATGACAGGGAGTTATTAAACTCCCAATTTATATAACTAAGGCTCTAATCACTAGTTGAGCTCTAGGCCTCAACTTTGGACCTCATATGATCCGAACCCACTACTCAAATGACCTGAAAGTTATCCAATTAGTATACCCATACCCCGGGACCATTTTTAAAGATCTAAAACACCTAAACGAGCAAATAGCACCTCCCAAAACGTGTCTTGAGTATTTTTATTTACCATACCCATTTGTATTGTGTTTAATTGACGCCCAACCTTAATTTAATTACTAGATGATTTATTTTTCGCAATTGAACCCATGAATTTATATTTTACTCATTGAAATTTAATTTTATCCGATTTAATTCATTCCTATATTTAATCCGAAATTACTAAATAAATTTCTGTCATAATATTTTATCCTGAAAATACGGGGTATTACATTCTTTCTCTTAATAACGAAATTTCATCCTTAGAATTCACTACAGTATGAAATCACGTTCTAATATGATTATCTTAAGTTTATACCCAATTAGCCTGTACTCATATTGCATAATCATTCCTAAGGATCAACATGCCTATTGATTCCAATAAAGGCTATAGTTGCCCATATCCAATGACACCGTCATTATAATAACATCATTTTTTATTGTACACATCATCATATAACTAAGATTATCACTAGTCTTAACGTTCATAAAGGAACCAAATACTTCTACAATACGAATGCATTCCACTTTGCATACTCTTAACATAACATTAGAAGATTTCATCACTGGATAATTATCGCATTTATTTATCCATAAAAACATACCATAATTGGTATTTATTCTACGTTCGTATTCCAAATCAAACATTGATTATATCCCTACTTCAAGAAATATATTAGTAATCCATCCTGAAATCTTCACATTGTTGTGCATATTCTTGATAAGGCAACTCTTCCCAATTCATGTGAATCTCGCGTCTATAATCTCATTGCCCGTATAAACTCTCACTATATAACCATCATGGGTCGTACGATACTATCTTTAAAAGTTCATAATTGGACACCTACTTGTCCACTTATCTGCTTAGTGCATCAACCAAATACACATCTATTATGTACAAGACACACATACTCGTACAAGGTTTCTAATTAGGTCGTCGCCCTTCATATTCTGAAATAACACAGTGACCCTGCTCCTAGTTCCAAACAATCGCACTTGATTTTCACTGAAATCACGAACGATGTAACAACACAATAAATATTACCTAATATGAGTACATCATAAATTAATGCTCTCTTGTTGGAATTTGTCAGGCCACAACATCTCTCCTCAAAATCCGCACAATCATATCACTACGCAATTCTCTCTAAACTTTATAAAAATCATCGTACTAATTTGAAGTTTTCATCGCCATCCATTTTACAATATAGTTGCTTTTTGTCACTCATGTCCTTAATACAAATATAAACTCTCCATCGGCTAACCATCCCATGTATCCATCCCCTAACGTAACGTATAATCCATATCAATATTTTGAACTCAAAACTCACCTCCAATAGACAAACTCATATTGTCAGCCAAAATCATCATCACATTCACTATGAAAATCCTCCATAAGGCTATCACAACTTCCCAACAATAACAACTAGAACACATAAGGCATTTACAGAACCCATCAACCATTGAGGACTTTCCCAACATAAAAATAAGTAATAGCAACTTAGGGGGTACTCACACGCCCACTACTATCCAATGTTTAGAGGAGAATATTCACATAATTTTCCCGTACATGATAAATTGCATAGCCACTTCCATATGGAATGAGATCACTTACGACTAATACCAAATCCTAGTGAACCCCAACCCATAATCCACGTGGTTGCGTCAACAGTAAATCCACTTATTAAGAAACAAATCTCGACAATACCATCATGCCCAAACAAAATACGTCACCATATAATGTAGAGATATTATTAACATCATACTTTAGTATATATATACTACAAAAACCACGTCAATGGCTAACCCAACACCATCGCATCATTGTACCCACTCTCAGCTACACGCTACCTTTTTAACCATACGAAATCTACATCTATAACCCCAATACCCGTAGAAAAGTCCACCATATAAAATCTATACAACTTTAACCAAACCATCCTTGGCTATACTCCACCACACCCAAAATTCACATTCGAGCAACTGGTAACCATACTGCCACACATCTCATATTGAAAAATTGAAATTATAATTTACCCTTATGTGACACCCCGCCTAATTAAATTCCCGGTGATCAATCCTAAATCAAATTAAAACAAGTTTCTCAGTTGGTTCATTCTTAGCATCACTGTTACTAACCACTTAGGTGAAATAAAACTAGTGCCAAATTTCAACTTTCATTAAACATACAAAAACATGTGGAGCAATGAACAAATCAAATATCAACATAAAAGTCTGAAACAATCAACTAAGGTGGGATAAACCATCGGCCCAAACCAACAAATATAAAAATCCCAACTAAAAAAAGTACGGTGGGATAACATGTCCATACTGAAACTGAAATCCTACACTAGATCAGAGATGATAAAAAAAGCGTCTAATCGATGTCCTGCAACATCCACCCGTGCTACAGCTCCGAAACCTCTGGAATTAATTCACGCTTGGCGTCCCTGTGGCCGAACACCTAATAGGTTTTTAAAAATATTTTATATATCAAGAGTTAGTACTCAAAACATTTTGAAAATATTTAGCAAGTAAATTTATTGCAGTAAGGATCAGTTATTGATTACACATGTTAGGCTTACGAACACTCACTTGAGTTTCCTCACCTCTCATCTATAGTGCATGCCTAACGTTCCATACTTAGCCTAGTTAGCTACAACTACCCAAGATATTTAGACTATAGTACTCATCTAAACTCATCTACACGTCTAAGTTCCCGTACCGCCCATACAGTACTAAGTTTCATTAACACTTCTCATTTTGTTAATAAATTTCCAAGTAACATTTCACATATATTAGTTTCTTATTTGAAAGTTAAGTCTGACCACTTAATCTTTTTCATTAGATGTTCACTATCTAATATTATGTTTTTCCAATTAAGCTTTCTCCACTTGGATTACTATTCCCGTCATATAATTATCTACTACTCCATCCTAGTAGATTTTTCATATAGTATATATTTCACACACAATATGGACTATAAGGATAATTGGCCCGATCTAATCATCGCCTCTAATTATCCCAAATTATTTATCTTTTAGATGTATGCACATCATATCATCATCTACCATTCTACCCAAGTAGATTATTTATATTGTATATATTTCACACACAATATATACTATAAGGAGTATTGGCACGGTCTAATCATCGACTCTAATTCTCCTATCATTTACACTGGCCCGGTCTAATCCTCAACTCCAAATGTAAATGAAATAGTGAAATATTTGCCCGGTCTAATCCTCGATTCCACTATCATATAGGCACTGTTGGTATTCACCCAACCTAAGTACAAAATTTATAGGTATATACACGACCTAAAGATTTACATTAGTACGTAGCATATTTCTCTTCCAATACTCACCTTACCTTGCATTTTTGATTTCTCTCTTTATCGTATTTTCTCGAGTATTCACCTAACTCTAAGGGACTAGTTAACCCCTTTTTAATTTCAGTAGTTAAGTCTAACTTACTCTACTGGTATGTATCATGGATTAATGTTTACTCTCCCTCCATAACTCATGCCACTCATTTCTCGATACGAATCCAAATCGATTTATCCTCGTTGGTCCATACTCTAAGTCTCACTCTAAAGTACTTGTAAGGACATAATTCTCATGTCCGTTATCTTACAGTTTTGTATGTCATACGCCGCTACATTCGGCTACATCTGGCACGTCTCTACACGATCGCTCACGACGGCCTCTATCCGAATTCCAAGCATCAAGCATTCAACAACTCCTAAATGTGTCCCACATCTGCCTCAATGACTTCACGTTCCACGATTTTAGGGACTTAATGCAAGTGGTACGCAAGGGAAGTCAAAACAGTGAAAAAAAAGGCACGATAGGAGAGTTTAAGGGCATTTTCGTAATTTCACATCCATAGTTCGGAGGTCTGGTCAACTACAAAGTTGAAGAGCTCGCCGCAACGAAGATACTGGAAAAAAAGGCACCTCAATCCGAGCTACGGTGAAGGAGTTATGACCTTTTGAAGATAGAGACAATTCCTTAAAGAATCCTGTTTTTTTTGTACGCTGGATAGAATTTTTTAGAGTTTTAAGAATGTGGGACTCTTCATATTTTTTCCTATAAATACCAACTTCGGGGGAGTTGTTTTGCAAGACTTTAGGAGACGAATTTAAGAGTCCAAATACATCTAGTCTTCATATTTTTGAGTCCCAAGACTCATGTTTTGATTCACACATCATTGCCAAACCTTTGTGAATCCTTTTGCAACCCAAGAACACAACTTTGGTTTGTTCAACCCTTGTGGAGGAGACCGTTCTTCTTCTTCATTGCAGCCCTACTGGAAAGGGATAATTCCAGCCGCGACTACAGAATCCGATACCCGAGGGTAATTCTTAGTCAACTTGTATTTTCATTGTAATCCGATTGTAAGTCGTTTTCTTACAAATTATAGTGAAAATAAATGGTTTTGCCCCTGAGGGGGATTTTCCCTTAATTGCATGTGTTTGAATGTTCTTGCATAGATTATCTATTTATTCAATCACATACTGCTGCATGTTTAGGGTTTGTTTGTGTTAAAAGGGTTTTATATATTATTTGATCATTACACACGCACACACATAGATGCATGTTTAATGGTTGATTTTATTTGGTTTAAAAATAGACGCTAATTAAATAAGGGTTACTTGGAATCTTGAGAAATTTAATTTAAATTAATATCACATAGTCGCATACGACGTTTTCAAATTGGTATCAGAGCGGGTTACGCTAATTTATCGCGTGATCCTGATTTTTCGAGGATTTACTTTCTGATACAATTTGTCTACTCACGTTTTCAAATTGGTATCAGAGCAGGTTACGCTAATTTATTGTGTATTCCTATTTTCCGCAAAAATTGTGTGATATTGATTTTTTTTAAAAATTCAGTTTTATGAAAAATCGCAATTTTTCAATGGAACGTCCATTTAATGAGGAGCCTATTTTTGAAAAATTTCACGACCGTGCTGAAAAATTAAAAAGTTTGAATTTGAAACTTTGCAAAAGAATTAAAGTTTTGGAAAAAGAAAATTCTCTCTTTAAAAGTAAGATTGAATATTTGCAAGGGTTTCAAACTCAAAGTGATATTTGTCGTGAGCACTTTGGTAATTTGTGTACTGATTTTGATTCTTTAAAAATTGCCAAAAAGGAGAGTGATGATAGGGTCCTATTTTTAGAGAAAGAATTGAAGGACCTTAAAAATTCAATGGTTTGTGTTTGTGCCAAAGAGGAGAAAAATATTTTAGTCAATAAGTTTGTGGCACGTGAAAAGACTCTTAGAAAAAAGTTTTCTTTAATTGAGGGAGAGAGAGATACGCTTTTAGGAATTATTGAAAACTTGAAAAAGGCGTCCCTTAATTTGGAAGAGTCTAATTCTTTGCTTGAGTCAAAAATTTTGAAGTTACAAAATAATTTGATAGACTCAAGTAGATTTGATAGTGATGGTAATGGCTCATCGTGTTCTCATGCTTCTAATGCTAAAGCCAAAACCATTATTTGTTTTAGAGGGTCAACTAATTCCAAGGACGCTAGAAAAGATCACACTTTCGATGTCATCCCACCCGTTTACACATGCTCATATTGTGGTAGGAATGGTCACCTTAGACGATTTTGTTTTGATCTTGGAAGAGGTCCTAGGAATTCGAAGTCTAGTATTTTGTTGGTTCCCAAAACCCCTTGTCGACGTGTTTCATCCATTTGGGTTAGGAAATCACTTTTGGTGGAACTAGATTTTAGACAAGTTGATTCTCGTTTGCTTGCACATGATTCTTCTCTTGCCATATCATATAGATGATTGTGTTTGCATGTTTGTCATACGCTAGTTATGATTTTTGATATATTTTTGCTAGCGTTGTGACATGTACCTTTTGTATATATTTTTTTTTGAAAAATTTTGAAAAATACAAAAAGATTTTTGTTTTTTTTGTTTGCACCGTTTATGGATAAAAACTTTGGATGACTAAGTCACAACATCATTCCATTATTGTCATGTGACTATTTGATAGTGTCCTGAGACAATAGGTCAATTCATCCATGTGCTTTATAATGTTTGGAGTCATTAAGATGTAATTAAGTGTTACTTCCTACATGTTTGACTCACTTTATCCTTTATTGCACACATGCACGGATTTGTTTGATTATTGTGCTTGTCTTATCACATGTTGGTTGGGTGTTTTCACTTCAATCCTGTCCTTAAAACAAACCAAGCGCGATAAATTTTGATAAGGAAATTGTGCATATAAAAACCGTTTTGTGAGTTTGTGTGTTTAATTGAGAACGGGGAGGGGCTGCGAAAGGTAATTATCTATCCTTTGCGCAAAAGCCACCGTTAGAAAGGACCTAAAAAATGGAGGAATTTTATTATCCGGGGTCCAAAGAGGTTTAAAAGAGCTCGAAAAAATTGAAAGGCAATAAAAAGATATTCATGCCAATTATGGGCCATTTAGGTTTTTGCACCAATTCTCCAAAGTTTGAGAATTTAGATTACCTCTAAAAGATAATATATTCGAGGGAGTTTGGTTGGAGAATTTAAAACGGGTTTGCACGTCCTTGATATGCTTGAAAATGCGCTTTATAGTTTTGGACGTTATTGGTGTGGAAATCATTTGACTTTGATTTGTTGATTTGCATAAGACGATGTCATTTAAATTCAACAAATTTTTACACCTAAGGATACTTTTGATGCTCATTCGTTAGGGGTTCACATATGCATCGTGCACATATGATTGAGTGAGTTGATTTACCTATCGAATGTGTTCACACCCATTCATTCCATTTCCATGACTTTGTTGTTTGAGTCTAAATCCATGGTGTGATTTTTGTATCATGTTTTACATTTTTTTTCAAATGGTATCTATTTTTTTTGTTTTGTATGAAAAATTTGAAAAATCAAAAATAGTGTGCGAAGATTTTTTTAGCATCTCCTTGCAAGAGCACGTTTACCATATTGATTGATGCCTTGATTTGTATACCGTGACACCCCGATTTTGCCTGTTTGATTCATTCTTCTTATTTGTCTATTTGGGGACATCATAAAAAGGGGGAGAAAGAATTATCATTTTATGGGGGAGTTTGAATTTTGGGGGAGTTTTTGAGATTTGACTTATGCTTATCATATATTAGTATCTATGTTTATCTCATCATTTCAAACTCGATATGTCACTTGGTATTTTTCTTTATCTCATGTGTGTAGGTACTACATTGATGATCACTGAATTGCACACCCTGATGAGAAAAGATTTGAAGAACAAACGATGAAGAACTTATTCATTTTTATCTTTCCAGTTTTGGGTTCATGGAAGGGTAGATTTGTATAGGCAATTTTGTTACTTGATAATTCGGATTTTTATGTATGTACTGGCATAGACATAGGGGGAGATTTGTAAGGACATAATTCTCATGTCCGTTATCTTACAGTTTTGTATGTCATACGCCGCTACATTCGGCTACATCTGGCACGTCTCTACACGATCGCTCACGACGGCCTCTATCCGAATTCCAAGCATCAAGCATTCAACAACTCCTAAATGTGTCCCACATCTGCCTCAATGACTTCACGTTCCACGATTTTAGGGACTTAATGCAAGTGGTACGCAAGGGAAGTCAAAACAGTGAAAAAAAAGGCACGATAGGAGAGTTCAAGGGCATTTTCGTAATTTCACATCCATAGTTCGGAGGTCTGGTCAACTACAAAGTTGAAGAGCTCGCCTCAACGAAGATACTGGAAAAAACGGCACCTCAATCCGAGCTACGGTGAAGGAGTTATGACCTTTTGAAGATAGAGACAATTCCTTAAAGAATGCTGTTTTTTTTTGTACGCTGGATATAATTTTTTAGAGTTTTAAGAATGTGGGACTCTTCATATTTTTTCCTATAAATACCAACTTCGGGGGAGTTGTTTTGCAAGACTTTAGGAGACGAATTTAAGAGTCCAAATACATCTAGTCTTCATATTTTTGAGTCCCAAGACTCATGTTTTGATTCACACATCATTGCCAAACCTTTGTGAATCCTTTTGCAACCCAAGAACACAACTTTGGTTTGTTCAACCCTTGTGGAGGAGACCATTCTTCTTCTTCATTGCAGCCCTACTGGAAAGGGATAATTCCAGCCGCGACTACAGAATCCGATACCCGAGGGTAATTCTTAGTCAACTTGTATTTTCATTGTAATCCGATTGTAAGCCGTTTTCTTACAAATTATAGTGAAAATAAATGGTTTTGCCCCTGAGGGGGATTTTCCCTTAATTGCATGTGTTTGAATGTTCTTGCATAGATTATCTATTTATTCAATCACATACTGCTGCATGTTTAGGGTTTGTTTGTGTTAAAAGGGTTTTATATATTATTTGATCATTACACACGCACACACATAGATGCATGTTTAATGGTTGATTTTATTTGGTTTAAAAATAGACGCTAATTAAATAAGGGTTACTTGGAATCTTGAGAAATTTAATTTAAATCAATATCACATAGTCGCATACGACGTTTTCAGTACTCTATCGTACTTAATAATATACCTACTGGTCTTTCCTATGTCCCTAACTCGGTAAAATATCATCCTTAAGGTTCCCCTCCGATCAAGGTACAAAAGAGCCTCAATTCAGCTTTATTCGATCGATCGAAGGTTTTGGTCGACCGATCGACATTCATGGGTCGATCGATCGATCGACCAGATACCAGCCATGCCCAGTTTCAATTTTCTTCGAACTTGTTCCTTCTAAACTTCTTAAAACCTTATGAAACATTCTCCCATCATCACGAAACATTATAAACATGTATAGGGGCTAATCCAAACGTAAATATATCATCAAATCCATACGAAATCCTCCCAAGAATCATCAAAATTCAGTTTTCATTAAACCCTAGATAATGGTGTTCCTCATATTGATGTTAACATAAACCCAGAATTAAAATCCGTAGTAAAATCCAATTTCGTTTGATTTTAAATCCTCTACAGTTGTTAATATCAACTACATGCAATCCTAACCAAACATGCATAAAAATCAATATTTTTCTCCATGAGATTGAATAGAATTTTTATAAATCATGTAACCCTACACATGGGTATTATAAATTTAAATTTAAATGCAATAAACCACTTGCCTTATACAGAGGTGATCTGATTTCATGATGAAGATTATGATTTGATGTGCTTCCTTTCAAATGTTCACTCCTTAGGTACTTGGGATGCAAGAACACCTTCCAATCCTTCGCAAACTCTCCTTTAGCTATTGAGAACGGTCTCTTTTTACGCTCTAATGACTTATCTAAGCCTTTTGAGTTATGAACCCTAATCCCCAATTCTAATTATCAGACATAGGACTCTAATTTTCGTAGGTCCTTTAACCTATATTTTTAGAATGACCAAATTACCCCTATAAGGTGCCGATTTGGCCTAAAATTGACCTGTGAATCAATTGACATCCCCGGGTATACTATTTTGACTAATTCGCCCCTTCCGGTCTCATCTGCGACCTCTATCATCCGAGTCACTTAAAATATTTTTCTCCTTTCTCACCTCAACATGGTCTAACGTGCGACTCTCGATGAGATAACATAAAATACGCCCATATCACTCGCTATGACGTATATTTACTATTCACTCTTAGTAAATTAAATCACATACTAATCAGTCTCTATCTCTCGATTAATATAGAAATATCACAATTATTATACGACCACTCAATAATCATAATTATAATTTCGTCTTATTAAATTACTTCACTCACGTAATTTAAATATTAAATCGCATTAAATTCCTCTACTCTCGTAATTTAAATATAACGTATTTTCTATTTAATTATCCAGTTAATTAAATCATAAATACGTAAAAATATGGGGTATTACATACTTTCCCCTTTACAAAGGAATTTTGTCCTCAAAATTAGGATATACCTGCAGTGAATAACTCTGGATATTACTCTTGCATATCCTCCTCCCGCTCCCATGTAGACTCCTCAACATTGTGGTAACCCCACTGCACTCGCACTAATGGTACCACCTTGGATCGTAGTTTACGCTCACTATGATCCAGAATAGCCACGAGCCTCTCCTCATACGAGACGTCTGGCTATAAGTCAATTTCCTCAAGTGGAACATGCCAGAAGGCTTTCTCGCTCCTCCTGTATTTCTTTTGCGATGCCACATGGAACACATCATGTATCTGTTGAAGATGATCTGGGAGTCCCAATCTGTATGCTACCGGTACCACTCTCTCAATGATAGGAAACGATCCCACATATCTCGGCGCTAACTTTCCCTTCTTTCCAAATCTCATAATCCCCTTCATAAGAGACACCCGAACTAACACCCGGTCGCCCACCTTTATCTCTAAGTGTCTTCTATCGGCATCATCATAACTCTTCTGCCTATCCTGAGCTATCCGAATATGGCCTCCAATTAACTCTATCTTGGCAGAAGTCTCCTGTATCATCTTCGGCCCCAATAGCTTGTTATTCCCCACCTTTAACCAGCAGGCCGACGAACGACAAGGCCTCCCATAAAGTGCCTCGAATGGAGCCATACCGATAGTGAATTGGTAAGAGTTGTTATACACAAACTCTACCAATGGAAGATATCTCTCCCATCCTCCCCCAAAGTCTAGGATACACATCCTCAACATATCCTCGAGCATCTGATTTACCCTCTTATTCTACCCGTCTGTCTACGGATGATATGCTCAACCGTAAATATGTGCCCATGGCCTCCTGAAAGCTTTGCCAGAAATGTGACACAAATATTTTATCTTTGTTAGACACAATATTAATAGGAATCTCGTGTAGCTTAACGATATCTGAAATGAATAATTACGCGTACTGAATCGTATCAAAGTCAGTACGAACCGGTAAGAAAGGGGCTACCTTGGTCAGTAGATCCACTATCACCCAAATCGAATCGTGACCCCTCTGTGATGTCGGTAGTTCAGTAATAAAGTCCATCGAAATTCTCTCCCACTTCCACACGAGAATCTATAGTGGCTGTAGCATCCCTGAAGGTCTCTGATGGTCAACTTTCACTAGCTGACATGTAACACACTTCGAGACAAAATCTGCTATGTCTCTCTTCATACCCAAACACCAATACTATCGCCGCATGTCCTTGTACATCTTGTCCCCACTGGGATGTACCAAAAATATGGAACCGTGAGACTCGATCATCAATGCCTGCCTCAACTCCTCATCCTTGGGCACTACTAACCTCCCATTAAATCGCAGACATCCCTCTAAACTGACTGAGTAAGACTTCGCACCCTCAGCTAATAGCTGTCTCACATTATCCTGATAGAACTGGTCCTCTGCTTGAGTCCTCACTACCCGCATCACGATCTCGAGAGTGGTGGTCATAACTGCCATGTACGCCCTGGCCACCTCATCCTCCTACTAGATCTCACTCCACTTAGCTTTCCACACCTCATCTACATCCCCAGTAGGTCATTGACTCAACGCATCCGCCACCACGTTAGCCTTACCAGGATGATACTGTATATCAAACTGGTAATCCTTCACGAATTCTATCCACCGCCTCTGCCTAATATTCAAATCCTTCTGTGTGAATAGATACTGAAGTGACTTATGATACGTAAAAAGAGTGAACTGTTCCCCCAGAAGATAATGCCTTCATATCCTCAAAGCAAAAATGACCGCTGCCAACTCAAGGTCATTGGTGGGGTAATTCTTTTCATGTGGCTTTAGATTTTGAGAAGCATAAGCTATCGCCCTTTCCTCCTGCAGTAACACACCCCTAAGTCCCTACAGGGATGCGTTAGTGTATACCCAATACTCCAATCCACTCTTAGGCAATGCCAGTATGGGTGTTGATGTTAGTCTATCTTTTAGCTCATCAAATGCTAACTGACAGTGGTCGCTCCACACGAATGGTACTCCCTTCCTCTTCAGGTTCGTCAAAGGTCCAGCAATCTTCGAGAACCCCTTGATGAAGTGATGGTAATAACCGACCAAACCTAAAAAGCTACGAATCTCGATTGGTGTTGTGGGCTGTCCCCACTCCCTCACCGCTGATACTTTACTTAGATCAACAATAATGCCCCGGTCAGACATTATGTGGCTAATAAACTGAACCTCCCGATGCTAAAATCCACACTTCCCGAGTTTGGCGTATAACTGATGGTCCCGTAACGTCTGAAGCACCATACGCAAGTGCTCGACGTGCTCCTCCTCCGTGCGAGAGTAAAACAGAATATCGTCTATGAATACGATAACAAACGGTCCAAAAACTTCTTGAATACTCGATTCATGAGATCCCTAAACACTACGGCCGCATTAGTGAGCCTAAACGGTATCACCCTGAACTCATATGACCCGTACCGCGACAAGAAAGCGATCTTAGGTACATCCTCCTCTCGAATGCACAACTGATGGTAACATGACCTCAAATCGATCTTAGAGAAGTATGCATCCCCTCTCAACTGATCAAATAAGTCATCAATCCTAGATAACGGATACTTATTACATATTGCACCTTGTTCAGCTCCCTGTAGTCCACACACAAATGAATCGAACCATCCCTTTTATTCATAAATAACACAGGTGCGCCCCATGGCGACGTACTCTGCCAAATGAAACCCTGTCCCAAGAGCTGCTGGATCTGCCCTCTTAGTGCTCGCATCTATGAAGGGGCCATGCGATACGGTGCTCTGGGAATCGGTCTCATCCTCGGTGCTAAATTAATAACAAAATCAATCTCCTTACTGGGTGGTAATCCTGGTAGCTCCTGAAAGATATCCTCGAAATCCTTCACAATTGGGATTGAGTCCAGGGAAATAACCACCTCCTGTGAGGTCTCCTTCTCAATATGATATAAGTGAGTGCGCGATCCTCCCTCGTGAAGAGGCATCGCCACTAGGAACATCTCCTGTCTTGGAAGGGAAAACACGATAGTCCTCTCGTAACAATTCACCATCGCCCTATATTCCGCCAACCAATCCATCCCTAGGATGACGTCGTAACCCTCCATATCTAACACTTGAAAATTTATCGCTAGACTCAATATCCCGATCATAATATCTATACCCCTACAGATAGAGTGTATAAGGGACCCACTACCCATCGGTGACTCCACATACATAAGATGAGTTTCGGCTGTCTCTAAAAGGCCGACTGCCCGTGCAAATCTAGTGGCAATAAAAGAGTGTGTCGCTCCCGTGTCAAACTGAATTGAGGCTATTTTGTACGTTGATGGTTATTCGATTCCTAATGATTGGGGGGAACCTTAGGGATGATATTTTACCTAGTTAGGGACTTAGGAAAGACCAATACGTGTATTATGAAGTCCGATAGAGTACTTTAGGGTGATACTTAGAGTATTGACCAACGAGGATAAATCGATTTGGATGCGTATCGAGAAATGCATGGCATGAGTTATGGAGGGAGAGTAAACATTAATCCATGATACATACCAGTAGAGTAAGTTAGTCTTAACTACTGAAATTAAAAAGGGGTTAACTAGGTCCCTTAGGGTTGGGTGAATACTCGAGAAAATACGATAAAGAGAGAAATCGAAAATGCAAGGTACGGTGAGTATTGGAAGAGAAATATGCTAGTAGTAATGTAAATCTTTAGGTCGTGTATATACCTATAAATTTTGTACTTAGTTTGGGTGAATACCTATAGTGCCTATATGATATTGGAGTCGAGGATTAGACCGGGCCAATATTTCACTATTTCATTTACATTTGGAGTCGAGGATTAGACCGGGCCAATGTAAATGATAGGAGAATTGGAGTCGATGATTAGACCGGGCCAATACTCCTTATAGTATATATTGTGTGTGAAATATATACTATATAAATAATCTACTTGGGTAGAATGGTAGATGATGATATGATGTGCATACATGTAAAAGATAAATAATTTGGGATAATTGGAGTCGATGATTAAACCGGGCCAATTATCCTTATAGTCTATATTGTGTGTGAAATATATACTATATGAATAATCTACTAGGATGGAGTAGTAGATAATTAGATGACGGGAATACATCTAAAATAGTAATCCAAGTGGAGAAAGCTTAATTGGAAAAACATAATATTAGATAGTGAACATCGAATGAATAAGATTAAGTGGTCAGACTTAACTTTCAAATAAGAAACTAATATATATGAAATGTTACTTGAAAATTTATTAACAAAATGAGAAGTTTTAATGAAACTTAGTACTGTATGGGCGGTACGGGAACTTAGACGTGTAGATGAGTTCAGACGAGTACTATAGTCTAAATAGCTTGGGTAGTTGTAGTTAACTAGGCTATGTATGGAACGTTAGGCATGCACTATAGATGAGAGGTGAGGAAACTCAAGTGAGTGTGCGTAAGCCTAACATATGTAATCAATAACTGATCTTTACTGCAATAAATTTACTTGTCAAATATTTTTAAAATGTTTTGAGTACTAACTCTTGCTATATAAAATATTTTTAAAAACCTTTTAGGTGTCCAGCCACAGGGACGCCAAGTGTGAATTAATTCCAGGGTTTTCGGAGCTGTAACACAGGTGAATGTTGCAGGACATCGATTAGACACTTTTTTTTATCATTTCTGATCTAGTGTAGGATTTCAGTTTCAGTATGGACATGTTGTCCCACCGTACTTTCTTTAGTTGGGATTTTTATATTTGTTGGTTTTTGGCCGATGGTTTATTCAGCAAGACTTTTTTACCTTAGTTGATAGTTTTAGACTTCTATGTTGGTATTTGATTTGTTCATTGTTCCACATGTTGTTGTATGTTTAATGAAAGTTAAAATTTGGCACCAGTCTACTTTCACCTAGGTGGTTAGTAATTAAAAAGTTTTCGACAATGATGCTAAGAATGAACCAACTGAGAAAGTTGTTTTAATTTGATTTAGCACTGATCCCCAGGGATTTAATTAGGCGGGGTATCACACCTTATAGTCCACCCCATCGGCTCAGCTCGCCATTTCATAGCACCATCTTCCGTTTTCCCCTAATTGTATTTAATAGGGGTACTATCAACCTACATTCTCAATTAAAATCCTTAACCAAAACACACTCTTTCTTTGAGTTTTCTTGTAATCCACTTGTTCCTAAATCTGGTTTATAACTAATACAGTAACAAAATACGCGTCTATAATTCATGTGTAACTCCATCATTGTGCAATTATATAATTGGGTCCTCTCAACTCGAACCAACTAGAAAATTAATGTTCTCATTTCCAATTTCCATCCACATAGGTTTATTACAAATAATCTAACTAGTCTCCAACCTCTATTACGTGACTACACGATAGACCTATTACTAAGTCCAAACACTCTCATTTTATCGTCACCGAGATCATAAACGATTTTACCAAATAAATGAATATTGCCCAAATCTGAGCGCAACACCAATTTAAACCTTTAATTAGAATTAATCTCCACTTAAATTTTCATCAAAATCCTTATATTCTTTTGAAACCCAGCAATCCATTGCCTTCTCTCTTATGTGCACAAAATTTCATAAGGTCATTTTACTAGGCTAAATTTCTATCACAACCCATATTACCATGCGTAAGACCCAAAACTCCAGTAAGCCCCTCAACAACTAAAATCCCTTAAATCCCCAAAATGGACTCCATCACGAAATATATTAATTTATGTGTGCCCCCATGGGTCTCTTTAAGTTATAGACTTTACCCCAGACAAGATAATTTCCCATAATAATTTTCATAGTCTAAACCCTTATTCCATGCCTGATTACTAGTTCATGACGATCCTCATTCTTATGATTTTTTAAGCTCAAATACTCTAGAATTCTTACTAATGCTCAAATGAAAGAGAACGACATCGACACACACGACATCGTGACAACGAATTACAAATTCCTATAGTTCTCTATAGACACGTGAAAGAACGCTCAGCAGGAGATGAAACGGACGCAACACAGATCCTAAGGACACTAGAACCTAGATGCTCTGATACCAATTATAGCAACTCCCATTTTCTCACGTAAAGATTGGCCAGACACGATATGCCGAAGATGGGGATTATTTAGTAATTTATATCATTCTCAGCATCACGATAATAAAATATTTATTAATTATCACAATTGAATTAATCTGAAGCTTTATAATTAAACAAATACTAATCAGACCAACATACACAACCTAAGTAATGAATTAAAAACTCACATAATAATATTTCAATCTGAATAAAAGGAGAATAACAGTTAGGCTTATGCTCTTACAATATTCTTGGAAAATAATAGAACTAAAATAGAGAAACAACCTCGTTTAGAATTAATGATATGGAGTCGGATATGCAAGGTAAGACTACAAGGTTGATCTCTCGATGCTCCCTCTATCCCCATCTAGGACTACCCGGGGGAAAAACAAATTTTGGGTCAACACTCTAAAGTGTGAAAGAATTAACTTACTCATTTTAATGGGGTAAAGGTATGGTGAATTCAAAGCGAGTGTTCCCATCATCACTCTCATGAGTAATATATCTCACCCCTCACCTAAAAGTAGTGCTACTTGAACACTCACCCATAACCCGTTACAGATACATAATAAGTGCAAATGGTAGTATAAAGATGAATCTAGCAAGATAATGTATTAAAACAAAGTTAAATACTCTTTAGTAATTGTTTCCCAATTTACCCCTGATTTACTACCCTTAAAGAGATAACAGTTAATATCATTCTTACTACGTAGTATTGAGTCTGCATCTTTAGTTCACAATATTAGACTTAGGAACTCTTTAAGTTATTTCAATTAAATATATATATATATATATATATATATATATATATATATATATATATATATATATATATATATATATATATATATATATGTCATTATTATGCGACACTAAGGCCTCTACCTATAGTGTCTCGTTTGTGCTCTATCGATGAGTTTGTAGGAGTCTCATATCCAAAACGGATGAACAAAACACAAAGAAAGTGGGGCGATACCTACGCAGTTTCACCATTGCACAACCCATACCAAGCAGTGTCACATTGATCTAGTTAATTTAGTCCTCTGATAACAAGTCATACGTTTTCATTTTTAATAAAATCCACGAATGCCCAAACACGATTATAACTACTCATATGAACTTCTAAAAATCACCCGGACTCAATGACGGACCCCCCGACCAAGCCCTTAGGAGAAAAATCAATTCGGCCAGGAGAAAATCATTTTGCTTCTCCATAATTTGTTTTCCTAGTTTTCTTCTATACAAAATTTATACTTTCTAAAGAAAAACCCAATTTTCTAGATTCCTACCAATGTATGTTCCACCAATGAATCTCTAATAATTAGTTCACCAACTCAGGGTAATTAATCATGTTTTTGTAACAATGAATTCATATTCTAAAATCGCAGAATTTGAGTGACTAATCTATGTTCATATCAATTCAGAATTTCCATAACAATAAATCTCTCAAAATTCTATTACATATAAGGGCTATAATCATCATAATTTCAGTCTTTATAGTACGTGTGAAAGTCATCTATATATGAATCAACACAACCATTTCAATAGGAGCCCTAAGCGTGATTTTTATTCATTTAATACTTATAATCGAACCATCCTAAATTCTGGATTCCTTAATTACTCACAAATGTAACTTATATAATAAATATATTCTATTTTCATCATCAAATCACCAAGATACCTAAGTCCAGAATTTCTACATGGATCACAACACACAATGAATAAAGAAGTAATTTGAACTAATAAAAATTAAGTAAGTGTAACGACATATTTTTATAAGTCCATTATCAATTTGTTATGTCATATACCGCTATACCATTGAAGAGAATTCAAGAGCAATCTACATCAAGACGGATCTGAATTAATCAAGTTCTTCATCAAAAAGACTCCGCGAAGTTTATTTTGGTAAGGTTTTGTTTTAAATACCTTAACTTTCTATTTAGAGCTTTTGAGATATTTTTATAAATATTTTCTAAGTGTTGGAGCGGACCTTTTCGTCAAATTTAAGAATGAGTAATTTTTTCTAAGTGTTGGAGCGTACCTCGGTTTTGATGCCCAGGTTGTTCAAGCGAGATAGCAATCTCATTCGAACGACATGGCAGTGCCGCGAGATGTCATTCAAATGACATCTATCCTTCGTTCGCGCGAGATTGCTATCTCATTCGAACGAGCATGGTTTTTTAGGCGGCGCAATTTTATTATAAATACTCATTAAATGGTAACGTTTTCCTTAAGAAGTCTCAGCGTTTTATAGAATAAAAAAATTGCGAAAGCAGAATTCTTTTGGCTTCTTCCTTTTGGGGTTTAATCCCTTTTTGGTTTTCAATTCACAAAACTCCCATATGCTTTAGTGAATTGTTTTGGTGTTCAAGAACACAACTTTTCTTTCGTTCAACCTTTGTGGAGAAGGGATATCCATATTTGATCGGTGGATACTGAGCGTAGTCATTCTGCGTGTGGACGAGCCGAAGACGACGAACCGACACCTGGAGGGTATTTCGCTGTCTCTCGTATCTTTGAAGGTTTACTAAAGGCACCGTGCATTACAAACTTGTGGGCGATTATCATGTTGTATGTAAGTCAAAGGTCTTTTGAATTCTTTAAAGTGTTTATAAAAGGTTTTACCCGAAAGGGGTTTTTTACTGAATCGGTCGTCTTTATTTTTCATGCATGGTTTGGATGATTTATGACTTTTAGATGCATGTTTAGGAGCTGATTTTAGACTCTAATTAAATAAGTGTGCCGGATTAGAAATTTACGAATTTAATCAATTATCACACAGTCACGTTTTTCTGTAAGAAAGTTCTTGCCTTGGATCATGGATTGTTTATTGGTTGGTTCTTGGAATCCTCCTTAGATCTTTCTCTTCCGATTCTCCTGCTAGGGTTCTTGCCTCTCTCTTCTCAAATGTGTGACCTAGGGTTCTTGGATGTAAATATCAGGGAGTTATTAAACTCCTAATTTATATAACTAAGGCTTTAATCCCAAGTTAGACCTTAGGCCTCAACTTTGGAGCACCATCCGGGTCTGAACCCACTACTCAAATGACCCAAAAGTTACCCAATTATTATACACATACCCTGGGACCATTTTTAAAGTTCTAATACATCTAAACGAGACCATAGAGCCTCCCAAAATGCATCCCAAATATTTGTATTTACCATACCCATTTGTATTGTGTTTAATTGACAACCAACCTTAATTTAATTACTATATGATTTATTTCTCACAATTGAACCCATCAATTTATATTTTACTCATTTAAATTTAATTTCCTCCGATTTAATTCAATTCCAAAATTTAATCGAAAATTACTAAATTAATTTCTATCACAGTATTTTATTATGAAGATATGGGGTATTACAGTCCAGAATCTAGAATCAATCCATACTGCTCCATCACATCACATCACATCACATCACATCACAATAAGAGGTCTACCAAATGGATCCAAAAACTAGTAATTTTAAAAGAGGCCCTAGCTAGAGGCACTTAGTATTTTGACATTAGCTCTTAATATTTTTAATGTAATTACTATTGTTAGTGAATATGATGATGATGATGATGATGATGATGATGATGATGATGATGATGATGATGATGATTGGCTATGGCCATCCACAATGCAACTCCGTAAAAAGGGGGGAATTCACACATCTACGTTAAGAATATGGAAAACACAGTTGGAGAATGTAAGAAGATATTTTTAATCCTGGACATGGGACATTATCTCGCTTAGCCTCTAGGACCTAACCCAAGGCATGGAAAAAGGCACCCGCCCAGGAAATGCCAACCCATTTGCCCACTTTTTTTATCACTTACCATTTGATATGTTAGTTAACATTAAAATATATTCGTTATTCCCTAAAATTAAATGCCTATAAAAATTACACTTCTACACTCAATATTTTCACAAAAGTCATCTTCTTTCCTTTTGTCTACCCTAAATCGCAAACAACAATTTTTCCATATTGATTTATTTATATTTTCAAATTGAATATTTTTTTACGCTATGTTTCCAATTCAATGAAAGTGTAGTCCAAAAAATGAAAAACGAAATGAAAACCCTCATTAATCACCTAATCTCTCATCAATTTATCAAAATTTAGATAGGTTGTACGATAATTCACTACATACCCGAGGCGCGATAATTGATCCAACAACATGTGCCAATGATAGCCAATTGATCATGCGCGGTAGTAACCATGTGCCAACTGAAGTTTAGGCATCATTTTTCAATATTCTCGAATTGTGACACGCGATAGACAATTTCGGTGCCGTAATGAATAGGTGGTTGAAGATAGCACATACGTTTCACCTACCTTACGAGGATTTGGGGATTACCCTATCTGATTTTGTGTATATCATAGGTAACTATTTGAATTTATGCTATGTAATTTATTTATTTTTATTATTTATATGTCCTTATTGTAATATTTTATACTAATAAATATATTTCTATTTAGGAATTCTAATTAGGACCATTCCCATTTTGCCCCCATTTCCTACATTAAGTCCTTATACTATGGAGGAAATAATTGAAATATATTTTTTCGGAATAGGCTAAAAAGATGAAATATTTCCTGTGGATTGGTAAAAGCATACATGTTGCACTAGAGACAACAAACTACCGATGAATGACTAACAACGTAGAACAAATTACTCAATATTACCCCATAGGTCCATGTGCCATGATATAAAATTAGAAGGCCCAATTGAACTGGAATCGAGAAGCTAAAAACTTAGAGACTACAAGACTTAGAGAGAGTTTAGAATAGAAAGAGAATTTTTATTTTAGAATTTTTTTTAGCAAGTGATTGTCATTCAAAATTGAGAGGATTGTGGATATAATTGAAGAAAGTCATTTAAATCCAAGGCAAAATTTGGGTTTGATCAATTCTTCTCTAATTACTCATTACATGCTTTTAGTTTTTTACATTATTTCGTGGGTGATGATTATGGAGGGCTAATCTCCCTTTCAAGGGATGAATTGAAGCCCCCATGAATTCAATTGGTTTAGTTTTCTAATTTTAATTTTGTTTATTTCCTTTGATTAGTAACTTTAATTCGTACTCTTATTTTACATTGAGAAATGGAAAATCATCCTTGAAAAAGGATTTAAAATTGTCATACTTTTATCATTTGATTCAAACTAGAGACAGGCTTATCAAATTGGTTAAAATTATAATACCGTTTTCTTTTATTCTTGTTTTATTTTGTTTAATTAAAATTAGTTAAGGGAATTTTCCTTAGCGAGTGATTCATTTGATTAATTTTAATTCATTTAGAGTACAGTTGTAGGAATTAAAATTATTTTCCTAAAAGAATATTTAATTAATTCATTAGTGTAATGAGAGTCAACTTTTGAATTAATGAATATTTTGGAAATCAACTAAATTTAAATAGTACAAATTAGATTTAATTGTGTGAAGTTGGGGTGAATTTCATTCCTTGTTTCATTCTCATATTAATTATATCACTTGTGTTATTTCTCATCATCTTACTACTTAGATTTCTTTTTATTTTTAGTCACATAGTTACTTCGTCTTATTCACCCTTGAAAATTGTTTTAAAAGAAAATTAAAAAAATATGTAAATAAAAATATTTGAAAGAAAGTTGCATTTATTTTTTCATTTTAGCAACTTTCTTGAAAGTTGGTTTGATATCCTTACTTACCATTATACATGTTCATATTATGTTTGTAGGTTGAAGAATTTTGAGACTTAACTTTTGAGACAATGACAAATCACACACAAAAAATCAAGTTATCAAATAGCGTCGTTACCGCTTTTTGGAGATTGACGCACTCAAGAAGATTTTTGGATTGTAATTCATTTTTCGTTTTTAGTACCATTTTTCCTTTTATCAGAAGTGTTGTATTAGGATATCATCATTTGGCTTCTATTGCGGTGCTTAGTGACATCATTTACTTTTTCATTTATATTTGTAATAATTCATAAAAATGAAAAGCGTGATAGGGAAATCCGACAAGGTAGAGAGAGGGCATCCAAAGGAGAGAAAAAGAATCCTCTCTACTTTAGGTCAATAGACTCCCGGGGCCGACAGAGATAGACGATCTACCCCCGTCGACTCAAATCGATCTTCACCCACGCATGTCAAAATCGTGGGAGGTACATTTTTAAACACTCGCGAATCTCCCGCAAGCGAGTCAATATTGTGTGTGCCTACGTGCTCTTATTTGATTTTTATTCTTGCATTTATTTTTGAATGATGTGATGAATAAATCAATTAATACCTACACCCGGTCATTCACGAGAAGGGATTTCATCACCCGACTCATTCACTTATTCATTGTGTGATACCCTAACTATCATTAAATTTAAAATCAATCAACTAGATATCCCCATAGGATATGGTATTTGTAGGCCCCCTTTTGATCAATTTGACTTATGGGAAAACCTGTAGATTCCTCTCCACCTGGAAAATCCTCAAACGGTTCTCTTTGAGGCACGTAAGTGTCCACGAAAACTAGGTTTTAAGTGCGGCCGCCAAGTAAAACGGGGTTTTGCTGTCCCCAACATTGTGTCGGTTCTTTCGTCGTAGTAGCTTTGTGGAGAAACTCTGTGGCAAGCCTCTAGTTATTTTGTGATTAAAGTAGGAATACAATTTTTGCAAATGCGATCACAAAGATAAATTCCGTGATTTTTGTTACCCACGAATTTAATTAAAATTTGGCTATCCTTTCACTAATTTTGAAGATATAAATTGGCTATGTGCTCATTAGTCTTTATCCTTGACTTTAATTCAATACTTAGGTAGTCGATTTTAGTGAGTTTGTCCAATTCAAGAGTCCAAATATGTTTTTCTCATATTTTCTTCCAAAAAATCAAAAAACATTTTCTTCCTTTATTTTTCTAAAAATCCAAAATTTCATGAAAAATATTTTCTTTTTAGTATCGCCATAAAAATCCAAAAATATTTTATTTTCCTCATTTTCAAAAAAACTCCAAAAATATTTTCTTTTCCTTCTCAAAAATAAAAATTCTACTCTCATCATGGCCGACAAACGTCCTTTAAGGGACTACTTTGGTCATTTTCCATTTTCTTGACGCATGTTTGAAGTTGAGTCTGAGTCCAACATCCATACTTTAAGTCATCCATTAACACATCTCAAATTCCATCGCCTCCAATGATGAGTGTCAACGCGTCCAATACTTCGTCGTGCGCCTATTGCTTTCAAGACGATAACTTGCCCCATGACTACCCATGCCTTTTATATCCACCCGAACCAACCATGGCCCAAGTGTATCCATATGACACTGTTTGAAACCAATCTCAGCCTATTATCATGGCATATCTAATACCGAGTAGTGTGAGTACCCAAACTATTCGTGGAGGCTTGATAACCCTCCTATGAAATATGAATCCCAACCCTATGTTTTGGATCCTCATGGTTTTCGACAGTCATCATGGCAACCTAGTGCACTCCATATCGATCAGTCCCCTCACTACGCTCCCCATGATTATCAACCTTTTGTCTATCACAAAGAAGCTTATCTCTTGTATGACACACTTGACCCTATTCGTTACACTTCATGTGAGTATTCTCCATTTTCTAGTGTAAATAGTGAGTTATGTCCACCTCAACCATATCCACCACCCGCCAACACTTCATCACCACCATCCATATTCGTTCTCGAAAGCCTATTAAAAAGTTCATCCTTGAACAAGAGCATGCTACTCAATATCAAAATCAAGCCCTTCAATGACTTGAATAAAAATGAAATGAAATTGAGTGTGCGAACGAGTTGGATTCCACCCCAAGTCTACCCATTGTTGCACCCATGTGGAGTGATGATGAGTGATTATGACATGAATTTGGAGTGTGACCAACCCCATCACCCCTAGAATCTTAATGTTGAGACCACCCTGTGGTCCAGGACCCAAGTTGACAACTGTGTTGACTTATCTAAAGATTTTGAGATTAATCAAACCTCGCCTTGTCCTAAAGAACCCATCATTGAGGTTTACATTCCCCTTCCTGAAGAATCCAAAAGTATGATCGAGTATACACCTATCGAGCCCACCGTGTGTGTTCCCAAGGAGCCAGTTTATTATTGGTTAGCTCTGGCTGCGAGTGCTTACCAAAGCCTCGAGATTACATCCGAGATGGTTCCTACCTCTCCGGATATGGATCCCATTCAAACATATTTGACTCACTTTAAGTATGATTTAGATGTTGATTCTTATATCTTGTATTTGAATGCCTCATTAGATTTTCCCACCAACTCTGATGGTGACTTACAAGTGGAAAAATTGATCACTCAATCATTTACTTCCACACTTCCTCTTGAAAGTTCCCTTGAGGATCACTTTGAGCTTGCTGAGGAGTGTGTGTCCCCTACTCTCTAGTTGGATCATCTTCCCTCACCCATTGTCCCACTAGCCCACCTATTATACCTTCCACCCCACCACCTGATGTGGAGCTTGATATTATACCTCACATGTTCCCATCCATTTATTTATGTCCCCACTTGAACCCACCCTCCACCCTAGTGCTCCATAATCGTATTCGTGATTTTTTCATCAATCCCATCATCCATGTGACTATTGGTAGTGTTACTCTCCACTTAGGTGACACAGATCTTGTTCCTCCAGGCCCTTCACTCTCCTTTCATGGTGATTTTTATTCCCGTCAGCTCATTAACGTGTCACGGCATGACCATTATCATCATCAATTTATAGAACAGTCGTGCAATTTCTATGAGCCCCACCACATATTAATTTTCAAACCATATTTCCTTCCAATTCAATTAGAGAACCAAGATTTAGGGACCTTTTTTCCCTCACTTTTATGCTCGATGAGGCCCATGATCGGTGTCTCTTCATACTCACCCATGCCTTTCTTCCCTATACCCGTATCCCCACCTGTCCTTGGTCCACCGATGCTTTGCATCGGGTGAAGCACTTTTCCATACAGGTTCATTGACCTTATAGCCTTTATCCAATAAGACTGATGTTTCGGTCTTGTTTGGGGGTGATTATCATCACCCAATTGTTCTACCACCCCGTGCTTTCATAGCTCTTATCTTTAGGGTGAGAATGGTTCTGTCTGGATGAAGATGTTAAACTTAGTGCTACTGGGAGGCAACCAACTATTTCTAAGTATGAGTATTATCATGTTTGGGGGTGGTGTTTCACACCACCCAAGGCTTTACCATGTTTATAGACTTGTACACATTTTTACCTCATCATTTATTCAGTTTTCATCTTGGATACATATGGTCCTCATCATTAGCGGTTGATCATGGTAATACCTTTCCTACCTTATGCTCTCAATTATAGAAATAATTTTATTAACATCGAGGACGATGTTCCATTTTTTGGGGGGTGGGGAATTTTATCAAAATCGTACCTCTTTTAAAAATAATTTCATAAACAAGACTTTATTTTTAAAATTTTCATGCAGTTTCTTTCATCTCACTCATTGACGTGAATTTTCAATCATCCATATTTTGAGTCTAAGAATCAAGTTAGAGGATATATTTTTTCTAAATAGCTTATGTATGACATAACATGGAATTTTGCACCATGAATTTCTAGACTCAACAAAATTAGCGCACTTATCATGTCACTATGGTTTAGAGTTGAAAAGTACTATAATTCTTAAACAAACCTTAAGGATCACTAGTGGAGACTTTAGCTTGTGAGATCCGTGCCTTTCAAATTTTAGAGAGTTTTATGCAATCTTCGAGTTACAACTTGAGTCAGCTTCCTCTATCTCCGTACTTAATCGTTGTATGATCTCATTATTCTTTACTAAATTCTTTGGCTTGGTCACTAAGAACGACATCACTTTCGAGTTGTAAAAAATATGTGTCTTGAAGTTATCCCGATCACCAGACTTTCACCCATACACTAACCAAATTCCATATTCACACACCATTCATTTTTCATATCATCACCATTTACCATCCCTATTTTTATACCGCCCATTTCCACTCACCATTTTGAGAAAGGGAAGAGTGTAGAAAGTACAAAAGTGAGAAGTATTCATAGAGAGTAATTGCATTTTTAGCAAATACCTCTTTCACTGTTCATTTAGATAGAGAAAAACTTAGATACAAATCTATGTTAAGGTTATTTGTAATTTTTAGTAGATTTATCTCAGACATTGATGAGTATTTAGAAGTTAAAAAAATGTGAAAAGAAAAAAAAGAAATAAAAAGAAAAAAAGGAAAAGAAAGAAAATAAAATTTAAAAAGAAAAAGAAAAAATAAAGAGAGAAAGTTTTCAATCAAGATCTTGTGAAATAAAGACATTTGCTCCTTAAGTGTAATACACTCTTCTCAAATATTCATAATATCACCATCCTACCTCATCTCATCCCATATTTCTCATTTCATTTCCCTCTCACCCATAAGCATCCATGTTTCCCCTAGGTGTTCGAACAAATGAAGGTCAACGTGGTGAATAACTCGACATTCTCAATATAGTCATTAACATTCTTTTATGAGATCATTTTTCTTTCTAAAATGTTCATTCTTTCTTATATATGTGTGTGGGACATTTGACCTTACTAACATTTACTCACTATAACGCCCCGACCTGGATTTATGGGTTACCTGTGAGTCAACTCGGTCCGACCTGAGCATTAGGTGTGAAGTGCAATGGAACAACCCATATAATGTTTCTAATCCAGTTTTTTTTAATTAACATTTCACTTGTTTAGTATGCGATGCCGATTTCAAAATAAACTATGTGAGGGACCCATGGGGAGCACCCTCAAGTCCAAGTAAATAGAGCTACTAACGTAAACATAAATAAAGTATGCTTACCTATATAACACCCTCAAAATACGTAACCGCTCCCAACCTACCACAACAAAGTGGGGATGCGAGCCTCTGACCAGTGGGATTTACGCAAGTAATATAGAAACAAACGACAAAAAGTAATACTCACACGCTACAACCACATGCATGCAAAAATATGTACATATATACATACGTATACCTTTAGAAAATACATATTCCAATACATTAACCATTTTATATTCTGAAAACCTTACTTATCCAGATTAATTTACCTTAAACTTATTAAAGGATTTCTTTATTCATACTTAGCATTCTCACTTTATTTAACACACCCGGTTCAACACTTGATTTATACAAACCAATTCATTTACCGCAATCTAACCCTTTCGTTCATTTCAACACAATTTAGTATTTTCATTAAAAATCACCATTTCAACATACGCATTTACCGTGTTAGAAAATACTTATTTAATCTTTGACAATCCTTTTATTACGACACTTTCATGTGTTAAATATGGGTTTAACCATTTAGGTTGCTTAACCACCCATTTCTTACTTCCTTTAGCCCTTTTTCATTCCTTTATGGACATTAATAGATTTACGCATTCACTTTCCCATTTCACCTTTACCGGAATATTTGTTACATTCATTCAAGTTAGGTTGTATTAGAATTTTTTACCATACAACCCGTTTCTTAACATATTCCATATTTCATTTATATTTTCTCGAAATCTTTCGATACCTCATACTTCCACTGGCTCCACACCGCCGACTATGTGCACCATATGCTCTGGCCAGTGATTTAGAGATTTTCACCCAAGGGCTCCAAGTCCTTCTTGCTTTATCCGGGTGTCATACAATTTCATTTTAATGTGTTTTAATATTTTACAAATGTCCACATTATTACACTTATGCTTTTTACCCGACTGAAGCCAAAATTCAGGACTTTACCACCCCATTTGTGTCACATTTGAAAATATATCATTTCATATTGTTTACACTTTAACCTTGATTTTTATTACAAAAATCGTATTCGTTTAGGACTACTTTGTGTAAAACCCTTTCCAATATTTTTATTTCATAAAAATGTTCCACTTTAAGTAAAATTATCATTTTACCTATTTATTTCCAAAATAACCTTTTACTCCCTTTCATAAGTGTTAATTTCACCTCCAAAGACTATTAAGTTATTCATACCAACTTCTTAAGTGTTTGTAAGCCTTTAGCATCTTTTTACACTTGGAGTAATCTTTAACTTGATTGGAAATACTTTTACACCTTTAATTCCTTTTTAATCCCATAAGTGTCAATATTTCATAACATTAGTAAGTTACACTCACTCACCATTTCATATTTACCCATTAACACCTAATTAATGTTTTTTATCAACATTTTCCCAAAACATATATTCCTTTACTTCTTCATTCAAGAAATACATTCACACTTAAGACTACTTTCCAATTATTCTTATTTTATATTTAAACTCAACAAATCCGTCTCTAAACTTGTTCATATATTTAATGTCAAAATACTACAAGTTTATACGCATGAGAAGATGGTTTTTAAACCCCAAAATCATACTATATAGTTTAAACATATTTGTCTTCACGAAAAATCATTATACTTGCAAAATTACCTTTTTAAGGCACAAAGGAGATTTTTATTTCTTCAATCTCAATAAATGTCAATTTTTTCATAAAATCATCATTTTTGCAAGAAACATTAATTTACCAATGTTTATCCAATTATGGCATTATCTTCAAACATTTTATTTCATAAAATGTTTAACACTAATATTTCTAGAAATTCCCATTTCATAAAAATACCATCTTTCAATATTCCAAACCTTGAAATATTTACTGATTCTTTGATTTCATCAAAAATTATTTTCCAACAAAATCACATTATTTGCAAACATTTTATTTCATAAAATATTTTTCATCAAAATTACCAGAAAATATACCATTTTCATAAAACATCAACTTACATTATTTTAAAACCTTGAAATAATTATCCACTCTTTATTTTTGTCAAAATAACCTTTTTTCTACATTTTTATTCCATAAAAATGTTTATTGTTTTCTACACAAGAAATATACTATTACACTAAATACACCCTACTCAAATAGTCTAAATACAAGACTATAAATGTAAAATAAAATTATTACACTAAGAGTAAGGTTACCCACCTCTAATGGCTCTAATGGTGGTGTTGGTGTAGGAGGAGCAACCTCCACCTTCAAAGGTGGCCTCATGGGGTTACCAAATGCATCATCCACAATTCTAAGTTAAGATCCCATTCAACTCCATTAAAACTCACTTAATCTTCTCCAAGAAAATCTCCATCTTCATATCCAAAAGTCCCCCAACATTACCCCCAAAATTTGTATCTCTTCTATGTCCATGGTGAAAATGGGTGTTTTGGGGTTAAATGCACCATGAAAATGGTGGGAGAGTCGTGGTTTGGTCGTGGGTGGAGGTGGAAGACCACCACCTCCCCCTTTGACTCTCACTCTCTCTCTCATTCTTTCAACAACAATAACCCAAATAACCCCAAACAACCCTTAGGACCTAAAATCCCATTTTACCCTTGCTGAACTAATCTGGGCTCGACAACACACCAAATCAATGCTCCAAATTGTGATAGCGCATATGGGAAATTTGATCTAAAAACTCGACTAAGGTTGTTCAAACGACATAACCTAGGTCATTCAAACGACTCAAGCTACGTCGTTCGAAATGTGCTTCTAACCATCCTTCTAGCGACCTGCTACTGTAAACCAGTAGCATGTCGTTAGAATCCCTTCTTCTAACGACCTGAACACAGTCGTTCAAACGACATCCCTTATAGTTTGAACGACCCTATTTCTTTTCTTTTCATTTTTCTCTAACTTTTCACCCACAATTCCTCCATATTTATAATTAAATCCTCCTTAATTATCATTAATATATAATTCGAATATAATTTAATTAATTTACCGGGATAGGATATTACACTCACATCCTCACACACAAAAGTGATACACTTATCCAAATCTTTTGAGTTCGTTTGAGAGAGCTATATCTACGAGATTTTGAAGTTGAAGCATTGATCTTGAAAACTAGGAATTGCTCGTGCGATACTTTACCCATTTTGACTGATTCACACCAGAGATGTTGAGTTCTGGGAAGGATGTGCCTTTAGTATTCACTTAACTAAACTTTTTATACACGTCTAGCTTGCATTCCTCTAAATATTTAGCTCGTGATGAATTCTGTGATTGTTCTATGCCTAATAAGAGATTCACTGCAGTTTGCAAATAAATTTTTTTGTGTGTATATAAACTACAAACCTTATGAGACAAAACTCGTCCTATCGGGCAGCCTATAGGTTTAAAGGCTTGTTGCACATGCTAAGTGCAATCGCAAGTACCCGCGAAAGTGGCACACTTTTGGTTTTTTATCTTATTTTTCTCTCTATTTTTTCTCGAGGACTAACAATGTTCTATTTGGAGGTGGTGTGATAAGCACCCAAAAGTAATAAAATAAAACCCTAGATATATAATTTTTAATTGCTAATTTTCGATAAAATTGGTCTTATGTACGTTTATATCTATCTTGTAGGTCAAGTTTCGCTTGCGGATTTAAAGGCCATATTTCAAGTCAAATGTGGCAAATGCATGTTTAAAGGGCCTACACCCAATTCCCATACAAATTACTATGTCCCTTAACCGAGCCTAAACCTCTATAGCCTGTCCTACAATTATTCTCTCTGCATGTGGCATTTTTTAATATAAATATATATTTTATTCAGGTTGTGTCATTTCTTATTTCTTTTTCTTTTTATTTTCTTCCTTTTATTTTATTTTAGGGTCTTTATTTTTAGTATTTTATTATTTTATGTAAATACTGTATACTACATGTGTGTCGTTATATCCGTGTCTATATATACATCTATATATATTTATGTACGGGTTTAATTCAATATTTTTTATTTATTTTATTAGTTTAGTTTTTAGTTTTTTTTAGTCTTTTATTTAGTTATAGGTTAGGATTTTTTTAAATTTTAATAGATTTTATTTTTTTACTTTTATTTATTTTATATATTTTTTAGTTGTAACTAATGAAATAGTTTTAATTTTTAACTAGGTACAATTTTAAGGACTCACATACACGCACCGTATCCCAATACAAACACACACACCCAATCTCTTTCATGTGCCTCACCTACAAACTCCGAACCAAAACCTAACCCGAATCTAACCAGCTGCCAACAAAACCCGGTTCGACCCCTTGGCATCTCAAACCCGAAATCCATGCTACATGGTTCCTCTTCTCATACCCAGCTAAAACCCCCCAAACCATTCCACTCATAACACCCAGCCTGCTATACCCATTTCCCATTCACCAATTAAAACAATGTCCAAAATAAAGAGTATCACTACAATTACCCACTTTCATACCCGCTTAATAAGACAAGATAATAAAAAAGGTGTACTTTATGCCCTAGCGGGACCTAAAACAACAAGGTATAACATTTTAATGTATTGGGAATGGGAAATAGGTACCAAAGTGGGTACACCTAGCTTTATTCAAAATAAAATAACCCCACTTGTTTAAAAAGACTCCTACCCCTTATTCCTAAAATACCCTCATTATTACTTCCCATATGAACATTTACTCACTCCCTAAAATATCCTCTACCAATTACCAAATACCCAATTCAACCCCACACCTTTAAACTTCCAACTATGCCCCTTAGCCACATGCATCTTCCAATAAAAGAAATCGAAGACCCATTTGGCCCGGGGGGGGGGTTGGGGGGATAATTCTAGAGAGGAAAGTAGAGAAAATTGTAGAGTTAGAAATAATTTATAGTTTAGATTTAGAATTTTATTTTTTCTTTTTATTTCCTCTTCTTGATTTAAGTTGAAGGAAAATAGATTTTATTGAGAATCAATTTGAGTGTTATAGCTTCATTTAAATTTTGTTTGATCATTTAAATTCAGGGTTGTAATCTTCATTGCAAAGATTGGAATTCAATTACACTTTAAGAGATTTAATTTGATTGTTCTCTTCTCTACTATTAATATTTTTATGCCTTTGTTTATTTGATTATCATGTTTTATACCATGTTAGGATAAAAATCCATTTCAATGGGTGGGATGAACCCATGTTTAACATTGTTATGGTTAATTAATTTAATTGTTTGAGACATCCCTTTGAATATTAATTTTGGACTTTCACTTTCCTATTTACGCCTCGAGAAGAGGTATATGATTTTTGAAAGAAAATCAAAATTGAAGATATAATACCCTTTTTATAATCGAACTAGAGATAGGAGTTCCTTAAGTGTGGTATTATTTCTTAAATTTCAACTCTAAATTGCATTTCTATGGTTTAAATGAATTTTAGGGAAACGATCTTAGCGGTTGATTTATTAAAAGGGGTTTAAGTCTACTGTTTAAGAGTTTTGGGGTTTAAATTTAATTTTCTAAAAAGTTAGTATTATAATTGCACTTGTGATGAGAGTTGACTTGTAATTTGAATACTAACTTGGGAGATTTAAAATGAGTGAATTGATTAATTAGAATAACTAGAATATGTGGTGTAGTGCCATTCCTTGATCGTTCTCACAATTATTTACCTCACTTATCTCTTGTTTTAATGTTTGATTTTGTTCATATTTTATTCACTTAGTTGAGTAGCATAATTACACTTGAAAATTGTTTCAATATAAAAAGTAAAAAACAAAGGAAAAGCAAAAAAAATTAAGAAAAATAGCTAGAAAAATGGATTACATGACTTTTCTTGTTATTCACTCCATAGGATTGGATTGACAATTTTATTTACCTCTATAGTAGTTTTTTTTTATATTTTTGTAGGAAATTAAAGGAAATTTTGATTAGAGAGGTTATTCTACAACGGCCAACACATAAAAGCCTTTTTATAAATGCCCGATGCGTGTAATGATATAAAAGTTTTACCCAAATCTCACGTGCTTAAAGAACTTCTGGAAGAAAATAAAACCCCTATGAACTTCAAAGTTAATAGAAACACGTATGACACCGTGTACTAACTTGTAGATGGTATTTACCCACCTTTTTGCAACTATTGTCAAAAGTTACAAGAGACCAACCACTCAAAAACAAAATGTGTAGACATGAGCTCGGGAAGGTGCCCAAAAGGATGCTAAAAGGGAATTTGGCATCCTACAACATCGTTTCCATTTTGTTAGAAACTTGACAAATATGTGGGAATATAGAGACTTATTTGTAATTATGAAGGCGCGTGAGGAGTTGCGAGATGGGACTTAGCGTTCTAACCAACCGCTTCATGAGCCACCACCCTGCCTAAGGAGGCAAAGTCTTGTTGGCTATTATAAGTACCAGGTATGAAAGGTAAAGATGAAGAACAAGGATGCCCACAACCAATTGCGTGAAGACCTCATGTAAAAAATTTGGAACCATTATGCATAATCATTATATTAATAATCATTACTATCATGTGTGTTGATGATATCTATTATCATTTCTTTAGGTTGTTGTTAGTTTTATTTCATGTACATTTATGTGTGCACAATTAAATTTATGTTTTATTAAATGTCCCGTCGTATTATTGATGGTGTGTACTCATACTTTTTATTGATGCAATATTAATAATTAAGACGCATGTAAAATATTATCAATGGTGCCTTTAATAAATAAAAATTCATAATAATGGGTTATAAAATAAATATTAAAAAATTTCATAACAGAAAAATCTGATAAATCACCAACTCCTTTTGTGACAAGTTTTGATATGATTGAGTGGGACGATGCATTATCTGATTTTTCTACATGTCGTGAAAGACACGTTGTTGAGGGCGTTAATTTATTAGTATCCGTGTATATAATTCAATCCTCATCACACTAAAGTTGAGCTTCATACTGTTTAGTGCTAATTTTAATGAAATCCTCCATCTTCCCAGTTAGAATTCTTCGACTTGTTTAGCTTTGGTAGAATTTGCATTGTATGATGCGTTGAATTACTCAGAGTATTCTAGAAGTGTCTTGTATGTAAACAAACTGTTGGCGGCATCTCAATACTTATCTTTAAGTTTGGACACTTTACACCATATGGGTCTCTTTAGTGGATTATTTAAGTCCCCTGAATTTTTTTGGTGCCGTTGGAATATAATGGGCTCGACTGTCTGTCTTTGTCCATACATTGGGACCCTGTAGTTGACATGTTATATTTAAGTAATTCCTTGAGTAACTCATAACAACGGTCAAATCCAAATTTATGACCCACTTCGTGTTGGAATCCTTTACGAGTCGTTTAATTTAAAAAACATAATATTTTGTACAATTAGTGTTATAGAATAATAAACTAAATGTAAATAATTTTCATTACCTAATTAACCTAATGTGTCCACCTTTATTTACCTGCTCCGCATTCCCAAGACAACTTCGCCGAATACAATTTGTTTATCGCTCTAAATTTTTCCTGCAACGCATTCTCGTTGAGTTTGTAAATAACACCCTTGCTACAATTGTATTCATGAGTTATTTTATCCCGTACGGTGTTACGATCTTGGTTTGTCCCAACTACACCAATGATTGAATATTTTATATATTCATAAAAAGTAACACTTCATCGTGTTGGGTGAAATTTGGTAAACGAGTGGAGTTTATGGGAGTGGTTGGAAAGGGAATGCCATTTGTTGAACGAATTTGTAGAAATGTTAAGTTTTTTTAGGGTGTAAAAATAGTTGGGGTGTGATTTATATTTATACTAAAATAATTTTGTATCCATTTGGATGCATCCATTTATGTCTGCTGGAGGGAGTAAATGATTTTTTTATAAAAGTGGGTCAGGTAACAATGTTGCCCCCACAGTGCCTGAGTGGGAAACATTTGCCAATAGATTCATCCCCCTATTTGTGAGGAAGGCACTTCTATTTATAAAAGTCATAAAGGTGGTGTCACGTGCACAGAGCACGTGACATGTAAGTAAGTTGTACGATCATGGAATCCTTCCAAAAGGAAAACTATCAAGTGAAATGTGTGGCGATCCACGACAGGTTCTCCACTGTGGGAGTTGGGAATGGCCACGAACTGAATGGCCTCAAGAAATGGGGTGGTATTTTATGACTATCGTGGCTTGTCTGGTCCCAATCAGTGGCCTCTTACTTAATATCCATGGCCAATGCCAATATTGGGCATATCACATACAAGGGAGATGCACGAGACTATATATCTGATTGGAAAATTAGATAAACCCCTTTCCAAATTATTCCCTCTCGATGATCTGAAGAACACTGAAATGTTCAGAGAAATGATAAAAGAGAGAAACTGAACCTTTTTCCACCTGCCAGAGACTGAAAACCCTTCTAAACATGAGATCGCCTATATGCTTTAGTAAGAGACCCCAATTACCATGTGTAACCTCCCTTTTGAGGGGAATGCCATTATGAAAAAACTAATTTGATGTACTTGATCATCTCAATCCATTTGATGATGAAATAAACTCTAACTTTAAGTATCCTTGCGTACAAAACGTTGATGATGATAAATATGAAAAATCAAAGTAATGAATTAAATTTATGTATTATAGAACTAAAAAATCATTGAAAAGATATTAGCAATAGACAAACCAATCGCGCACAACCTATTAATGAGTCGACAATGATTAACTTACGGTATTCTAATGAGATAAAGTAAATAAAAATATGAACCTTTTCAGACGATTTAGAAAGGTTCTAACTCATCCAAATACTCAAAGAATACATCGATGTTTTCCTGGTCTTATGTTGATATGTTTGGGATTGACTATGAGATTGTTGTTCACCGCATACCTATGTATCCAGAAGCCAAAACTTTCAAGCAAAATTTCAGGCCAGAATGGCCTTTTCATGATTGAAGACGAAATCATGAAAAATCTCAGCATATGCATTTTAAGGGTGTTTGAGTACCCCACATGGTTGGGCAACATTACGCTTGTCCTAAAAATAGAAGGAAAGGTACGGATATGTATCGATTATAAAAATCCGAAAAAAGCTAGTCCTAAATATGAAGACCATCTATCGAACATCGATATGATCATTAATAACACTGTAGATTATGCTCTCAAATCCTTTATGGATGGCTTTGTCGACTATAATTAGATTAAAATGCACCCAGATATGCCCAAAAAATGGATTTTACTACCACATGGGTACTTTTTGATACACAGTAATTTAATTCGGACTTAAAAACATTTGTGCCACCTGACAACGAGGATATACTACCTTAACACACTACGTGATCCATAAAGAAGTTGAGGTATATGTGGATGTGGACGACATGATTATCAAGTCCAAAACACAGGAAGCACATGTTTTGGCAGTAAAGAAGTTCTTTGAAAGACCGAGGATGTACCAAATGCATCTAAACCCCCAGATGTGCATCTTTAGGGTCACCAAAAGGAAGCTACTGGGATTTATTATCAGAGAAAAGAGATTCGAAATAGATGTGGCCAAGGTCAAAGACATCCTGAAAATGCCATTACCATGCGGTGAGAAGGAAGTCAGGGGACACGTATTAAGGATACAGTATATCAATAAGTTTATCTCCCAGGTTACCTTTATATTCAAACCAATTTTCAAGCTTCTCCGCAAAGACTCCACTTACGTATGGAACCTCGCTTGCTAAAAATTAAATAATATCCGATCGACCCACCTGTATTGGATCCACTATGTCCCCGGACATCCTCTTCATCATAAACACTACAACACGATCCATGTTAGCTTAGTAAACCAAAAAATCATGCTAGGAACAAGATGTATACTATGTCAGTTGAACCCTGTGGGTACCCTGAATTTAGCACCATAGGCCGGGACGAGTAGCCTCTCCTTTGCGGCCCAAAGCCCCGGCCCATCACCTTTGTATTGATCCGATTACCCCACGATCCCATGAAGAGAAGTTGTGGGGGAACGCGATCCCATGTAGGGGAGATGGCTAATAAGGAGGAACCCATCACCCCCACTACTCCAACATATACATGTATAAACTAAACCCTAAGTTCGGGGCAAAGGACAAGTTGTATTATCTGTACTTATTCTTCAGAATATAGAGAAATAACACTGACTGAACCACCGTGGACGTAGGCACATTATTGCTGAACCACGTATACCCGTTGTTGTGTAATTGGCCTTTTATTTATCTTTTCTTGGTTGTTACCTCTTTCATATTTATTTGTGTTGCATAATAATTGTCACCACAATTGGCGTCGTCTGTGGGAAGCGTTTATCTTTCCCTGAGAAGAGCCCACGCCAAGAAAAAAATCTAAGATGTCTGGTCACAGCAGCAACGCTCCTCAAGCAGGAGATATTCAGGAGCCACTTGCTCCTCGCAGGATTAGGTCTGAAGTCCGACGTTCAGATCAAGGGGCTCGCTTAGAAAGGCCAGCCTCAGAACAGAGTCAAGGACCATCAAGGTCCACGCAGATATCCAGGTTGATCGACGCATACGAGGCAAGGCTCCACGAGCAAAGGGAGTCTTCTCGCAGATATGAGGCTGAGAATGCTCGCTTGAAAAGAAGACTGGAAAAACTGGAGAAGGAACTACGTCCTGATACCAGGAGACGCCCCTATCGCACTCCTAGCCCTCAGGCGAGCAAATCTCGCAGCCGAGGAAGGAGCCCTAGGCGGCAATATCAAGGGTACGAAGGTGGCGACTCAGACGACGACCTCCGCGAACAACTGAGAAAATCTCGCCGCTATCAGAGCCCTGCTCGCAGCGACGACAACATACGGAACCTAGTCCGCAGAGAAATGGACCAACATCCAGCTCACTGCGGCACCAGGTCGACCAGAGAACTCGCCAGGAGAGCCCTCAAGACCCAGATGAAACCGCCCTTCACGAGGGAAATTGAAGAAGAAGAAGCTACCAAAAAGTTTGCTATTCCAAGGTTCAAGATTTATGACGGGAGGACTGATCCCATTGATCATGTCAGGCAGTACCGGCAGGCTATGACCCTCTGGAATCACCGAGATGCACTGATGTGCCGTATTTTTTCCTCGAACCTTCATGACGTGGCCCAGAAATGGTTCGAGAAACTCCCTCACCGATCCATCAGAAATTTCAAATCCCTAGCCGAGCTCTTTACGGCCCGGTTCATCACCAGCAGCTCCCATCCCAAAAGGATGGATGCTCTATTAACAATGAAGAAAACGCCTCAGGAGACACTCCGAGACTACGCGAAGAGGTACTGGGAGTTATTCAACGAGGTCGAGGACTGCGCGAAAGAAGTGGTAGTGGCTTCATTCAAAATTGGGCTACCTAGCTCTTCCCTCCTTTACCAGTCCTTGACAAAGAAGGAAGCGACGACCATTGATGATCTGATGGCCCGGATTGAGAAATACGCAAAGGTGGAAGATGTCACCCGCCTTAACGTAGGAGAAAACGGTCGAGCCAAGCTCGCTACCAAGGGAAGTGAGAAAGTTGATAACCAGAAAAAAGGAGGAAAGAATGGGAGCAAGAATGGCTCTAAAAACGGAGGGAACCCTGACGTTGCAAAGTCGTTCCAGGTGGTCAACACCGTCTTCAAAGAACCAATTTACAAAATTCTCGCGAAGATCAAGGATGAGTCGTTCATCAAATGGCCCCGGAAAATGGGAGGAGACCCATCGAAAAGAAATAATGCACTGAGATGCACCTTCCACAAAGAGGGAGGGCATAAGACCGAGCACTGCAAGGCTCTTAAGTCCCACCTCGAGGAGTTGGCCCAATCCGGACATTTGAATGACTTTGTGGAAAGGAAGGTAGAGAGAGTGACTGTCCACAAGGAGGCAAAACCCGACAACGTATTGGAAGATAACGCCGGACACGAATTCCCAGTAATCCATGGATTATCCGATGTTAAGCAAATCCAGGGTAACTCAGCTCGAATGGAGGTAAAGAAGCTGACAGCGGTAATGCAAGATTTTCAGATTGATCCAGCCAAATCACAGGCAGGAAAACGTCGGCGAGCAGAGGACATCAACTACAACAAGCATATTGTTTTCACGGATGAGGATCTTGTGGGAGTGAGGACCCCACATCACGATGCCCTAGTCATTACACTCAGGATAGCCAACTTTGATATCGACAGGCTACTCGTCGATCAAGGGAGCTCATCCGAAGTAATGTACATCGACCTATTCAGAAAATTGAAGTTGAACATCGCCAACCTAAAGGGAACCACTGTTCCTCTGGTCGGCTTCGCTGGGAAAATGACCATGCCTCTGGGCAAGATAGTACTGCCAGTGCTCGCTGGAAATGTTTCAAAAATGATCGAATTCTTGGTGGTCGACATCGATTCACCGTATCAAGCCATCCTCGGCAGGGGATGGCTTCATGCAATGCAGGCAGTCTCCTCGACCTACCACCAGAAACTCAAATATGTCACCGAGCGGGGAGTGATAGAGATACATGGCGACCAGGCGATGGCGAGAAAGTGCTTCATAGCGGCCATCCGACCAAAGCCAGAGAAAAAAGCCGTTCAAACCTGCGAGAAAGTGGAGGAAGGTGCAATCCCTTCCAAATAGCAATTAAAATATGGAAGGCCCGGAGTGGAAGAGACCAGGCTCCTCCCCTCCGAGCGTGTTGTAGAGGACCTGGTAGAAGTAATTGCTAAAGAAGGCGACAACAGCAGAGTCTTCCTGATCGGGACCTCACTCACTGACCAAGAGCAAAAGGATTTGTTAACCTTACTCAGAAGCAACATAGATGTTTTCGCTTGGGAACCCTATGATCTGCCAGGAATCGATCCCAATATGGTCTGCCATCGGTTGCACGTCAATCCCACATTCAAGCCTATAGCGCAGAAGACACGACGAACTGCTCTCGAGAAGGCCAGAACAATAGAAAAAGAAGTCGAAAAACTGCTGGATGCAGGGTCCATACGGGAAGTGCAATTCCCCAAATGGTTATCCAACCCAGTGGTAGTTCCAAAAAGCAACGGGAAGTGGAGAGTTTTCATAGACTTCACTGACCTCAACAAAGCCTGCCCCAAGGATAGCTTCCCTCTTCCGAAAATAGACCAACTAGTAGACGCCACTGCAGCTCACGAACGAATGAGTTTCCTGGACGCATACTCAGGCTATCACCAGATTCCCCTGTATGCCCAAGATCAGGATAAAACGGCGTTTATCACAGCGGTTGGTTTATACTGTTACAAGGTCATGACTTTTGGGCTAAAAAATGCAGGGGCAACCTATCAGCGGCTGGTTACTAAAATGTTCAAGAATCAAATGGGAGACACAATGGAGGTCTACATCGACGACATGCTCGTCAAGAGCAAGGAGAAGTAAAATCACCTCTCGGACCTGTCAAGTACCTTCGAAATTCTCAGGAAGTACCGAATGAAACTCAACGCGAGCAAGTGTTCCTTCGGTGTCCAGTCAGGAAAGTTTCTTGGGTATTTGGTCAGCAAGCGAGGCATAGAGGCTAATCCGGACCAGATTGATGCAATCAAAAGAGTGCAACCTCCTCGCACAATCCGAGATGTACAGAAGCTCACTGGAATGCTCGCTGCTCTAAATCGTTTCATTTATAAATCCTCCGAGAGATGCAAGCCCTTCTTCCAACTCTTAAAAGGCAGCAAAACAGTAGAATGGACCCCAGGTTGCTCACAAGTATTAGACGAGATCAAGTCCTACCTAAGCTCCCCACCACTGCTTGTCATACCACAGCAAATGGACTCTTTGTACCTCTACCTCTCTGTATCCAGCCATACTGTCAGCTCAGCGCTAATGTGTGAAGTTACAGGGATCCAACATCCAGTCTATTACGCGAGCAAAACCTTACTAGACGCCGAGCAGCGCTACCTACCATTGGAAAAGCTCGCATTCGCCCTAATAATGTCCTCGAGGAAACTGAAGCATTACTTCGAAGCTCATACGATCATCGTCCTTACATCACACCCCCTCAAGGCTGTCCTAAGGAAGGCGAATTTGTCGGGCAGACTGTCTAAATGGTCAGTCGAGCTCGGCCGGTTCGACATCCAATTTCAACCAAGGACAGCTATCAAGGGTCAAATCCTTGCTGACTTCATAGCTGAATTCACATGCGAAGAACCCTTCGACCAGCCTAAGCCAACAGAACCAAACAACCAGGCTACAGGGGGAAGCTGGAAATTATTCGTTGATGGAGCCTCCAACTCAAAGGGGGCAGGAGTAGGAATTGTTCTCATCACTCCAGAAAATACAGTCCTCGAGCAAGGAATCAGGTTGGGATTTGCAGCCTCCAACAACGAAGCAGAGTACGAAGCCTTAATAGCAGGTCTCCAAAAGGCGCAAACTCTGGGAGCAAAGCATTTGCAGGTATTCGGAGATTCTCAACTAGTTTCCAATCAGATAAGTGGAGACTATAACGCGAAGGATGAGAGAATGGCAGCCTACCTCTCCTTGGTAAAAAACTTAATGACGAACTTTGAAGAGATCAACATCCAACAGTTTCCCAGGGGGCAAAACAGCCACGCTGACTCCTTAGCAGCCCTGAGCTCGGCAGTTGATTCTAGCCTTAAAAGGATCATCCCTATCGATCTCCTCAGTTGCCCAAGCATTTACCCCAACTGCGAGCTGTCAAAGGCAAAACCAATACTCCAATTAGAGTCAGTCCCCAGTTGGATGGACCCCTTGAAAGACTATCTAAAGAACGGAACGCTCCCAGATGATAAGAGGACTGCCCACCAGATAAGAGTCAAAGCTGCTCGCTTTCACTTATCCACGGGAGGCGACCTGTATAAAAGATCTTTCTCCGGCCCCTACCTTAGATGCGTCCACCCAGGCGATGTCAAGACAGTGCTTCACGAAGAAATCTGCGGGAGTCACGTCGGAGGAAGGTCTCTAGCCTTTCGAGCAATGAAGGAAGGTTATTGGTGGCCATATATGCAAAAGGACTCCAAAGTATATGTCCGCAAATGCCTAAAATGCCAGCTTCACGCCCCCATGGTCCACCAGCCCGCCAGCGAGTTAAAATCCCTGACCAGTCCCTGGCCTTTCGCCCAGTGGGGAATGGACATCGTGGGACCACTGCCCACCGCAGTCGGCAATCGCAAATTCCTGCTGGTCGCAACTGATTACTTTACCAAGTGGATCGAGGCAGAACCACTGGCGAACATCCGATATGCTGACATGATGAGGTTCATATGGAGAAATATAATCACTCGATTCGGGATCCCCAGAACCATCATCACTGACAATGGAACACAGTTCGAGAGTGGCCCTTTTTAGGACTTCTGCGACCAACGCGGGATCAGGCACCACTTCAGCTCGGTGGCTTACCCTCAAAGCAACGGACAAGCTGAGGCTTCCAACAAGACAGTGATCGCTGGATTGAAGAAGCGGTTAGAACGAGCCAAAGGTGCGTGGACAACCGAGCTACCTCATATCCTATGGGCGTACAGAACAACTCCTAGGCGAGCCACAGGAGAAACGCCATTCTCACTAGCATATGGTATGGAGGCAGTCATCCCACTAGAAGCAGGATTGCCTACAATGAGATCCGACCTTATCGAGCAGGGTCAGAACGATCAGGCTTTGCTCGCTGAACTCGACTTGTCTAACGAGCGCAGGGAACTCGCCCTAGTAAAACTAGCGAGATATCAGCAACAGCTTGCGAAGCACTACAGCAAAAGGGTTAATCCGAGGAAATTCGAAGTTGGGGACTATGTTCTAAGAAAGGTCCTGGGCAACACAGTGAAGCCATCAGACGGTAAACTGGGCCCGAACTGGGAAGGACCTTATAAGATAATTAGAGATGATCTGCAAGGTGCCTATCATTTAAAAATGATGGAGGGCAGAGAGATACCACGAGCATGGAACGCAGCTAATCTCAAGAAATTCTATTTTTAGGAGTTCTATTGTTAGATCTTTTATTGTACTCATTATGGGAAAAGACAGTTTATTTCTCAATTCACCAATGAAAATCTCTCAGTTGATCACTCTCTAAAAAGTAACAATTATATCTTATTGTACATCCTTTTCAAATCACAGGTATAATGATTGACATAGCAGGGGAACACCCCTCCTCAGGTCATCGTCATGAAACACGACAGACCTCTTAGCATTGCCCATGGCAATATATGAAGCCCTACAGAGTATTCTTAGGAATCAAACCTACTTTGGTTAAACAAAATCCTGACTGGATGAAGACATCCAATACCGGGTGTGTCCTCGCCAATTGCCCTACTTAGGCCTAAGGGAGTGTGACGACACGACCTAAAAGGTAAAGGAAGGGCACAATGGTATTCTTAATACTGGACTGGGCGGACACTCACATAACAAGATAAAAAAGATTGTGAAGCTGCAAAAATATAAAAGGATTGGATGAACACGTTTAGTCGGCAAAATCGCCCAAAACTCAAACTTTCCATTAATCTTTTATATTTACAAACAACAACAGTACATGTTTAGTCGGCGAAGCTCGCCCAAAGCATTTACAATGATTAAAAAACAAAATCTCAAGGAGGTGGAAGCCTCCGAGCAAGATAGTCAGCAACTTTAGCTCTCCTTCCATCATCAGGAGCAGGATCGAGCTCGTCCACGACCTCATTTGCGTCCAACTCCAATAGTCGCCGGGGAATAGCATCGATGGGGATCCATCGATCATATCGCCTGAATGGATTAGGCATCAGAGTAGAGGAGGACATCTCGTGTCGATACCACAGCGTCGAGTTCCTCGGGACCTGCAGCTCTTTGAGGGCGCTCAACCACCCCCTGATGAAGGATAACTCTTCAAACTCTGACAGTCTCGTCGGAGCATCCAACCAGCCTTGATCGTAGCCATCGGACCACACTTGTCGAGGACCGTTCTTGAACAAATGCCGTAAACGAGTGACGTCCCTCTGAAGCCCAGCAGCAGTCACATAAGCTCGCCGAACATCATCGCGCAGCTCCTCCATTTCCCTCTCATGTTGTTCTTCGACCTCCCTATTCTTACCCCTGGCACTCCTACCAGCACGCGGGAGGGGAGGCCGAGCAGCTCGCGAAGAAGAAGAGCCTTGTAGGACTGCTGGAACAATGCTCGGCGAATGCTCCTTAAGCTTCAAGACCTCCCGCCTCAGGTCTTCATTCTCCTGCTGCAGAAACTCCCCAACCTGGTTGATCTCGGTGGCCTCCAGTAGCTTCGCTCTCATCTCGTTAACTTCTTCCTGCACTGAGGCACCGATTTCTTCCATTTCCTGGAGCTTATCCTTCAGCTTAGCTACCAGCTCGGACTGATCCTTATATTTTTTGTTGCTTAACTTAGCAAACCTGCAAAGTCTAGCGAAGGCCTGGCGAACAGCAGGACTTGCATTAGGACCAAGAGTCCTACCCAGATGGGAAGTGGCAAGGATATAATCATAAACATCAACCAACTACAAGTAAAGAGAAAAAGGGAGAGAAGAGAAAAAGATCAGCATAAACAGAAATGAAGCCTTTTTTATTAATTATGGACGAGATTACATCAAATCAAAAAGAAAAATTACAAAGCCCTATCAACTAGCAACCTCGGATGGTCCCTTGTCCTTGTCAGCATCAGCGGGGGCATTACCCTCTGCAGGGACATCCTCTGTCCTCTCGACCAACAGAGCGTCAGTAGAGGTCACCTGAGAGACAGGGTTGGTGCCTTCAACGGTTGGGGCTGGGTCCTCATTTACAACTGGCTTTGGCCTGGGGTCGTGCTCGTCAAAGAGGGGGGATGCAACGTCCACCCCAGCAGCCACGAGAGCCTTATTCCACCCTTTCTTGAAGTTCAGACGGTTGATATAGCCTATCTGAACCTCAGCGTCCTCATACGCAGCAGCCCAGCCACAGTTGTACGAATCTTCCTTGAGAGTGGCCGTCTGGGCTTTCTCCGCCTCCAGCTGCTCAGCCAGAACCCTGTTTTTCTCTGCAAGGTCTAGCTTGCTCGAGCACACCAGGTCGTACGTCTTCCTCAGCTCGCCAAGCTCCCTGACAGCGTCATCTCTCTCGCGAGCAGAATTAGCAAGGGCAGAGGCAGATGAGGCTCGAGCTGCATCAGCAGCCTTCAGATCGGCCTCCAGCTGAGAACCCCTGGCTACCAGAGTAGACTTCTGCTTCTCCAGCTCGCTGTTCCTTCTCACCAGCTCGTCGCGAGAGCGATAGAGAATAGCGAAGTCGGTCACAAACTGCAAAAAAAAAGAGGGAAGGATCAGAAAGAAGAAACCATCAAAATGGATTAAAGGAAATTGAGAATTAGAAGAGAACTTTACCAAAGCGAGCCTCTGGCTAGCCTGCAGAGCCAACTGATCGGACCCCAACGCCCTCTCACGATCTGCAGGAAGAACTGCTCTCTCGAGCAGCGTAGGGGAAAGCTGAGGAGAGGCGGCCACCGAAGCCCCCTCGGGCAAAGCAGAAACTGGGACCAGGGCTTGACCTGTCTTGGTCCTCGATTCCACCCTCCTCCTCTCCTCCTCTTTTTCTCTCTCTCTTCTCTTTCTCTCCTCCACTTTCTTTTTCTCCTCCACTTTCTTCCTCTCCTTCTCCTTTTTCCTCTCTCTATCTCTCACCTGCTCCTCCTCCCTCCTCTTCTTCTCTTGCTCCTGAGAAGAAGGCCGGGAACCACTAGCTATGGCCCCAGAGGCAGTCTTCATTTTCTTGGACCTCTGTACAAGGAGCACATCATCATCATCATCATCATCATCTCTGATCAAATTCTTCCTGGGAGGCATCTCTTCAAAAGAACTGCTGGTAGCGCTCGACGAATCTTGAGCCTCAGAATCCCCTTCAGAAGAACTACTACTGTCAGCACTTCCTGCACCCAAATTGCTCACAACGCCTGCAGGTTCACTCTCTGAGCTGCTCTCTTCTTCGTCCAACTGGATGGGCTCAGCCGAAGTCTCTACGGAAGAATCAAAGTCGGGAACACTATCCACAGGTCGAGATATGAAGCTGGAACCTGTATTCTTGTATTCAAGTAAAAAAGCAGCAGCCCTAGGATGCTCGCCGTCAACCAAAGGCTCCCTAATGTTCCAAACTTTCACCAGCTCTGAGATACGGACCTCGCAGAGAGCTGGCTCCAAATTCTTTGTCCTCGCTGTGAAAGAAAAAGCAAAGAGAGGTTAGAAAAATCACAAGTCAGCAAAGATTGAAGCAATAATATAACATCTACCTATATATTCTTCCCCATAAAAGGGGACAGTGAACCTCTGAGACCTCGACCCATCAGAATGGGGGGAGAATTGCCAATTCCTAACAAGGAAACCTTCTTTCCAGTAGTCCTTATGGGAATCAGGTAGATTTACTACCAATACCCTATCAGGACTCCTAGCCTTAAGGTACAAAACACCTGAACTCGTACGAGAAAAGGAGTAACAAAAGCAGACCTCGGCAAGCCCTAACTTTGTGCCATACAATTGATTTATCCTATGCACGCCGTTCACTATTTTCCATACGTTGGGCGAACATTGTGCAGGCACAATACTAAAATAGCTAAAGAAGTGCAGAAACAGATCATTAGGGGGAAAGGTAAGTCCCCCCTGGGAAAGCAACAGGACGTGAATCCAATGTGCATCCTCTATATCCCTAACGTTCCTAGGAGGCGAGGCACAACACTCAATCTCTACCCACTCAGGAATATTGTAGAATTTTCTAAACTCAGTTACTAACCTATTTCCAATCTTCGCCATTGGAAAAATACAAGAAAAACTACAAACCAAAGAGAAAATGTAAAGAGCACGAGAGACTTACAAGACAGAAGATCGGGTCAAATAGCGAAGAAGCAACGAAAGTAGAGATCGAAAACAGAGGGTACAAAGCGCAAGAGTTCTCAAAAAATAGAAGATTGCTGGAAATTACTGAAGCGACGAAAAGAAATGTGCCTTATTCCAACGAGCCTTCAAGTCTAATCATAGCGCACGGATAGCGAAGCGGGTGCCGCCAAAGCAACTTCACGGTTTTCAAAGAAAATAAACCATAATAGCTGATTATTTAAATTCATTGGACCTGTAAAAATGGCCCAACAAATTTAGGGGCAATTGTGGGTACCCTGAATTTAGCACCATAGGCCTGGACGAGTAGCCTCTCCTTTGCGGCCCAAAGCCCAAGCCCATCACCTTTGTATTGATCCGATTACCCCACGATCCCATGAAGAGAAGTTGTGGGGGAACGCGATCCCATGTAGGGGAGATGGCTAATAAGGAGGAACCCATCACCCCCACTACTCCAACATATACATGTATAAATTAAACCCTAAGTCCGGGGCAAAGGACAAGTTGTATTCTCTGTACTTATTCTTCAGAATATAGATAAATAACACTGACTGAACCACCGTGGACGTAGGCACATCTTTGCTGAACCACGTATACCCGTTGTTGTGTGATTGGCCTTTTATTTATCTTTTCTTGGTTGTTACCTCTTTCATATTTATTTGTGTTGCATAATAATTGTCACCACAAACCCTAGTGCATGTGAAGAACTGTATATGATCCTAAAAAATTCTTGCATATCCTTGGCATAGGCAATGCAAAAGCTAAGGTATGACATGGTCTCCTTTGAAATCAAGCTAATCTCCCCCAAGGATCCTCTTAAATACCTATTCAAAAAACTTGTATTAACAAGAAGGATGGAGAAATGGATATTCCTTCTTATAGAGTTTGAAATTAAGTATGTACATTAGAAATCCATAAAGAGGCATGCCATCACAGTCGTCTTAGTTGAATCCACTCTTGATTAACAAGATAAAATAGTTTCCCAATTTCTAGATTACGATATTTTGGTAGTGGAGGTTCAAGAAGAATAGATGGTAATTATACTATGATGGAGCCACAAATAAAAATGGTTTTAGCATCAACATGTTTCTGATTTGACCAGATGGGAGGCACCAACCCATGATTCTCAAGATTAATTACAACTGCACCAAACAACATCATTGAATACTAAGCCTGTATAGAGGAAATGAAGATTTCCAATATGAGAGGCATCAAAAAGATCGACATATATAGAGACTCAACCCTTATCATATGTCAGATTTTAGGACAATGGAAGATCAGGGAGTTAAAACTCCTAGTCTATCACGAGTACCTAGAGGAAGTTACTGCTTTATTAAAGGATGTTAAATTCTTCTATTTTCCTAAGGATCATAATAACTTCGTTGCCACATTGGCTACACTAGCCTCTATGATCGATATACTAGAAGATGCAGGTAAAGTAAAAATAGATGTGTACAAGTAGTAACAACTCGATTTTATATATGAAATCCATATAACTGAGACCATAGACGAAGCGCCTTGGTATCAAAACATAAAAGAACTACAAAAGGGTAAATAACCCTCTAGATCCCTAAAAGGATAGGATGGTACTCCGATGATAGGCTGCTCGATTTATCATGTGAGCAGGAAGCCTGTATAAGAGACACTCTAATGACTGGTGTCTTGACTAATGTAAAACAAAAATAGTTATGTAAGAAATACATGGAGTAGAATGTGGCTCCCACGTGAACAACCATGTGGCTGCGAAGAAAATTATCTACCAGGGTATTATTGGATTACTATTTAACACGACTGTAAACAATATGTCCAAAGATTCCCAAAATGAGATTCATTTTGGTTGCCATAGACTATTTTGCCAAATGGCTAGAAATGAAATTCTACGCAATACTGAATGCGAAAAGTGTCTCAATTCATATGAACAAATATCACATGTAGGTATAAAGTGTTATTTTAACTGATATCTGACAATGGGATGAATTTCGAAGCAAAAGTAACATATTTCATCGATGAGTATGGAATTTAGAGGAAAAAATTATCTCCATATCTCCCTTAGACCAACGATGCAGAGGAATCAACAAGTAAAAAACATAAAAAAAATATTAAGCAAAATGATGGAGGTATATCGGGACTGGGTTGATCACATTCCATACGCACCATGGGGATACATGACTGCTGTCAAGATGCCCATTTGAGCCACTCTATTCTCACTTATATATGTGATGGAAGTTATGCTAATGATCAAAATGGAAAGTCCCTCCTTGAGGGTATTACTTGAAATTAAATCTCTAAATTCGATTGGGTAAGAAGAAGATATGAAGAACTGGAATTTCTAGATGAATGTCTATTAATGTCATATTAACATATGCTGTTGTATCATAAATGGGCCGCTAGATCCTTTTACATGAAAGTCAAGAACATAAGGGTCAAATAAGAAGACCTAGTGCTGAAGGAAATCATTAAACCCATATCGGACGCTCGATCAAGTTTCACAACTATACAGGGCTATATGTGGCAAAAATATCCTTTTAGGAGGTGCAACCCTCCTTATCGATATTAATGGAATAGATTTGGCCTAGATGACTAACCTAGATCATCTTAATAAGTATTATACATTAGAAAAAGACATCAAACATCGAACAAGAACTAAGTATGAACCAATCCTCCATAAAATTAAGGAAATCCATCAAACATATTACCCAATCAATCTAATTACACACTGGGGGCTTGTTTGGTTCGAGGTTTGGAAAGGGAATGGGAATCCATAATTCCAGGAATTCTAAGTTCCTGGAATCTTCAAATCCTTTCCATTGTTTGGTTCAAGCAGGAATTCTTTTTTCCCGGCATCTAAAATTATTTTTCCAAATTAGGAATAAATATCATTTAACTAAAATACCATTCTACTTGATTTGAGTGTGTGCGAGTGAGTGTGTGGTTATGTGTGTTTGAGTGTGTGTGTGAGAGAGAGATAGTGTGTATGTGTGTGTGTGTGTGTATTTATATGTGTGATAGTGTGTGTTAGTGTATGTGTGTGTGAGAGAGAGAGAAAGTGTGTGTGTGTGTATATTTATATGTGTGATAGTGTGTGTGTATGTGTGTGAGATAGAGAGAGTGTGTGTGTGTGTGTGTGTTTATGTGTGTGTGAGAGAGAGAGAGTGTATGTGAGTGTGTGTATTTATGTATGTATGTGTGATAGAGAGAGTGTGTGTGTATGTGTATGTGTGTGAGAGAGAGTGTTTGTGTGTGTGAGAGAGATAGAGAGAGCATGTGTGTGAGTGAGAGAGAAAGAGAGTATGTGTATCTGTGTGTGAGAGTGTGTGTGTGTGTGAGAGAGAGAGAGAGAGTGTGTGTGTATGTGTGAGATATAGTGTATGTGTGTGTGTGAGAGAGAGAGAGAGAGTGTACGTATGGGTTTATGTGAGATGGTATTTTTGTCTCACCACAAAAGTAAGGTAATATGTCTGGGAATATAGGATTACCCCCATTTTATAGGGGAAAGAAGAATCCAATTTCGTGGGAATTCTAAATTACAGGAATTCTAAGTTCCCCCTTAAATCTCCAACCAAACATTGTAATTCTAAATGAAGGGAATTCTAAATTCCAGGAATCCTAAATTCCCTTTCCAAACCTCGAACCAAACGAGCCCTGGAGGTACTTAGATAACCCCTTGGGGTTCAGTAAAATCACACCGCACCCCTTAGAGGGAGAGAAGTCTTTATATTTATGTATTATCTTTTAGATTCCTAAGAATTGGTCGTAGAGTCTCTAGGGTGACAAATAAAGGTTTGGAGCTCACGGGGGACTCGTTTTTCATTAATAATAAAATACTTTCATTGCAACATACTAATTTATCATCATCAGATAAAAAGATATTACACAAGGATATTCAAGGTGAGTTACTACCTATATTGTTAAAGGACTCAGAATTATCCACTTCTTCTTCTTTGAAAATACTCATATCCTGGGAACCACTGTTGAGATCCATATCATACAAGGGAACCCAATCCTTCAACAAAGAAATTTTATGAACATCCCCGGATATAGGAAGAGTTATACCTAAAAGTCAGTGAACACCAGTCACTCTGAAGATGACAACATCTCCTAATTTATCCTAAAGCCAGAGTAAGTACTCCTCAGGTAAAATAAGTGGCATACCAAATAATGTAGGATGAATTGGGAGGAACAATAGGGTCTCACTCCTCCAAAGGTTAAACATCATACTCATAAGGTATTGGGGTACATGCATAATCAGGTTCATCTGACCCAACATGGGTGGAATCTCCCGCCTTCTTCCAAATTGACGCATTAATAACCTCAAAAAATAGAAAGAGGTATAGCACAAAGAAAATGAACAAATGTAGGGGAATGAACCCAAAGGCAATCGAGGGTTTACAGTCGACCTCCATGGAAAATGTCAGTGGATATAATAATTTCCAGACTCACAAATCCATTATACACATTCTTCTTCGCTCTCCCTCCTCAGAATCAATGGTTCATGAAAAACATACTCAACTAGACGATAAGGGGGAGACAAGGGATCCCCATTCAGACTCTGACTTTCCAATAACCACATATGTAAAAGAAAGGGGTTACCCAGTAAGAAAGGACAGTCCATACAACTAAAGGCAAAGATACCATTGATGGTCTCACCCAGGATCACAGGCATCGAGACCTTCCTCTCCTTAAGTTGCAAGACTATGTCTTCTAGGAAAATATCGATGCATTTAGTTATAATAACCAAAAGGTTTTGAGATAATAAGGCTAAGGCCAAGGAACTTTTAAACCACCTATATGACTTAATCTATAGATATCGTATATATTAAGGAAATTACCACCATCAAGTCGATCCCCCTATCCTCACGGAGAGAGAGAGAAAGAGGGTATGGTGAGAGGATCTTGGTCTCGCGCATCCCTCTCGGGAGCGCTTCGATCGTCATCAGTGATGTGTGAGGTGATAAATGTAGAGAGATGGAGTCTCCAGTCTATTTTACTCAAAACATACAAAAGAAGGTGCAGCCATCCCGAAGGACAACATCAAAGATATACTGATACATACGAAACCAAAAATGATTCAAGTAGGGTTCAAAGGCTAAGTTACGGAATGGGAAGGTGTTAGGCACCCATTCCGCCCTTTGCGGTCTCCCATGGATTGTTGTTATTTTCCTCTATTTCCCCGTGATATGTGTGCATGTGTATATGTTGTGGAGATAGGAATCATTGACTTGTATCATGGAAGAGATAAAGCGAGTCATCCATAGGAATGTTCCTAAAAGTAATATTAGAAAATAGGATTTACACGATTATCCTAGTGTTGATCGTTATAATGGAACGATAATGCATATGGAATAATACGCCACTAAGAACAAATATATGTATATGTAAATATATAGAATCTAATAGAATTAAGTTAAAGAATTAGAAAAATAGAAAATTGGAGAAATTAGGACTCGAGTCTTGAGTTTTACCCCGAGATGCCTACGTAGCCTATAGAGGCATCAAAGTCCACGTAGGTCATATGCAAAACGAGAGGTGGGTTTTTATCCCATAAATCCAACCGGGGACTTCTCTTATGTGTGCGTGTGTGTGTGAAAAAGGTTTTTTAGTTGTGATAAAAGTGTGAGAATTCCCGTTTAGAATTTATGAGCAAATCCTTTTTTCTTGTTTTCTTTGGGTTTTATTTATATGAAAAATAAGAGATGTACAATAATACTAAATAAAAAGTATATTAGGATATGTGAGAGGGAGAGAATAAAAGTGCTAAGTAATAAAACAAGTTAATGCGAATTTAGGAGAACTTGAGAAAGTTAGACCTTCTTGAAGATCTTGAGCTTGATATTGAATGTTGGAGAGCAACCCTTGCATTTGGGTGATGATGAAGAGTAGTTAATTCACCAAGTTTGATGGAAAAGATGATGAAAAGTGAGGGTTGGAAAGGGATTTGGATGTAGAAATCACGCTGACTTCGAGGGAGGTTTTCTGAGCTCGCTGAGAGTGATGGATCTCAGATCTTGGGTTCTTTTTATAATGAGATTAGGCCCTCCTTTTTATAGGCCCAAGGGATTTCCGATCGGCATAGGTCTGGTCTTGCCAATCGACAGGTGCCTTTAGTCACACTGCATTTTACTATGGAAATGGGTTTTAGTGCCCTTTGAAAATTCATCCAGTCTTGATCGAGCTGAAGAGTTTGACTTTTGATCAAACGGATCCTGGGAGCGCCCGATGACCTCTAGGTCAGTACTCGGGGTATGAATTAGGTTTTTAGTGATAAAGGGAGGTGCTAGGGACGTAAGGAGATGTTAGGGGTGCTAGAATGGGGTGTCTACAGAGCCCCTCGACGGGTGAGTTTGGAAAAAATGATAGCCGTCGAGTAGACACCACATGATGCCTTTAAAAGAGGTCGATTCTGCGGACCTAAGGAAACGAGGATGACCAATTCAGAGGGTCGAGGATGATTATGAGGACCTAAGGATGAGGATGACCGATTCATAAGTTCGAGGCCGATTCTGAGGACCTAAGGGGGCATATTGGGGATGGTCTAAAGTAAGTGACGATCAAAGATTTAGGTCAATTTCGAGGACCTAAAGTAATGCTGGGGATGACCAATTCTGCGGGTCGAAGCCAATTTTGAGGGCTTAGGTTGTGATGACCAATTCTGAGGGATTAAATCGAGATGACCAATTCTGCGGATCAAAGCCAATTCTAAGGGCTTAAATTGAGATGACCAATTCTGCGAGTCGAAGCCAATTCTGAGGGCTTAAATTGTGATGACCAATTTTATGGGTCGAAGCCAATTCCGAGGGCTTAAATTGAGATGACCAATTCTGCGGGTTGAAGCCAATTCTGAGGGCTTAGATAGAGATGACCAATTCTGCGGGTCGAAGATAATTTCGAGGGCTTAAATAGAGATGACCAATTATGTGGGTCGAAGCCAATTCTGAGGGCTTAAATAGAGATGACCAATTCTGCAGGTCAAAGCCAATTCTGAGGGCTTAAATAGAGATGACGAATTCTGCTCGTCGAAGCCAATTCTGAAGGCTTAAATTATGACGTTCTCGGGGAACTCTACCGGGGAAATTACCTCGTGATTTTGATTTGAGCTGGGGAGTTGATTGCTGGGGAAACTTTTGCATCTTCTGGAGACTTTGTGGGGAATAGCTAATTTGATGCTATGAATTCCATTGGGGAAGCGATTAGGTGATTCAGGGTTTTGGACATTTTGCTCGAGGAAATTTGAGACTTTTGTTGTAATGGTTTTTGAGGATTCCACTGGGGAATTGGAGGTAACCTAAAGTTTGGGACACTTTAGGGGTCCTCTAGGGATGTTGTCGGGGAGAAATCCGCTAGGCTTTTGAGGGTTTTGCTGGGGAAGTAGGGGTTACACTTTAGGGAGCGTGAGGTAAAATAAATTTTCTTGGTGAAAATGTTCTACATCTTTCCCAGGATTTTTAGGAATTTTCTGAGGGGTTTTCTGGTATTTTTTAGGAGTTTTTGTAAGAAAATTTAAGGGGGATGCCAGTTGGCATGGTGGGGAGGGTGCCATTTGGCAGTGACATGGACTTTTGGACTGCCTTGAGAAGGTGGAAGGTCAGTACCGATCGGTAGGTGGGGGTGCAGTGCCGATCGTCATGACCCTTGGCTTCCTATAAAAAGGGGGCGGGTTCCCCTCATTTTTCACAGCTTCTTACCTTCTCTCTCTCTGCGATTTTCTTCTGCGAATCGTCCTAACATTCCGCAACCTAAAAAATGGCCACTTTTATGAGCACTGTGACACACAGAGAGTGGTTAGCTGTTGACGACTGGGCGAATGTGAAGTGGAGGGCCAGGGCGCCTCTTGCTTTGGGGAGTGAGAACTCTTTTAATGCGCTTGAGTCGGTTGCGGATGAGCAGACTTTACTGCGGGAGCCGTCGCGTCATCGCTCTTCTAGGGTAGTGAACCCTGGTGGTTATGTAAGTACAAAATGACTTTCGGTATCCTTTTTTGGTGATTTCCTTTTTTTTTTGGATTTTGACAAGGTTTCTCTGACAGTCTGATGTTTCTTTGTCGACTATGTGTGCCCGTGGGACGACGGGGCTTAAGGATGTCTGGGAGCACCTTCCACCTGTGGTGCGTTGGGTAGTATCGTCAGCAAGTTTTGGGATGCTAGCGTCTGTGCTGGATGAGATGCCTCGTTCGATGACGGTCTTATGTTCTTTGAGGGAGAGGTGGTGGGACACTACCCATACCTTCCATTTTGGCTTTGGGGAGATGATTGTGACTCCCATAGATTTGCAGTAGCTACTGGTGATGGATTATGATGGAGAGCAGATAGAGGTGGATCGCTCTTTGTGGGTGAGGCCGGAGGCGGTGCAGGCGGCGCTAGGTGATGTGGGGAGGATAGTGTCTGGGGACTCTATACATTTATCGCTGCTGAGGGATGTTTTTCTGGTGAGGCAGATGGCCCGGTTGTTTATTTTGCTAGTGCTGGGGGGATTTCGGGTGGCATCGAGCGGCGACGTTGTCCACTTGTGTTTTTTGCCATAATTAAGGATGTTTTTTAACATGCCTCTCTATGATTAGGGGAGCCTAACTTGGCGAACCTTTATTTTTCTCTGGATTCATTTTGCCGGTGCTGCCGACAGACTTTTACTGGAGCCATGTATCTTCTTGAGGTATTCTTTAGTTTATGCATTTTCCTTGTGCATCTCTTTTTGATCGTGGATTCTTGTCTTTGGCAGGCGTGGTTCTATGAGGTGATTGGGTGTAATACCCAGCTGATTGCTTTGAAGGATGAGACCGTCGGGGACTTTTGTCGATTGTATCGGTGGCAAAAGGCCAATCGACAGTCGAGGAAGTCTCTTTCTGCGCAGGCGGTGCGTCAGGTCTTGAATGGCTTGACTAGTGATAGGGTAAGACATTTTCCTTCTTTAGTTTTGGTCTTTGTGTGCTTTAATTCCATATTGACTTATATTTGTTGGGGATTTTTTAGGTGACCTTTTACCCTTGGGGGACAGCTGTTTAGGACACGGGGTCGACTGGGGTGAATGCGCAGATGAGGCATTTGGGGGACAGCTGTGTCATATGATTATATGGACTTTGTGACGAGTTGGCTGATGGCGCCTAACATATATGATGCGCTGCCTTTCCCTCATGCAGGTTCAAGTCGTCCAGTGGGGTCTTCCCACAGTGGTGGTGGTCCGTTGACATCTGTAACGGCGACGACTTCGGAGGTTCCCTTTGTGCGGTTGCATACCCTTTCCTACAATATTCGGTGAGCTGATGGAGGGATGGTGCATATGTTGCATCGTCCTCATTCGATGGACCCAAAGGAGTTGGGCTTGACAGAGGAGGTCTTTTGTCCTATGGTATAGCTTTTTGTTCTTATCTTTTTTCTTCTTTCTATCTTCCTTGTTTGATACTGATTGTGCCTTTTCTTGCAGCAAGTCTGAGTGTCCACCACTTGGTTAAGGGACATTAGGGACTGGATATCTTCGATGACCGACCATATTCATGACGCGATTCCTGTTCGTTCTTTATTGGTTCCATCTGCCTCATTCGGGGAGGAGTCTAGTTCCGGTAACGGTGGTGCGTCATCTCGTCACAGGGGAAAGAGAGCACGTCGCAGGGACGAAAGTTCTTAGAGAGGGAAGGGAAGGTGAGAGAGAGAGAATGTGGGTTAGGGCTGAGTCCTGTTGTTTTTTCTGCTTTTCTTTATTTCCTGAAAAATTAATGTAACACAGAAAAATATCTATGCAATGCAATGGAGTTTTTTATTATCTTTTGCTAGTAATGAATGGATGAATGAATATGCGCTTTTTACTTTGCTGCTGAGACCGTAAAAAGAAATATTTTTGGGATTTGAAGGAAAGTTTTATTTACAATGAGAAATTATATAAAGATGGAAGGGGATTTTGAAACTCTGTTGAGAATATCAATTTATTTTTATTGATTTTTCTGATTTTGACAAAAAAGGAAATTTCTAAAATAGAAGGTTTTCGATCGGCAAGCCTGTTGTCCTGCCTGTCGACAGGTCAGTCCAGTCCCATCCTTTCAAGGCCTTGATTGGTACCCTCCTCAACTTTTGGTACCGGGTGGGGCAGGGTTCCCTCCAATTTCTGCAAGGGTTGTGTCTTTTATAAGGGTTTTCAAGTATAAAAAGGGGTAAGGGTGGAGTGTTTTCATCACACCTTCACATTCTTACTTTCTCATTTTATGAGATGGATCTCCCTGGTAGTGTTGAGTTTGCCAACTACCTCGAGACTTTGGAGGCGCAGTGCTCCTACAACATCGACTACGATGCTTTCAACATGTGTCGAGTCTCTTTATGGCGTAATCGGCCCATAGAGTGAAACATGCTGATGGCAGCGGTACAATTTTTGTACCCCGAAGATCATGTATTCCTCTTTGTCTTGGAAGAAGTCTGCCTGACTTGTGAGGAATTTTCTTCCATGTTGGGGGTAAACCCCTGTGTGGCGACTGCTATGTATGAGTTTTCCCGATCTCCTCGAGAATTGTTGGTTGGACTTCTCCACGTCTCGCCCTAGACGAGTAGAGTTTTGGTTATTGGAGAAATTATTTCCCTTCCAGTGGTGCTGCGGTCTGTACATTTGCAGGAGGTTGGTGATGCTGGCTATGCCGGAGGTATCATTTTGGGCTAGGTTTTGAAATTGCTGCTGGTGACTGGGAAACTGCTGTTGGACCCACAACTTGTAGCCATTACTTTATTGATGTCATACCGTCGCAATCCTGCGGCGGTGATACTGGCGGGGACTTTGAATGACCTGGATGCTTGGCGAGAAGGTCGTTCTGACTTTCTGAGGGGAAGCCCTGTGATGCTGTTCATGTGGTTGTCTGAAAGATTCCGCTTGGTGACTCCTCCGGAATATCCTTCGTTGGTTGTACCCAACTTCTTTTCACGCCATTTCATCAGTGTTGGCCTGGATATCGAGAGCTGGGATAATTAGTTTGTGGAGAATGGGGATCTAAGTCTGCACTGGTCAGTGCCTTGGTAGGGACACTGCTGCCTATTCTGGAGCTTAGGCGGACACTATATTTCTTTCCGGTAGTATATCTGACAGAGCGTCTACGCATCCGGCTTAGCACTTTGTGGGAGAGTTGGCGTCCGTCGACCCGCCCTTCTCAGTTTGTTGGGAGATCTGGAACATCCCCGGGGATTATATGAAGTGGTTGTGGAGAAGAGTAGTTAGCAAGATGTTGATAGTGGAGACTGGACAAAGGTGGTTTGTCTTATCCGATACCATGGAGGGAGGTGTTGTGGTTTTTTCGACGCTAGTTCGAGCTTATCGGTCTATAGAGAATCCGTGGCACACTATTCAGGCAGGGGAAGTGACACGACCACATATGTGTTCTAGTGTGCGTGATATCTAGGCTCAAGTGCAATCCTGTCGCTCAAGTAATAAACCCGGTAAGTCGGGATCGTATCCACAGGGAGAAAAGGACAATAAGTAAGAATAGCTAATTTAACCCTCAAGTGATCCAAGAAGAAATGAAAAGATGTTTGTTGGTGATCTTTGAAACTATTATAAACTAACAGCAATAATTGATGCTATGAATAAACTAAGTGCTTAAGAACACAAATTAAAGAGAGTGAATATAAAGATGGAAAAAACATAGGTTAGGAAACAATCCCCCAAACCCTAGTAATTTATCAGATAGAATGCTAGAATTATAAATTATAAATTGGAATGAATCCAATCTTTATAGATCCAAAGCATTACATTTATGAGGGTACTAGCCCGCATAATATGAAATCAAAGGTAAATATAAAGCGGTGTAGGACAATTATACTCACATCGTATTCTTAAATATCCCAGGTACCTAGGGTAAGAGAGATTAAAAGATCTACCATGGTTGTATAATTATCTTAAACGATTCGTCCAATTATTTAATTTAAATTCGATTTTCTATATAGATAAATTACATCGGGATGGGTTCATGCATCCCAACCCTTACAAATTAGTTAAACATGATGAAAACAAAAGAAAACTCCCGAATTAAAGTGCAGGAATTCATAATTAGATATAAAAATTTGAGAACAAGACTTGGGAATGGAAAACGAGAAAGAATTAATTAATAACACTAACTACGAAAGCAGTAAAAACATAGAATTTAAAATTACTTGGAGAATGAAGAAATCTGAAACTAAAACTTGAATCTTGAATTGAACTTCAATCTTGAATAGTAGCAAAATTTCCAAACTAGAGTTCTTGGTTACAAGAACCCTTTAAAACTGAAAAGAAGGCTAAACTAACTCTAAAACTTGTCTAAGAACAACTCCCCTTGGAATGACATAGGGATTGACCTTTTATACACATAAAAAATGACTTTTTCCATGCCTCTCCACGTTTTACAACTAATAAAAATGAATTAAATAAGAAATTTCAAGAGTTGTCTCTTCAGCTTCCAGAATTAATTTCAACTTTTGACTTTCTGTCTCCAACTTTAAATGGGCATAACTTCTTCACCGTAGCTCGGATTGGGGTGCTGTTTTTTCCAATGTTCTTGTGATTTAGAGATATTCAACTTTCTAGCTTTCCAGACCACCAGAATATAGATGTAAAATTACGAAAATGCCCTTGAACTCCCCATTTCTTGCTTTCTTTCACTGTTTTGGGTTCTCTTTCGCACTAATTTGCATGAAATACCTGTAAAACACATGAGAAATACACAAAACACAAAATAATTGCCAAAAGAGGTTAGTAGCATAAATTTGAGACAAATCCAAGCTATTTACCCTGCACAGGATCATAAAAATACCGAAATTAAGGGAATAAATGTGAAGAATATGTGCCTAATCAGGAAGCTTGGGGATCCCAGGATGTAGATGATGATGGAGCGGGAACCTCTAGTAGCTGTGGGTAAGACTCTCGAGGAGTTTGTTTTGTAATGGGGAATAAATTCGGGAGTTTATTTGGCTTTTAGGAAGGTAGGAGGAGGGGAGTTACCCATCCCTTTTCTTATGTAATTGCACTATAATTTCTTATTACTGAAATAAATAAGTTTTTGATCATATAGTTGTGCCTTTTGATGAATTTTGTATTTATCTATACCGATCGCTAAGGCATCCATAATCCTTTTGTTCAAGTATATGTTAGAATGAACTGTCATTCTCGGAGATAAGAAAAGAATAGTTTTTTGTGAAAAAGAAAGGTCCGTGCTCATGTAAGATGTATGAGCTGCCTACTTACCTCTGGGGTTTTTTGAAAAGTTTTAATTTTTTTGAAAATGGTTTTTGTAGAGGATCAGGCCCACGTAGTTCTGGGTAGAGGGAAATGAAGATTTTTTTTAGAATAGAAGGGAGATGAAAAGAGTCGTAGCGCGCCAAGATTTAGGACTGGGGGTAGAATTTGTTGAGACGGTCCAGGTTGACTGGATGAGCCATCTCTTCTCCATCAACGTTGGTGAACATAGTGGCACCTCCTAACAAAATCTTCTTTACAATGTAGGGGCCACTCCAACTGGGCTTGAACTTCCCTCTAGGGTCCCAAATGGGTTCTATGATTTCCTTAAGGGCTAGGTCCCCTTCTCGAACACCACGGACCTTGACTCTCTTGCTGAATGAATGCGCTATTCGGCGATGGTACCCTTATATGTGATACAACGCTTTCAGTTTCCTTTTGTCTAAGAGTGAAATCTCATTGAGACGGCTTTGATGTCAGTCCTCTTCACTGACTTGGCTTTCGAGCATGACATGAAGTGAAGGGATTTCTAGCTCAACGGGTAAGACTGCTTCCATAACATAGACTAGAGAGTAAGGGGTGACCCCTGTAGAAGTTTGGATTGAGGTCCAGTAGCCCCAGAGGGCACATGATATTCAGTTGGCCCAATCTCGACACCTTTCGATCATTTTACTGATGATGGCTTTGAGGTTTTTATTGACAGCTTTGACTGCACCATTGGTTTGAGGTTGGTAGGGAAAAAATTTATGTCTCTGAATCCCATACTTGTTGACCACTTTTATGACTTTTGCCTCGAAGTGCAACCCGTTATCTGACACTAGTTCATGCGGGACCCACTATCGATAGATTTTGTTCTTCCTGATGAATTTTGCGACTTTCTTACCGTTCAGAACTGTGTATGACTCATCTTTGACCCATTTGGTGAAGTAATTAATGGAAACTAGGATGAATTCATGCCTGTTGGAAGCCTTGGGTGTAACCTTCCCTATGATGTCGATGCCCCAGGTGGAGAACGGCCAGGGAGAAGTCATGTTGTATAATTCTCGTAAAGGTAGGTGTTGAAGGTTGGAAAACTGTTGGCATTTGAGGCATCTCCGGACATAGGCGATGCAATCCTAGACCATGGTGGTCCAGTAGTAGCCTTATCGGATCTTCTTGGCAAGCATGTGACCGTTCATGTGGGGTTCACATTCCCCACTGTGGATCTTCTGCATTATTTCTTCAATGTCAGCCCCTGCGATGCAGTGTAGATGGGTTCCATCAAAGTTTCTTTTGAACAGTACTTTGTGATAGATGATGTACTGGGCGGCTAGTCTTCGGAGGGTTGCTCGATCTTTCTTGTTGGAACCTTCGGGGTACCTACCATGCTTGAGGAGGTGCCAAATATCATAGTACCTGCAATTGGCTTGCTCGGGATCTTCTTTGGTGATGATCTCAATGTGGTAGCAGTGGGTTGGTTTATCTTGATTTTGGACTATAAGGGGGCCATTGTTATTCCTTCGGGCATGTTGACCATGGAGGCTAAGGTATCAAGGGCATTAACTAGGTTATTCTTTGCTCAAGGTAGGTAGTGGACGGTGATATCTTGGAATTGGGAGGATAGTTCTTCTAAGTGGGCATAGAAGGGTTGGAGTTTCTCGTCCTTGACTTTCCATTTTCGGAGCACTTGACTGATAATGAGGGAAAAATACCCATAGACATCTAGGCATTGAATACCTTTCTTGAGAGCGACTTTAAGGCCTACCGTACACGCCTCATATTCAATCATGTTGTTGGTGCAGGGGAAATCCAATTTGATAGCGATGGGAGTGTGGGAGTCATTCGGGGCGATTAGAAGTATCCCAATGCCATATCCCTTTTTGTTGGCAGCGCCATCGAAGAATATCTGCCATCGAAGGTCATCTTGAGCAGCACAAAGGATGTTTTCATCTGGGAATTTGGAGATCCAGACATCGGCTTCTTCCATGGGGTACTCAGAGATGGTTTTTTCTTTCATGGATTTCTGCGTGATGTAAACGATATCAAACTAGGCTAGGAGCATCAACCATCGATCCATTCAGCTAGATAAGGTGGGTTTCTAAAGTAGGTACTTGATGGAGTCCATTCGGGATACAAGTTTGATGGGGAAGGCGAGCATGTAGTGTCGCAACTTTTGGGTGACCCAAACAAGCGCGACAAATGCCTTTTCCAAAGAAGTGTAGTTGACTTCGTACCTGGTTAATTTGCACGGCGTAATAGATGGATCTTTCTTTACAGGATTCTTCCAGGTATTGGCCTAGGAAAGCCCCAGCTGTTGTGTCAGTTATGGTTAGGTATAGGAGAAAGGGGGGACTAGGCTGTGGTGGCATGAGTACTTGAGGTTGGGTCAGATATTGTTTGATCTGATCAAAGGCTTCTTGGCAGGCCTCATTCTAAACCTTGGTTGAATCTTTTCAGAGGAGTTTGAAAATATGTTTGCAGATGGAGGTTAGCTGGCTGATGAACCGGCTGATGCATTATAATTTTCGAAGGAAACAACGGACTTCTTTCTCCGTTCGGGGAGGTGGAATCTCAAGTATGGATTTCATCTTGGCAGGATTTGCTTCTATCCCCTTCTCACTGACCATGAATCCTAAGAGTTTTCCCTTTGTAATGCCGAAGATAAATTTCTGTGGATTGAGTCTCATCTGATACCGTCATAGTCGTTCGAAGAACTTTCGAAGAGCGGGAACATGACCTTCTCTAGTTTTGGATTTGATAATCATATCATCCACATAGACCTAGACTTCTTTGTGAATCAGATCGTGCAGGATGGTTGTGGTATCCCTCTGGTAGGTAGCCCCAGTATTCTTGAGACCAAATGGCATAACACTGTAGAATTTTTTTCCCCAAGGTGTGATGAACGCAATTTTTTCTTGGTGATCTGGGTGCATTTTGATTTGGTTGTATCCGGCAAACCCGTCGATGAATGACTTGAGAGCATGAATGGTTGTGTTGTCCACGATCATGTCAATATTGGGTAATGGGTAATCATCCTTTGGAGAGGCTTTGTTCAAGTCCCGATAGTCTACACACATCCGAACTTTCCCTCCTTATTTCGGCACAGGCACTATGTTGGCTGGCCATGTGGGATATTCGATCACGCGAATGAAGTCCATGTTTATCTATTTGACCACTTCTTCTTTGACTTTGAGCGACCATTTAGTGCGGAGCTTTCTCAACTTTTGTTTAACCGGCTTGTAATTTGGAAGAGTGGGGATCTCATGTTGATCTATTTCAGGATCAATGCCAGGCATATCGTCATAGGACCACACAAATACATCCACGAATTCCTTTAGTAATTCTTCGAGTTGTTCCTTCTCATTCTTGTCAAGGGTATCCCCTATCCTAATCTCGCGCAGTTGGCTACTAGAACCAAGGTTAACAATAACAGTTTCTTCTTCATTAACTTGAACGGGGTTATGTTATTTGTTATTAACCTTATTTAAATCAGTTAAGAATTATTCATTTGCAAAATCATCATCACCAAAAGTTTGATTAGACTCTAAACAATTAATGTAAGGCACATCAAGATACTCAAAATATTTATTTATTTCATTAATAGGAAAAACAACAATGAGAACCTCATCACAGGAGGTATCGATTACATTAGATTAAGGATAGACAACATAAAAAAAGATGGGGTAAACATTGGGGTTATGTGAGATTTCAACAGGTAGAACTAGCACAACATGCTAGTTGAGGAGAGGTGTATCAGTAAATTTAATCAGGGGGAATGGATCCAGTGATGTAGTGCTTGAATGAACCATTCAGAGTGTCAACCCCAATGTCTGTAAGTTAAACGAATCCTCCGAGTCACTTTCCTTAATATATTCGGTATCTTTGATGAGCGATTGTGTATGGTGTTGGGAACTTTCGGCCTATGGGTAGCTTTCTTGGAAAAAGATCTCCATTCCAAGCTTCATCTTCTTGTATTTATGGTCATACCGTGGTTCTAGAAAGCCATAAAAGGGGAAGTCTTCTCCTTCTTTGATGAATCGTCCATTTAAGGAGTGACCTGGGATAGTCTGGATGCAGTTTAATCTTCTCTTTGGTTGAGACTGGCGGATCATTCTGAGCTCTTGTTCTAATGGTTGATACCCCAAACCATAAGGAGGGAATGTTTTTTCAATACAATGGGATCAATTATCCCTTGTTGTCTTTGTCCTAACCCTAGTCCGGGTATGAAGTGCATGTTTCTGAACATTTGAATCACATTGACATTGCCATGAGGGTTGTATTCTGGATAAACCGTTTCTCTGAAATCATTCCCTGTCGAGAGTAGGAGTGGCTCAACTCGGAATCCTGATAGGAGCATATCATTAGACCCATGCTGTATCTCAAGGATTGGATTGCTGGTACTTGCACCCTCGGCATTGTCATCATCGCCTAAAATGGTGATGACTCATCCGTCGACGAAGAACTTCAATTTCTGATGGAGCGAGGAAGGAACACCCTTGATACTGTGGAGCCAAGGTCATCCAAGCAATAGGTTGAAACAAGCTGGGATGTCAATAACTTAGAATTAAACGACAGGGTTTATAGGGCCAACCCCTATTATAAGTTTTATGGATACCATCACTTCTCGATGGGTATTATTATAGGCACGTACAGTAGCGCAAGTTGGAGCGAGGTCACTTTCCTTCAGTCCAAAGAATTTGAAGGTTCTTAATGGGCAGACATTCAAGGCGGATCCATTATCGATAAGAGAGAGTGGTATGATCTTCCCCATAACTTCGACGGAATTTATCGCTTCTTCTGGTGTGGTAGAAAGAGGAACTATGGGTCCAGTGAGCAACTTGATCAAAGCATTTTTGTGCAGCTGGGAAGACATGAAAATCCCCAATATAGTGATGTTAGCTTGAGTTTTCTTCAGTTGATCGAGGATCTTGCTCTCCTCGAGGGTCATCTCTGGCATAGAAATGTTTTTCACACCCTTCCCTTTATCATTGGTTTGTAGTAAGCTTGGGATCTGGTAATGCCTTCCTGATCTGGTCTTGTGATTTACTGAAGAAGGGAAGAACATGAAACCTATTTCTTCATCAATCTCGGGTTGTTCTGCCATCTTGTTTATTTCTCTAAGGAGTTCTTCAAATGATATCATCCTACATATGTCGACTACTGGGCCAGTTTTCTCTAAAGCTTGATCTTCATTTGAATCTTCTAATCCGTCCCCCCATCCGGTGGAAACAATTCTATCTTTTCATGTAAAATCAATGCATTCCACGACTTCAATGGCTTCTTCGTACAGGTTCTCCCATTCTACGAGGAGGTATAAGGGTGAAGTGACCAGGTGCCCTTGTAACTTTAGAGTATCAAATAACTCAGTCACGCTGCAAATATTATTGGTTTGCCTGAATAATTCTACCATGATCTAGACAACGTCATCTAGGCTAACTTCATCGGTTGGTACCACCCAATTGTCTGACTTTCGAGCCCATTTTCGTGCTTCTAAGAATAGCGTACTGAAACTATGGCAATCAATGATCATCTACGAGGGCAGTTTCAGCCCGAACTCTAGGAGTTGGTTTAATACTTCTGATAATTCCATACTTTCATTTTCAGAACGGGTACGGATAGCGATGCATGCTCTGGTAAGGAGTGACAGTGATTGATCAGCGAGGCTAGTAGGGTGTAGGAGGAAATATGGGAAAGTTTGGAGAGGTTTGGGAGAGTATATGGGTATGGTTTGAGTTGGGGGATAAAATTATGGGTTCTTTTCTATGAAGATGGCATTGGCATGATTTGGGAGTGGGTTGTGAGTAGTGTTTGGTTTAGGACTGGCTGGTGGGGCAATGGTACCCCGGTCAATTAGACCTTGGATTATGTTTTGAAGGTGAAAGCATTGGTCGGTGGTATGGCCAGTAGTTTGGTGAAAGGCGTAATGGGCATATGCTTTGAAGTTTTTTGGGAGTGGGTTTGGCAGCGGACGGGGGTTCAAGGGTTTGATAAGGTTTCGACTTAATAGGGCCTGATAAACTTTGGAGAGGGGCACATGGAATTCGGTGTATTCCTTTTGGACTAGGACAGGGTGGCTTTTTGGTGCCCACGAGGTGGTTGGTTGAGAAATGTTATTGATGGTTGAGACTTAAGCATTGACAGGTTTATCATATTTTCTGGGAGTGAACTATCCGAATACTTTCTTTAGTTCAACTTCTATTTTACCAAGACCCTCCTCGATTTCTACTCATGCTTCTCTGAGAGATCGAAAGTGGGGATAGTATTGTCCTCCCATTGTTTCTCAAATATGGGGTAAGAAGTTCTTCTTCACTATGTTGACTTGTTCTTCCTCGGATGGCCAATTGGTCATGGTGGCTGCTTTTTCCCTCCATCGGGCTATGAAGTTATTGACTGATTCCCCAGAGTTATGTTTGAGCATCTCTAAATCACGATGGGTGACCTCAAGCGCTTTGTTGTATTTGTACTGAGATATGAATTCTCGGGCTACATCCTCCCAGCTACGGATTCTGGACTCATCGAGAGACAAGGAAATCAAAGAGCGCTATCCTTCAAAGTTTACTGAAATAATTGGGCCATCACTTCTTCAGAAGCCCCTAGAAGAGTCATAGAACGATGATAACTGCGAAAATGAACAATTAGGGGTCCACTCCCTCCAAATTTTTCGATATTTGGCATCTTGAATTTCTTGGGTAATCTCGCTTTAGGATAAGGAGACATGCGGGTGTAGTCCATGTAATTTCCAGAGATTCTGACCTGGTCAAACTTCTTAGTTAGCATCTTGAGATATTTTTTGACCTTGTTCAACTCTTCTTCTTTTGGATCCATGATCATAGTCAAGTTAGCCCCAAGCTGGTCAAGGTTTGGCATAGAAAGCTAGGCAGGCGATGACCCATTAGCAGGAGGGGCTTCGGGAACCCATATAGGCTCAGGTGGACCCATAGCGTAAGAGAATAGGGCCTCGGGCTCTTGAGGAATATGAACTTGGTCTCGTTGCATCTCGCCGACTTCAGTCTGGAGGTTGTCAATCTTGGACACGAGCTGAGCTAAGACTACCATCAGATCTGGCTGCACAACTGGTACTTGATCTGTGTTCTCCATGGAAAGTGGATGGATTTTGGACTCAGAAGAAGTGGTCGGGGAACGGACAGAACTCCGAGGTGATTCGACTAAAGACCGAAGCCAATAAGGAGTCAGACCAAGGGCGTGCAATCGACCTGAGAAGGCGTAAAATGGGATTTATTTTTGAAAAAAAAGAATGAAAATATTTTTTGACATTTTTTTTTAGATTAAAATATAAAATATTTTTGGATTTTTGATAAAGAGAGGAGAAATGTTTTTGGATTTTTAATAAAGAAAGGAGAAATATTTTGGATTTTTGATAAAGAGAGGAGAAATGTTTTTGGGTTTTTGATAAAGCAGTGTTTTGGGGAGATGGGTCTCAGCATGATTATTATAATTATTAGGTTCTCACTTGTCTTAAATTCTCCTAAATGCAAAATAAAATGCTGGACGGGACCCGAGCCTGGAAAAGTTGGGTTTATAACATATGCAAAGCTGTGGTTGGACTTGTAACCAGGATCACGGGCAGGGTCCTATTTTAAAAATGTGCAAAAATTTGGGCGGCAGGCCGACCCAGAATTTCGGTAGAGTTTCGGGTCAAAATCGGCTATCTAACATGTGTGGCCTAGAATTGACACCTATATGTGGGTATGCAATTGGTTGGGTGAATTGGAAAGGGTTCCCCCCTTTGGCCTGACTTCCACGATATATGTCTTTCTTTTGAAGGCAATCGGTACGTGTGGACAAGCCATTTGATATACCCGAGTGTACGTAAATTGCCTCACTATATACCTCGTGGGGACTGTATATGTGAGAGCGAATTCGATATACTCCGTATACATAAACAAGTTCCCTGCGATATACCTCCCATCATGACTTCAGTCAAGCGGTACGATGCGGGGGAACTGTTCGATATACCTTGAAGGTACTCGGCCAATGGAAGGTTAGAGTAATATCGCTTAGGCTGATTGTGCCCTGCCGGACCAGCGCCCATCACGAAGTGACCCTCCAGTTACTGGAAAAAAATTGGTAAATAACAATGCTCTTTGGTGATGTCGTGTGAATCATGCATGATTCTCTTATTAGTATCTTATGATGAGAGTATCTTTCTTGATCATGCCAAATAGGGATCAAAGTACAGGTATCAATAGTATAGTAGGCATGGATAAGTGATGCGTGCAATATATGGATATACGTGATCTTAAGTGCACATGATGCGAAGTGTACATGGAGAATCTTCTACAAGTGTTTGAATAGAAGAATAAGCATGAGGTACACATGAATAATAAAGGGGAACATGAAAATAAGGGACAAGAAGATAAAACACCCATGTAAATAATGTCTAGCCCTCTTAAACAAAGTCCCCAGCAGAGTCGCCACTGTGGCCATCCCCGATTCTCATGGAACTACGGCCATCCCCCTATCCTCGTGGAGAGATAGAGATAGGGTATGGTGAGAGGATCTTGGTCTCGCGCATCCCTCTCGGGAGCGCTTCGGCCATTGTCGACGATGTGTGAGGTGAAAAATGTAGAGAGATGGAGTCTCCAGTCTATTTTACTCAAAACAGACAAAAGAAGGTGGAGCCATCCCGAAGGACAGCATCAAAGACATACTAATACATACGAAACTAAAAATGATTCGAGTAGGGTTTGGAGGCTAAGTTACGAAATGGGAAGATGCTAGGTACCCATTCCGCCCTTGCAGTCTCTCATGGATTGTTGTTATTTTCCTCTATTTCCCCGTGATATGTGTGCATGTGGGAGATAGGAATCATCGACTTGTATCATGGAAGAGATAAAGAGATTCATCCATTGGAATGTTCCTAAAAGTAATATTAGAAAATAGGATTTACGCAATTATCCTAGCGTTGATTGTTATAATGGAATGATAATGCATATGGAATAATACGCCACTAAGAACAAATATATGTATATGTAAATATATAGAATCTAAGAGAATTAAGTTAAATAATTAGAAAAATATAAAATTGGAGAAAGTAAGACTCGAGTCTCGAGTTTTACCCCGAGACACCTACATATCCTATAGAGGCATCAAAGTCCACGTAGTTCGTATGCAAAACGAGGGTTGGGGTTTTATCCCATAAATCCAATCGGGGGCTTCTCTTATGTGTGCGTGTGTGTGAAAAAGGTGTTTTAGTTGTGAGAAAAGTGCGAGAATTCCCGTTTGGAATTTATGAGTGTTGATACCAAATTTAATCTGCTGACTTGGATCAATCATATGAAGACACGTGGCTATCTACATGGCAACAACAAGCACTTCCGAGATAATCGCACGCTCCGAGGAACCATGTTACTCCGAGGAACTCATACGCTCCGAGGATCAAACCTCTCCGAGGAACTCATACGCTCCGAGGAACTGACCTCTCCGAGGAACTCTTGAATACCAGGAAGCTCAGGCAGTCCGAGCTGCATCTCGAACAAAGCATTAATAGATGGATAACCAACAGTTCAACTGGTTTATTAAATGCTTATCATTTAGACGCACACGCTTAAAGGGCATTAAATGTATTACCCTTTCATATGTATATCATTTAATGTATCACCCTTTCAGATGACAGCCTCAAGGCTATAAATACATTGTACAATCCTCATTATAAGGGGACCGGATCCTGAATCCAAACTTTGGGATCCAGAACGAAATTTCTTGTAATAAAGAATTCCTAAACAATCAGCAATAAAACAACAGTGGACGTAGTCCATTCTTATAAGGCTGAACCACTTTAAAATCTTTTATCTCATTTATTTATCTGTGATTGAATTATTAGAGTGATCTAATTTTTTACATCAACAGATTGGCGCCGTCTGTGGGAACGACTGGTAATATCATCCTCTCACCAATAACAATCCATTATTAATGGCTGATATTCCTGAATCCAGCAATCGAAATGCTGGAACCCCTCCAAATCCATCTGCACCACCAATTATTCCAGATCTGACTAGAATAATGGCAAATCTGGCTCAGGGCCAAACCGTTATGCAAGAAACGATGCGGCAACTCATCCAAACCCTCCATGGCGGTGCACCAGCCCATTCCGGATCACGAAACATTCAAAGAAATACCCATGCGCCTTCTGTGCGTACTAGGCATACTAATTCATATCGTAATGATGAATCTGAAATTTTTTCTTATCAGCCTGGATGAACTTCATCAATGCGAGCCACAGATACTGAACAATGTGTCACCCTCTCCCCAGAAAGGGCCAGCGCATTGGAAAGATTAAGTGGGGCCTCTCCTTTCGATCGATTAGGCCCTAGGAGGAACAAAAGTCCTCTTAATGAAGCGTCGAGGAGATTTCGACGACCATTAGATTTAAGGGAAGGATTTACCTAGTCGCGACCAGCTGCTCGTCAAGATGAATCCTACGACCGACCAGCTGCTCGTCGAGATAAATCCCAGGAAGCCACTTCAACGCGATCAGTTGCTCGAACCAATAGGCCCGAGGAAGGGAATGATGCATGGAAAGTATCTATTCAAAGGCTGGAGGATAGATTAGGGGAAATGGCTAAGGCTAAGAACCCTCTACAACAAACCTTTGTTCGGGGAAAACCTTTTGTCCAGGACATTGTTGATTTTTCAACACCATCGAAGTTCAAAGCACCTGTTGTGACTCCAAAGTATGATGGGAAGAATGACCTTGTCCTTCATATAGAACAATATCAAGCTGTTGCCGATATCTATGCTGTCCCAGACGAGATGAGATGCAGGGCATTCTCGGGAACTCTTACCGAATCTGCTCAGATATGGTATAATAATCTTCCTCGGGGTAAGATTTTAACTTTTCTTCAACTGGCCGAGCTATTCATTGGGAATTTCTGCTTCGGAGCAAATCCAGTTAAACGAGTAGCACATTTGTTAAGTGTTAGACAAAAAGCTGGTGAGAGTATTAGAGACTATATAACTCGTTTTAATAACGAGAAGCTCGAAGTCATTGATTATGAGGAGAAGACAGCGATTACTGCTTTGATGAGTGGACTGCTGCCAAACAAGTTGTACTACACTTTGGACAAAGATCCACCTCGAACCATGTTGGACCTGATGGGAAAAGCGTCCAAGATTATGAATGCCGAGGAGGCTATGTCTGCGAAGAAGAATATGGACGCCAAAGAAACCAAGGTGGAAGGTGATAAAGCTAAGAAGAAATAGCATAAGAAAAATGATGGTGACAAGCATTCCAAAAGTAGGTCGTCATGGGAGGTCTTGAAGAAATTTGATAATTACACGCCTTTGAAGGCAAATATCAACCACGCCCTGGAAGAGATTAAGAACAGCGAGGAGTTAAACTGGCCAAAGAAAATGAAGTCAGACCCTGACACGAGGAATAAGGAGAAATATTGCGAGTTCCATAAGGATCATGTCCATATGACAAAAAATTGCATAGCTCTTCAGAATGAGATTGAAACACTCATCCGACGAGGAAAGCTAGCAAAGTATGTTGATCGGGGAGGTGAAAGGAGAAACAACGACCGAACTAGAGAGAGGTCTAGATCTCCTCGTCGAGCAGAGGAGAACAAGAAGAGAAACCATGAAGTTGATCCAGATGATGACCCCGACCTTCCAAAGAAACCAAGGCAGCCAGAACGAGAGGTATTTTCAATACGTTTTGGGTCATTTGATTGTAATGTTATTACAGGAGGAGATGCAGGAGGAGAAGATCTTACTGCAGAAAGAAAAGCTTACATCGGTGAGGCTCAAGCTTGCTCGTATATTCAGCGAATTAATCTAGCTGAGGAAGATTGCCCGAGGAAGGTGAACAAAGAGAAATTGGTCATCGGTTTTTCAAAAAATGACCTGGCAGGCATTTTATATCCTCACGATGATCCACTGGTGATCAAGATGAGGATGAAGGAGGTAATGATTTCAAGAGTGATGGTCGACAACGGTATCTCGACAGACATCATATTCTACTCGTGTTTCGATAGTTTAAATTTAAAGTTATCTCAACTGGAGCCTTACCACAGTCCCCTCATCGATTTTGCTGGCGAGAAAGTATTTCCACTTGGGAAGATCAAGTTGGATATATTTATTGGTACATGTCCTGCTTGTCGGACAGAAAGAATACGCTTTTTCGTGAGGGATAAGAATGTCCAATCATCGTACAATATCATAATGGAAAGAGTAGGATTGAAGAAGTTCGAGGTTGTACCATCTACAGTGCATCAATGCCTAAAATTTCTAACAAACTTTGGAGTAGGAGTTATGAAAGGTGATCAGAAAGTAGCTCGGGAATGCTATTATTCATCCGCCGAGCAAGAAGAACTGGAAGACTCAAAGAAAAAGACTACTACCTATCAAGTGGAGGAAGGTGCAGAAATTAAAACCTTGGATCCTCGGGATGAGTCGCAACTCGTGAAGGGTCAAGTAGTGGAAGCTACTAAAAATATTGTTCTGGACGACGAACACCCTGAATGAACTACTCAAATAGGTTCATCATTGGAAGCCTCACTAAAACAGGAATTGATAACTTTCCTTAGAAGAGGAAGACAAACTTTTGCGTGGAGCCATGAAGATATGCCTGGGATAGACCCAAACTTCTTATGTCACGAGCTCAATGTGAATAAGGAGATCAAGACTGTGAAGCAGAGAAGAAGAGTATTCAGTCCCGAGAAGAATAAAGCTATACAGGAGGAAGTCGAGAAGCTCCAGAAAGCTCGTTTCATTGAAGATGTTAAATATCCAGATTGGTTAGCCAGTGTGGTGATGGTAAAGAAGAAAAACAACAAGTGGAGGATGCGTGTAGACTTCACCGACCTCAACAAAGCATGCCCAAAGGATCATTTTCCACTGCCCCGAATTGATCAACTGGTAGATGCTACCTCGGGACACGAGTTGCTAAGCTTCATGGATGCTTATTCTGGTTACAATCAGATCAAAATAAAACCTGAAGACAGGGAGAGTACTTCTTTCATTACCCTTAGGGGAACTTATTGTTATAATGTTATGCCTTTTTGTTTGAAAAATGCAGGTGCGACATATCAGAGGCTGATGAACAAGGTCTTTGCTGAACAAATCAGTGACAATATGGAAGTCTATGTTGACGATATGCTGACGAAAAGCAAGAAAGTTACCGATCATCTAGTTGACTTAAGTCAAACTTTTGATCAACTAGATAAATATCAAATGAAGCTGAACCCGACGAAGTGCATATTTGGAGTAAGAGAAGGCATGTTCCTCGGGTACATTGTCAACCAACGAGGCATTGAAGCAAATCCTGAAAAGATCAAAGCTCTGTTAGGGCTGCGATCTCCAACAACGAAGAAGGAAGTACAGAGTCTCACTGGACGAGTAGCAGCACTCAATAGATTTGTATCACGAGCAACTGATAGATGTCTCCCATTCTTCAAGACACTCAGGAAGACTTTTGAGTGGAATGATGAATGTGAGAAGGCTTTTCAAGACTTGAAGAAATACTTGGGAGCACCCGCACTGTTATCCAGGCCGGTGATGGGAGAAAAATTGTATTTGTATCTTGCAGTGTCCGAAAATGCAGTTAGCTCGGCGTTGATCAGAGTGGAGAATGGAGTACAAAAGCCAATTTACTACACAAGTAAGGCCTTCCGAGGAGCAGAGATCAGATATCCAAGACTGGAGAAATTGGCACTGGCGCTGATTGAGGCGAGTAGGAGAATGAGGCCATACTTCCAGGCTCATACTATAGTAGTATACACCGATATGCCATTGAGACAAGCCCTTCATAAGCCAGAGAAATCAGAGAGATTGATGTACTGGGCAATATAGCTCGGAGAATATGATATAATTTATGAACCCAGATCATCACTAAAAGATCAGGCTGTAGCAGATTTCATAGCGGAGTTCACCTATCCTGATACCCCCGAGGAGCAAAAGCTGCTCGCTGATCAACCTGTGGATGTTACAGGATTAACAAACACGGGCCCAGACCAATTCCGATTGGTAAAAGGGCGTGTGGATGTTATAGGATGTGATGCAGAGACAGTTGGGAGGACTCCAGACGAGGAACAAGAGTTGCTCGCTGATCAACCTGTGGATGTTACAGGATCGACAAACACTAGCTCAGACCAACTCCAGTTGGTAAAAGGGCAAGTGGATGTTACAGGGTCATTATATTCGAGCTCAGATCAACTCCGGTTGGTAAAAGGGCAAGAAAAGATGATCGACGAGGAGCGAGAAAAATTCGGGGAGGATGAAAGGAAGCAGCAAATATTTCATCGAGGAACTCTGACTGATCAAAAATTTTAAGACGAGTTACCAATATGGAGGCTATATGTAGATGGCTCATCGTACACTGCGGGATGTGGCACGGGGATAGTTATGAGCACTCCGGACGAGGTCGACATGGAATACGCCTTGCGTTTCCAATTCAAAGCTTCCAACAATGAGGCTGAATATGAGGCCATGATTGCAGGGCTTAATTTGGCAAAAATTATGGAGGCACAGCAGGTTGTGATCTTCAGTGACTCTCAATTGATTGTAAACCAAATGATGGGAGTATATGCAGTTAAAGGAGAATTAATGATCAGATATTATGCAAAGGCAAAGGAACTGTTGTCAGAATTTGCCGCTATTTAGCTGGTCAGGATACCAAGAATGGAGAATGCGAGAGCAGACGCCCTAGCTCGACTAGCATCAGCTACTCGCACCGAGCTACGACGAACAATCCCAATTGAAGTGTCAGCTGGTCGGAGTATAGATGAAGATCTGAAGATGAATTTTATCACCCTTGATTTAGGACCATCTTGGATGGATCCCATCAGGGTATATATCGAGGAAGGAGAATTGCCAATTGACAAGCTTGCAGCCAAGAAATTGAAGTTTAAAGCTGCTCGGTATGTACTAATTAATGGTGTTTTATATAGACGAGGAATTATGGCAGGTTTGCAGATATGTGTACATCCCACCGAGGTGAAAGATTTGATTGAAGAGATCCATGAAGGGTCTTGTGGAGCACATGTATCAGGTCGGACACTTTTACAAAGGGTGATGATGCAGGGATACTACTGGCCGACGATGAGGGCAGATTGTATAGCCTATGCCAAGAAATGTGACAAGTGCCAGCGCTTTTCCTCCATCCGAAGAACTCCACAAGCATTATTGACACCCATAACGTCCCCTTGGCCATTTTCCATGTGGGGAATTGATTTGGTTGGAACACTGCCAACGACCCGAGCAAGGTTCAAGTACCTCGTCGTCGCAGTGGATTATTTTACTAAGTGGGTAGAAGCTGAGCCACTCATTGACATGACGTAGGAGAAGGTATACCAATTCGTTTGGAAGAATATCATTTGTCGATATGGTCTTCCTCATGCTTTCATCACAGACCATGGAACACAATTTAATAACGAGGAGTTCGCTGACTATTATCATCAATCAAACATTTTGAAGGTTCATTCAGCACCAGGCCATCCTCAAAGAAATGGACAAACTGAAGTGAAAACAGAACGCTGTTGAACGGTTTGAAGAAAATATTGGATGATGCGAAAGCGAATTGGATCAACGAGTTACAATCAGTACTTTGAGCTTACCGAACTACTCCCCGAGTAGCAACTGGAGAATCACCATACATGCTGGCGTTTGGAAGTGAAGTTATCATACCTGCCGAGTTGGGTCTCCCAACACACAGGATACTAAATTTCAATTCCCCCGTCAGCGATTTAATGAGAAGACTGGATTTAGACATGCTCGAGGAGGTCAGAGAGGAGGCAGCCATTAGAAATGCTGCTTACCAGCAGCAGACAGCTTTGTTCTACAACAAGAGGGTGAAGAAGTGCGACCTGAAAGAAGGAGACTTTGTGCTGAAGAAAATAATTCAAAAGCATAACAAACTGGAGGCAAACTGGCATGGACCATACCGAGTTACAGAAGTTGTTCGACCAGGAACTTATCGAATAGCAACTTTAGAAGGCGAAGAGTTTAAGAATGCATGGAACACAGAGCATCTGCGCAAGTATTATCGGTGATGTATATGTAACACAGTTCCATCAGTATGAATAAAACAAAAATATTCTGCAAGTCTCTCTGTTTATTGAAAAAATTTCGGGGAATACTAGTGCTACGCACTACTCGGCAAAGCTCGGCAGACTACTCAAGAAAATATTCCAAACTGTACCATCATAGTTGGTCGACGAGGAGAAAATATTCCAAACTGTACCAACATAGTTGGTCGACGAGGAGAAAATATTCCAAACTGTACCAACATAGTTGGTCGACGAGGAGAAAATATTCCAAACTGCAACAACATAGTTGGTCGACGAGGAGAATTTATTGACCTTGGTTGGTCAGACACATTTTATGAAAAGGACAAAAATTTACCAAGTATGGTTAGTCGGGGATAAACTCTCACTAACTATAATTGGTCGACGAGCACAATTTTACAACCTTGGTTGGTTGGAAAAATTTTAAACATTTTTATACTCATTACTTTATTATTAAGTGATCGAGCAACATTTTTATACTCATTACTTTATTATTAAGTGATCGAGCAACATTACTGATACTTGTAACTTTTTTACTAATATGGTCGATGAACAACACAATATTATTATCTTTTTAACAGATATGCATAAATGTAAAGTGTTAGATATTTACAAGACAATAGAAATTAAGATTTGCAAGCAAAAATGAAAGTCTTTCATTAAATTCGAAATAAATAAATTACAAGTTACATTGATAATAAAATGAAAATTACATTGATATGTATACTAACTGTTACATTAAAAATTCCTATTCTATAGGTCTTTTCCCCTCAGCTTTCGATAAGGTTCCTCGCCAGCAGGCGGATCATTTAAAGACTGAGGAGAATTAATGAAGTTCAAATCCTTCAGCATCCTGACGTTCATCACAGAAGGTCGATCTAGAAGATGTTCGTGGCGAGATACCTCAATCTGAGAATGTAAATTATAGTCACCGAGGTATTTTGAAATTAAGCTTCGTGGAATGGCCCGAGCAGGAATCCACTCCATCTCCAAGTTGTACGGTGGCACATGCAGGTCGAGCAACCCGGGATCATGGTAGTCCCATAGATAGTGTCCTTGTTCGAGCTTCAACACACCTAAGGCATTCAGACAGCCTTGTTTGTAGCCCTCATTATTGGCATTCTGGATACGATCATCCAAATGGAATAATGCTTCATTATATCCAGCCATCCAGAACTCCCTGGGCTGTTTGTGGAACTGATATGTTAGCCTTTCTAGCTGCTCGTGGAGATTCTTAATGAAAAGATCCTTATTCTCCAAGACTGATTTCTGCGCAGAGAGCTGTTTCTCCAAGTCCCTTATATTCTTTGACATGTCGACAAAGCCTGGTTCTTAGCCATTAATTAGAAGGCTTGGTTCTCTAAGGCAGACGCTATCCTCTGTTTCTCGACAAGCACCGGAGCTGCTCTTGCTCGACCACGAGAAGATGTCGAGGTACCAGAACTCCTCAAAGTCTCCAGCTCTTCCCTTAATTTGGTATTCTCAACTTCTAAGAATGAAAATCCCTCGTCAGTCACTGGGATTCGGGCTGTTAAAGAAGAGGCTGCAAACTTCAACTGTGCTAGTTCTTTCTGCAAATTGTTATTTTCTCGCTCCAATAGCTCGGCAATCTGTCTACATTCTTCAACTTCACCCCTTAGGGTTCTCTCCCTGACATCGTACCCAGCAAAGAGCTTCTCGTATCCCTTCTCGGCAGAAATCTGCTGATACTTCTTCTCATACCCCTCATGCAACAGAGCAGTTGATTCCTTGTACTGATTTTGAAGGTCCTCGAGGGTGCACTAGAGATCCTCGATCATTTCATAGTAAGCCACATTATTGGCTACAGCTCGGTCAAGTAGACACTTCAGGTACTGATATGCTTCGACTGCCTGTTCTGAAGCATCATTACCAAGGATGTCGGCAACTTGTGCAGCACTTAGGTCTGTATGACCAGCCTTAAAGTACTCATTGCAGTGTTGCGGCAACTTTGTATCATGAGTAGATAATAGTTCCATCTGGCCAGAAACTAGCAGGGAAAGAAGAAAAATCATCAATAAGAAGAATAAGCAGAGTATGAGAGCAAAAAGAGACAACAGTAATGCAAAAAGAACTCAAGTTTTATTAGATCATGAAATTTGGAGTTACAAGTGTTGGGTTAAATTTGATAAAAGGAAAAATAAAGAGAAAACCAAACAACACTACACCTTTTCCTTATCTCCCAAAACCTTCTCGGGAGGTTGGGAAGAGGAGGAAGGTTGCTCGGAGGGAACTATGACTTGTTCGGAGAGCACCAACTGTTGCTCGGAAGAAGAGACGACTTTCTCGGCAGCAGGCTGGTTGGTTAGGGCATGTTCTCCCATCACCATTGAAGACTCCTCAAAGGTAGCTTCGTCATCTTCTAATTCTTCCGAAGTAGGAGGGGGACCAGGGATGTGTCTCTGGAAGAGCTTGGATGACTCGTCGACCTTCAATTCCTGAAGGGCAGCAACCCATCCATCCCTAAAATACTTTAGACTGCCATAGTCCACTTGAGAGACCATGGAATCCCACCCCTTGTCCCAGCCAGAGCTGAAGGACTTATTTACAGCAGCTTTCCTTTTGGCCTTCTCCAAGGCAAGCTTCTCGGACAGCAAATCATCAGCAGTTTTAAGTTTTTGTTCAGCTTCCTCTTTCTGCCGAGTTACTTCCTGGAGCTGGTCCAACCTCTCCTCAGCAATTTTGAGTTTATTTTCCAGCTCTCCAGCGGCCTTGGGCTTTTCCTCAAGCTCTTTATTCGCCTTCTCCAAGGCATTCTTTTTCTTCTCCAACTCCTTGGAGGCATCAGCAACTCGAGATTTTTCTTGCTCGGAGGAAGAAAGTTTTTTCTCCCAGATAGCCTTATTAGTGGCATACTTCTGGCGAGAGTCTTCCATCTTCAGCCTCCTCGGGGGAACAGATACAGCCAAGGAAGAATCATTGGTCGGTGATATCACAATCACCTCTCCAGGAGCAGCAGACCTGCTCGGAGCCACCGCGGGCTTCTCGGTAATTTTTGCAGGAGCAGCTAGAGGAGCTGCAGCAGTTTTCTTTGTACCGTCCCTTGGGACATCAATTCTACTCCTTTTTGCATCACCAGAGCCGGAGGCAGTTTTCTCGAACAAGGTGGGAGGTCTTCTTTTCTTCATCCTTTCGCTCAAAGGAATGTGGGATTCAGACGAAGAACTTGCAGAGGCTGGTACTGGCTCTGCTTCACTGATTACTGGACGAGCAGTAAAGGAAGTTGTGTAGCTCTTGTACTGGAGCAGATACGAAGACGACCTGATATGCTCGTCGGCAACCCTTTGATGCAGACCCCAGATAAGTCCCAAATGCCTTATATTGACATTTGTTTCTTTGGGGAACCTTCTCTTGCTATCAACTGCAAATGAACAAACATTGTTATCAGTGACACATTTTATCAAACATAAAACAAACATGATTTCGAAATAAATAAAATAAAATAAAAATAACCTATCCCATTGCCATAAGGAGGGCAACCGGGACCCTGGTAAACCTCATCTCCGATTAATGGAGAGTGTTGCCAATTTTTTACAATAACCCCATGTTCAAAATAATCCCTGTTGGCATCAGGGAGATTGACTACTAAGGCTCTATTTATAAACCTAGTTTTTAAATAATAAATATTATCATTAACTGCCCATCTATAGCAGTACATGATTTCTGGAATTCCTATACGAGTTCCATGCACTTGATTTAATTTATGCACCCCATTAACTATTCTCCATGTGTTGGGGGCTATTCGTGCAGGAACAACATCAAAAAACTGGCAGAATTCCAGACACAGAGGATTTGGTGGAAAAGAGAATCCACACTCAGTAAAAAAGAGACTGGGGAACCAATGTCCCTCAGACAAATTGAAATAATTAGAAGGCTCAGAAAGCTCTTCCAAGACAACCCAAGAGGAAATGGAAAAATCAGATCGAAATTTGTCAAGAGATTCAACAGAATAAACCATGGTGATTAAAAGAAATGAAGAGGAAGGAAGAGGATCTTACAGAAAAAAGACTGAAGCTGTTGACAATGAACGATGGAAGAGACGAACGTACAAGAGAGTTGAAGACAATGAAAAACTCGAAGATGAAAATTTGAAAAGGTAGAAGGCGAATGAAGTGTCTGTGAAGTTTAAATACCTTACCTTGGGAACTGGCGAAGTAATGATTACAAAAAGGATGATTACATTACCGGAGACTAAAAAGATGAAAAGTGGCGCGGGAACCAAAGCGAGCGACAGCGGCCAAAAAGACGAAAAGTAATGCGGGAATCAAAGCACGCAGAAAAGTCCAAAAAAGCATGATTCTACGAATTTGGAAGGAGAAAATAAATACAAGGGAAACGCTCCTAAAAATTAGGAAGACTATTTAAAGCTACCGTATTCCGAGAAAGAATGTTCCATACTCCTCAAATTTTGAACTATGAAACATTGGGGGCTTCTGTTGATACCAAATTTAATCTGCTGACTTGGATCAATCATATGAAGACACGTGGCTATCTACATGGCAACAACAAGCACTTCTGAGATTATCGCACGCTCCGAGGAACCATGTTACTCTGAGGAACTCATACGCTCCGAGGAGCAGACCTCTCCGAGGAACTCATACGCTCCGAGGAACTGACCTCTCCGAGGAACTCTTGAATACCAGGAAGCTTAGGCGGTCCGAGCTGCATCTCGAACAAAGCATTAATAGCTGGATAACCAACAGTTCAACTGGTTCATTAAATGCTTATCATTTAGACGCACACGCTTAAAGGGCATTAAATGTATCACCCTTTCAGATGACAGCCTCAAGGCTATAAATACGTTGTACAATCCTCATTGTAAGGGGACCGGATCCTGAATCCAAACTTTGGGATCCAGAACGAAATTTCTTGTAATCGAGAATTCCCAAACAATCAGCAATAAAACAACAGTGGACGTAGGCCATTCTTATAAGGCTGGACCACTTTAAAATCTTTTGTTTCATTTATTTATCTGTGATTGAATTATTAGAGTGATCTAATTTTTTACATCAACAATGAGCAAACCCTCTTTTTCTTATTTTCTTTGGGTTTTATTTATATGAAAAATAAGAGATGTGCAATAATACTAAATATAAAGTATATTAGGATATGTGAGATGGAGAGAATAAAAGTGCTAAGTAATAAAAAGAGTTAATGAGAATTTAGGAGAACTTGAGAAAGTTAGAACTTCTTGAAGATCTTGATCTTGATCTTGAATCTTGCAGAGAAGCCCTTTCACTTGGGTGATGATGAAGAGTAGTTAACTCTCCAAGTTTGATGGAAAAGATGATGAAAAGTGAGGGTTGAAAAGGGATTTGGATGTAGAAATCACGCTGACTTCGAGGGAGGTTTTCTGAGTTTGTTAAGAGTGATGGATCTCAGATCTTGGGTTATTTTTGCAATGAGATCAGGCCCTCCTTTTTTATAGGCCCAGGGCATTATCGATCTGCATAGGTTTAGTCCTACCAATCGACAGGTGCCTTTAGGCAGGATTTTGAACCTGCCGTTTGGCAGTCTCGTTCAGGTTCCTTCGAAAAAATGGTCCTAAAATGCAATCTGTTGACTCGAATTATGCACGGGGTGAACTGTTGGGAAGGTACTTTAGAGACATTTGAGAGTCCTTAGGACTGCTCCCGGGTCTGGGAGTTATCTTTGGGATAAATGTGGCTCGAAAATGCTCGTCGATCCTCTGGGCGAGAGATCGTCGGACGCAAATGGATCGTTCATCCGCATGGTAAGTCAAATCATACACGGGGTGGACCGATGGAAAGGTTATGGCATTTACTTTGACTTTCTAAAGAGTTTGACCCAGTTTGGGGAGTTGACTTCGATCAATCAGGGCCTGGAAGCATTCGATGACCTTTCAGAGTAAAATGGATCGTTCATTCATACTGTAAGTTAGAATCGTGCACGAGGCGGATCGTTGGAAAGGGGTTTCAGTGACCTTTGAAAATTCATTCAGTCTCGGTTGAGCTGAAGAGTTTGACTTTGTTCAAACGGAGTCCGGGAGCATTCGGTGGCCTCCCGATCAAGTTTCGAGGGAAAATAGTTCATTCGTTCGTACCGTAAGTCAGAATTGTGCATGGGGTGGACCATTGGAAAGGGATTTTAGTGCCCTTTGAAAATTAATTCTGTCTCGGTCAAGCTGAAGAGTTTGACTTTTGGTCAAATGGAGCCTGGGAGCTCCCGATGGCCTCTAGGTCAGTACTCGGAGTATGACTTAGATTTGTAGTGATGAAGGGAGGTTCTAAGGACCTAAGGAGAGGTTAGGGGGTACTAGAATGGTGTGTCTACATACAACACTTCCAATTACTCTCTCAATTCTTTTATTGATGGTTTTATCAGTTATAATCAGATTAAGATGCATTTTAACCACCAAGTAATGACAGACTTCATTACTCCATGGGGAAACTTTTACCACACAGTCATGCCATTCAGTCTCAAGAATGTTGGGGCTACTTTCTAGAGGGTCGCTAAAACCATCCTTTATGACCTTATCCATAAGGAATTAGAGGTCTCTGTCAATGAAATTTTCATTAAATCCAAGACTCGAGAAGGTCAAATTCTTGCCCTGAGGAAATTCTTCGGGGGATTACAATAGTACCAGATGCAACTCAACCTGCAAAAATGCATCTTCGGTGTCACTAATGGAAAAATCCTCAGATTCATTATCAGTGAAAAAGGGATTGAAGAAAACCCGTACAAACTAAAGACATACTTGATATGCCACCAGCTCGAACAGAGAAAAAAGTGCATGGATTCCTGGGTAAGCTCTAATACATTAGTCAGTTCGTCAACCAATTGAATTCTATCTATGAGCCCATCTTCAAGCTTCTCTGAAAGGATTCAACACAGGGGAATGGCTTCAAGGATTGGTGGAACAGCCACACTTGGTCCAATAATTTCAACCTTTGAGGAAGAGGTTGATGTACTTACACTTTTATGAGACGAGGCTCGACTACAAACCTCTGCTTGATGAGGGACCTGATCTTGTTGAATTGAGAAATCAATGGCCTCTTAAAAAGAGTCCACAGACATAGGGTCTGAGGTGGATGGCTCAGACTCAGACATTAGTGAGGGTTCAGTTGGGACCTCTGCTCGGTTAACTGGTTCGGATGGTTCAGGGTATATGATCTTCAGAGGTTATGGAAAAATAGGCCTGAGGGGGAATGCCTCTGCCCTACGAGCTTCCTCTTGGGCTCTTTCTACTTGTCTAATTTTTTTTATGGCCTTTTCCCTAAGAGAGGGGAATTCCTCTAAGAGTTGGTAAAGGGGTCTGAGCATATGAGGCAGACGCTAGACTTATGACTCTCCTAAATTACAAACAAGATTGGCAAATGAAATTAAAGATCAAGCTATTAAGCTTTGAACAAAAACAACGAAGAACAATCAAGAACAGTTCGCCAGAAAACCAATAGTTTCATCAAAAACTTCTTAAAGCTCAACGAAAAATGCAAAAACAAGAACAGGGAAAAAAAATGAAGAAGAAGGGATGTCAAAGTATACCTTAAGAAGAGCGATGAGAAGTAAGGAAGGAATTGCAAGGAATGACCACCCAAATGCACTTCAAATCAGAGCTCTATTAGAGAGAGAAAGTTACAAAAATGACCAAATCCGGAGAAGGAGAGAAATGAGGAAGAAAGAGAAGAAAATGGGGTTTAAACCCTAAGTATAAGTGCACTCTTCCTAAGGCCCATCATTTCCTTGGGAGCTCAAAAGATAGCCAATATCATCAAACCTATCAGGCACGCTATCTACTCCAGTAGCTGACACTTGTCAACAAAGTATCAACACCTATAGATATTCAACCTCGGATAAATATACCCCTTAGGCACCTGATCACATGGGTAACTAAGGGCTAGGGGTGATTGATATACCCTGAATGTAACCCCTCGGCTCAGAGACATCAACCTCGGCCCATGGAGATGGCCGAGGCTGGAAGGTCCCCAAGTCAACTACCAAAATTCTCGTCCCAAGCAAGGTCGACTATAGATCGGCCGACGTTCCTGCTACCTCGGCTAGTGAGGTCTTCACGATGTACATGGGTGGATTATTCATCAGGAAACCAGGGATAATAACCTCGGCTGGTAGAAGGTCGAGGTTACAGAAGCTATACCATCATTAAAGCCAGCTTCGGCAGGGAATCAGCTGGTGTTCCTAGCATGTACCAGCTTAACCTCGACCCAGGACAACCTTATGACTTCACTTACTGCACCTCGGCTCTACCTAAGCCGAGGTCATCATGATAAATCTCAGATTTGATAGCAACCAGACTTTACCAACCTCATACTCTTCCCGGCCGAGGTTGTGACCAGACGGCCGAGCTCTTATGCGCATATGTGAGGCTAAGAACAGGTGTACACAAATCGGTTATAACAAATCATTCCCCTCACGTGGGGGGAATATTTCATCATCATTCTGTACATATGACAGTGACAGGTATCTTCACCATATTGGCTAGGTCAACACACACGTGCTCATTGCATACATGGGGGGTACACTACACCCCCCAGATACTATATATACTTATCTTCTCCTTCTTGGAGAGGGATCTAAAATTAGCAACCCTAGTTGAAACTCTGTTTAAATATGAAGTAGAGAGAGAAAGCTTGAGAGATTGTATCCATGGCCATTAGAGCCCTCATAGATTGATATCAACCACACACCTTCACAGTGGACGTAGGCTTGATTGGCTGAACCACTTATATTCCGGTGTAAATTCTCTTCTCCTCATCTCCATCCACTATATATGTGTATACACTCTTATGCTTCCATTGTTAACACTGAATTGAGCTCACAAACACCTTGAAGGGTGGTGCTATTTCTAGCATCATTAGGAAGGATATTAGGTACAGTTTGATCGCAAGTTCCTTCATTTGTTGTTCAAAAGGAGATGTGAATGATGTTCTAAACCTCTGTCAGGAGGGTCCGGATAGAGGCTTTGTCTAGCGAACTTTGTACCCGATGATGTAGGTACAATAGAGAAAATAATCCTTAATTTGGTGATGGACTCATGAGAGGAGTCACTAGCACTTGAAGGAAATTCTACTTAGATGATTGATGCAGATGGCGACAATGTCGTGCTTTTCGAAGTGAGGATATTAACGCTTCTTAGTGAAGGGAGCTAAAAGAGTTGGAGGATTTAGTCAGAGAGTAAGACTGGATGTAACGGTGTTAGTAAAACACCGCAGGGGGGAGACCCATAAGGAGACCCATTTAAATGATTCAGATAGCTAAATTCCTACCGAGTGACGGTGGATTAAGTCAGGGCTGTTAAGGCCAGTAGTGTGTTCCTTAGGGCCAGCGAAGCTAAGGGAACATTGGGGTTAGCCATCAGGGTCGAGGCTACCAGGGTCCGAGAGAAGGACAACCCTAATACGATCAGTATGGCCATCAATAAGGGATAATATAGAGAGATACTTTTATTTGGAGAGTAGGACCACATACATTTATTTTGCCCAAAGCGAGTAAAGGGATAAGAGTATAGTGCCTAGCTTGGGCAAGGATTAAGATAGTTTTGATCCGGTTCGGATAAGCGTGTTATGGCTGGGTACCATTTGAGCAGCCAGGGAGATTTGGCAAGGTAGAAGTATGAGTTTTAAACTCAGGTGAATGAGGCATGCATTATGTAACACGAGCGAGTCATGGTATTTTGATTAGCATTATATTCGCACGTGAGATGAGTTTAGTGGTTACATTGATAACATTATTATGTTTTTGTATTTTCCATGGTATAGCGGGGTTATCTTTAGTTTTGTCCACGGGGAAGCGGGTGTAGTCACAGCGAGAAAATATTTTATTGGAGTTACTCGTTTTAGTGATGTGTTGTACGAGTATGATATTATTCCTGAGTATAGACTAGTTAGAACGATAGTGGGTTGTATTACAAGGCTATCGTGTTTGTTATTCCAGGGCAGGATGTGTTATTTTGGTGATGCCTCACCTGAAAGGGGGTCGAGATTGCATTCATATATTATGATGGAGACTTTGGAGAGTATAGTTATCTCATTATGGTTGATCCCGGTGTGTATGGACTTTATCGATATAATTCGGGGTATATTGAGTTTCTTATCGAGCGGAGAGATTTAGCTCGTTATTACGTTTAGCACTCAGGACTTGGTGATAGGGCGGGCACATTGTTATATCACTCCTTTAGAGACGTGGGATTTGAAATTTATATGTCTGGGGACAGGATTTTCAGAGTCCCGGGTATGTGTTTGAATTTATGGAATTTGATTACCGCTAATGCTGAGTGATAGTGCATTGGGGAAAGTCCCTTATTTGAATGTTATTACTGGATGAGATACGCATGGACCTTGATAAACGTCGTGAATAGAGATACGTTGATGGATACTAGGGCATTAGTTTTGAATGTTAATCAATGAATGTGTAGAGAAAACACTTTGAGATGAGAACTCTTATACGCTATAAGGCATGAGGTGCCTGTAGTTCCGTGAGAGAGAACAAAAACTTTTTCTTTTCACCACGAGTTGAAGGGTGGAACGATGTTAAGGAGAATTAAATTTCGATTTATGGGGTGATTGAAAATACCCATGTGTTATAGCCACGTCGAGAATGCGAAGCCAGTTTTGAGGAAAGTGTGAGACGTTTGTTATGTTATGCCAACATTTCACGGATAATAGGGTGTATGGGAGCCCTGGTTAGTTGATTTCAAGATCATCCGAGATAGGAGGACGTGGGGATAAATTTGTGGAATATATGCATGTGGGGCAGTTATAAACAGAGCTGAAATGGCATGGTGGATTAAACATCGTATGAGGAGGGAGATGATCCCAGTAGATATGTGCACTGAGAGTAGCACACCCAAGATGAGTTAAAAGACTATGGGAAGCCATTTAAAAGAATATCTCTTGAGAACTATTGTGGGAAGTGAAGCGAAGTCCTACTCAGTGGAACGTTGAGGGTGGCTTGCGCGTATACAGAATGTTGATGTCTATAAGGTAAAAAGGGACCAGAACTGCGCATTGTGGTGAAAAGTGCACGGTCCGTGATTTTTGGTATACCCCAAGAAGAGAAGGGGAGTATGAATCACCACTTCATGTGAGATACTATAAGTGGGAATCGGTGTTAGGTGAGACATAGTGAGATTGTCTCCGGGTGCACCACTCATAGATAGAAATACGTTAATGTTCCAAAACCTTTCTTCGAAAATATGGATTACACCGGTGCAAGGTGCCGCCCAATATTGTTGTGAATTATGATGAAGATACTTTAACCCCACCTCCAATAGGAATTTTCGGGAAGTAGTGGGGATGATGTTTTGTTTTGGGCAAGTTATGGCACCTATAACCTATGAGTACAGGAGGTGATTTACAATCATGAATAATGCGAGTGGTGAGCATTACAAACTGTATGGTAATTGGGAAGGGAAATTATCGATTACTAGAGTTATGTGTAATAACTCGTATCGGTTTATTATGGACAAGCTGCCATTCGAAGTTTTACTTGGAAAGCCTTGTTAATCCCCCTCTGGTTGTTTAAAGGCGAGAGAATAATTAGATTTTTGGATTGAACATGATTTAGAGTCTGTTTTCTAAAGGGGATGAACCACAAACTGTATTGGAATGAATTTTGAGCGTTGTGAGAGTTACATCACCATGAACCAAGATTTGAAGGATTGACTGAGAACACACTATATATTGACTCACTTGAGTCTGCATATATAGGAGTTCCAACTAGTTTGGATATCTAAACAAAATAGGTTAGAATAGTTTGAGAACTCCATCTCCTCAAAGATACAAGCTCCATGAAGAAATCCAGTCCAAGAGAACCTTCAAAGGGAAGTTCATTCTAAACCCTAAAACCACAAATAGGGCACTTGCACTGCAGCATACATATCATCTATTTTATTTAATGGCTTTTTGACACTTCAAACCTTTTTAAAATCAATTTAATTCATTGCAAATCATTTTATATAATTTTAAACAATTTTTAAATGATTTTTAAATTAATTAAAATATGTTTTTAAAAAGTGTTATGGGTATAAATTGAATTTTAAAAACTTATTTTCTTTACTGAATGTTTGCTTGGGTAGAATCCGAAAGCACTAGGGAATTGGAGGTGTGCTGCGTAATTATTTTCAACAGGCATTTTTGTTTACATCTGGTGCGTACACATGTTGGTTGCATATAGGTTGGATTCATGTTTTCTGATAGACACATAATGCATACACATCCTCAGCCCTTGGATCATTCTAATCAACGTACTGCCTGTGATTTAAATCAATCCATGTGAACCCATCCTTAACCAATCAGTGATCATTTAACCCACCGCCCGTGTTTAACTGTTGGATTTAAGTCAACTCATTTAGACTTAATCTCAGCCATAGGATTGAAACTAAAGTTCTCGATCCTTCTATGCTTAGTATAAAAAGGGATCAACCCTCAGCATTTAAAAACTTTTGCCATTTCGTTAAGTTTGAGAGAAAATAGAGAGAAGAGAGAGAGAAGGGAGATAAGGGAGAAAGAGAGGGAAAGAAAAGAGAGAGATCAAAAGAAGAAACCCTGAGTTTTCTTCGTAGTTCAAACCCTTGAGTGTTTCTCCTAAAAACAAATACCAAAACCAAATCTGTTCCAAACACCAGAAAACCCTTTTTCGAAAGTTAGATCCATTTATGGTTTCTGTGTTCTTGGTGTTGTGTTTTCATTTTGAAGACCTCTTCAAAATCTGTGATTCTCTCAGAACTCATCTCTAAGAATGACTTAAGTTTCATTGTTGAAACTGAGTTTTTCTAAAAGAGAATATCTCACGTTTATTTTTTGTTTCTCTTTTTAGATCTGATATTTTAGATCTATTATGTCTCAACGAGTTTTTGAAATAAAAACTTTTAGTTTCAAAAATAATTTTTCAGATCTAGTGAGTTGTGTGTTTCTAATTTTTATTTCATATTTTGTGAAATACTGGTGTACAAAATAAAAGGAACACAAAAGAACTCTTGCTAAAGTTTTAAGGCGTACAGATCTGAAAATAAGTTTTATATAAAAACTTGTTGAATCAGTCTTTGCATGTTAAGCCTGAATTCGTTTTGTTAAAGTAGACTTCTAGTCTAGTTTGGATCTCAATTGGAGGTTTACAATTTCAAAAATATTTTCAAAACCGAGAAATTGTTTAAGACCTTGAACCGTCTTCTGAGCAAGGTATCCTTAAGATCTGTGGATATATAAAATATCAAGAAGTCTTTGCTTGAAAAATCAAGATTCAGAAATAACTTTCATTTAGAACTGTTGTAATTTGTTAGGAAAATTTGTATAAATCTTGAGACGGTGAGTTGCATGTTTGCATGTAGTAGCACATCACAAACACTATCTCACACGAACACTTAGACACTGTGGTTCTGTTTGAGAATATTGAATTTGAAAGAGTTGCAGGAATCAGAATTCAAAGAGAAGGAGATCAAGGAGAAAATAAAGAAGCAGTAAGAAAATATCAAGTTCCAAGTCAGTATACCTTTGGAGTGGAGAATCTCATGTAGGTACATTCTGAACTTAGGTTAGGATCTTTGTGGTTTGCTTAAGTGTTGTAACTTGATTTTTATTCTAGTGGATTTTTATTTTGTGCCGTAGAGGGCACCGTGGATGTTTCCCTTGTTTAAGGGTTTTACCATGTTAAAATTCATGTGTCTATTTCTTTGAATGTTCTTAACTGTTGTTGTGATTGGGACTGCATGGTAACATTAGTAAAAGTTTATTAAAAATTTAACAGAAGGTAATCAACTATCGAATTTAATCCATACATTCAGAAAAAGCTTTTACCAACACATCTTGTGTTATTTCGAAAAGAGATTTGCCCAAAAAGTTTATTCGAAGTTTACTCAACTTATAACTGTTAGTTATTAATCTTTTAAACAAAGCTTTTAGTATTAAGGTTGTTTTTCATTGACTGGAGTGGTCAAATGTTCTTATGGTTTTTCTCAAGATGGGAGTTTTGTGTTGGGATGGATACACGAAGCTGGTACTTAGTGATGTGCGGACTTCCAATAGTATTAAGGCGATAGAGCCAGTGATGTATAGGCTCATCTTACTCGGGTGTCATTGGTAGAAGCATAAGGTGTGATGTGTCGTTATTGCGGTGAGACCTTATAACTGATGGAGTATATCAGTATGAAGAGAATCGAACAAGCTTGCCGTGAAGCTGGGGCTATAGTGAGTAAGCATGTAGACAACTAGGTCCCACGAGCGAGTGAATAGTGGAATGACCATACCATTATCGTGATTTGATTTTGGGTACTAAAGGGGGTTGTGTGGTTCAAGATCCTAAGTTTTGGTACCGTTCCTATCCGAATTTCGAGGATGAAATTCCTTTGTAAGGGAAGAGTATGTAATACCCCGTACTTTTATGGACATTTAAATTACATGAGTAAGTGTAATTTATTAATTTGAGAATTTGAAGTTCGGGTTAAATATTAATTGGTGAGTTTTGGATTATTATCGATGTGTGCTATATTTACTTGCGAGAATAATTAAATGAAGTTGGATTATTTTATATCATGTCGCAGTTGGGAAAAGCGACAAGAAATAATATTTTATTTAGAAAATACGTGTGAAGTTGTACTGGGTTTAAAAAAGTGAATTTTTGATACGTGACTCAAATGGGGATTTCTAGTGCACGGTTGGTCTCGGATGGGCTAAAATAGTCAAAATAAAGCACCCGGGGGTAGTGTTTGGATTCCGGGGACTTTTTGGACTATTAGGGACTCACATTTGTGTATACGAGTCAACTTTGAGTTTAATAAGGGGAGAACCCTTATTTCTCTCTTATAAGACACGAGAGAAAGAGAAAGGGAAAGAAAAAAAGAAAGAAAATAATGGAAGAAAGAGAGAAAGGAATAAGAAGAGGAGATTTCGGCCAAGCTCCAGCGGATCCCGGCACGAGGTCATCGAATTTATCCAACGAGACAAGTGTTTAACTTGCTTTAACTATTTGTGTGTGTTCATTTTTCATATTATAGTTGGTGAAAACTATATGATTTTGGGTGGGGATTCTTGAATCAAAATGGTTTTTTTTTTTGGAAATGATTTCATATATATTGATGTGATAATAATTCCATATGAAATCTGAGCTCAAATCCATATTAATGAGGTAATTTGTGGTGAGAAATTGGAAGAGTTGAAAGATATTTAGGGTTTAACTAAGTTATGGTTTAAATCTTAGTTAAATTGAGGAATCCCATGAATAAATTGATGTGTTGGGTAAAAATAAGTGTGTAGATGTTTGTAGTGATGGTTGGTGATGTTAGAAACCATCAATTTTGGAGTTGGGGAAGATGATAACTCCCGAATTTGTACACGTCGAACCGATGGAATGCGGTTCGGTTTGGGTAACCGTAGGGGCCATCGGTTCGGTTCATTTATTTTCACCGAACCGGTTCGTTTTTCTGGCCATCGGTTCGATTCGTTTTTTTCACTTAATTTTGAGAGATTTTTCTTGGATAAAAAGGATTGGAGAAGAATTCCTTTCGGATATATATTATAGGGGATTCTATATAGAGTATGAGGACCTCTAAAATATTAAGTGAGTGATATATAAACCTCAGGTTAGTGGGAATAAGATCCGAGTTATGAATTTTAGGAGTGTTTGGGACAAACGACACTCGAGAAAATTATTTCGACGGGAAGATATACATTATGCGTGTAGAATGTAAGTGCCGATGATATATGAGTGAAATCCGAATGTGTGAGTAGGAAGAAACTAGAATACTAGCTAGACGTGATAAGCTAATATTCAGAAGAAATTAATGTGATATTTGTATCATAAGTGAGAGAATACTTATGGGATTAATATAAGTTGTGTGTATACTTATGAATTAATATGAATTGGTATATTCGGGATTACTGGCTAATGCCAGTGAGATTGGCAGGAATAGCCGGATTTGATGATGAAATATATATATACACACATACGGGTATAGAGATAGTATACATATGATACAATTATAAATATATATGTGTGTGAGTGATATAATTTTGTGGAACATACCCCTCTAGTTCTATCATGGAAAGTTGTGCAATGTGGGTGAATCCCTTGGCTAGTGAATGCAGGGAGAGTATAGTCCCCAGGTCATAGCATCAAGTTATTTATGCAGTGTGGCTCTTATCATGGGTGAGATGTCTTGGGTATGATTCGTCTCACTTTCAGGTGAGGAACTATGGCAACTTCCTGTACGTTTGTGTTATGTTTTTATCAGGTCAGTGTGAGATCCCGACCGGTGGTGCCCAGGATGATGTGTGTATTCCCTGGAAGATGATAGCATTCTAGAGATTGCATCCATTGAGTTATAGCTTTGAGGAATGGTTAAGTATGGATATACTTTATGTGCATAGTATATTGTATATATATGAAGATGTGAAAAGTTATATATATATATATATATATATATATATATATATATATATATATATATATATATATATATACGGACAAAATAAAGAATGAAATGCCAAAAGATTTCTGGTTCATCCGGGAGAATAAAATCCGGAGATAAAATGTGAGATATGTATATGAAGATGAGAAAATTATGTACAGGATTAATGACACTAAAATGTGAATAGTGTATAATAACTAGTGAAAGTTATTTATTATGAATGGATAAATTGTAAGTGAGAATTTATAATGTATAAGCTCGTGTGAAAGCTTTGGATATTTTATACGCGGGGCATGCGATAGCGTATTTATGATTTAGAGGTTTTGAGAGATGCTAGTTAGGCTGAGTAGCATAACCAGGGTCTTTAAAATACATGTTTTAGGTGTGCACTGTTGGATGTGAGGTGAGGGGTATCTCATGTGAGTGCGACACTAGTTTAAATATGGAGAATATCATATTTTAACTGTTAAGGTATTTTAAACACTTGCTAAATATTTTCAAAATGTTTTGGGCTCTGTCCCGCTTGCAACTATTTTTCTTAAAAACCTTTTAGGTGTCCAGACACAGGGACGCCCGGATGATTTTATTCCTTCGAGTTAGATGATGTTGTAGCCGTTGTAGATGCTAGCAGGGATTGTTTAGATGCTTATATCCTTGTGATCTAAATAGGAGGTATTGTGAGTTATATTTGGGCATGTTGCCCAACTATTGTCATTTATTTTATTTGTCGCATTTTCGTTTCCGTTTATTTGATATGGTTGTATATATGTTTTACCAAGA